>JAOWBP010004700.1:48778421-48801555 GCA_028571105.1 Tragopan temminckii | reverse complement strand
TTTTTTTTTTTTTTTTTTTTTTTTTGACTGTGAAATTCTGCCTTTCCTTCCTGAATTAAGAGGATAAAACATACAAAATTCTGACGTTATTAGATGGTAAGCATTTTTTTAATATGCATTAGTATGTCTTTTTCTAATGAAGTTTGTGAGGAAAGGCCTTATGATTTAGTAATACACATCCCAGATAAAACAGCTTTTGTAGTAGCACAACTGAAGCATAAATCCTGAACAAGAAGTGGTACTTCAAGTTGTGTTCCAGAGCAAGTCATTCTCCAAGCAGATGTTGCACATTTGCTTACAAAAAAAAAAAAAAAACAAACAAAAAAACAAAAAAACCAAAACCCAAGAATTATGAAAAATAAAATAAGCAGTATTAATTAGGAAGAGCAAAAAGCAGTGGATGACATTTTTTACTTTCTTCACCTCCTGCCAAACAATAACAGTTTTCTGTTCATTGGTTTCATCTGCTTTTGTTCAGCAGTGCCAATGGTGATGTTTGGGAGAACGCAGGTGCGCTCCAGAAATCAAAAGGCACTCAAGTTTGAAGGGACAGAGGGATTTCTTTTTCTTCTTGGCTGACAGTCCTTTATCTGGCTTGAAGGTAAGCTGCAGATGCCTCTTCCCTTTGCACCTGCCCTCTGAGCAGGACTGCTGGGATCTGCAGAGAGCAGTAAATTCTCATCAGTAGTTGCTCATCATCATCTGTAGCTGTTGTGCTGCAAAGAAAGCAACTGCCCCTCAGCTGGCTGCAGAGGAAAATCACTGGGGAAAAGGAATAAGCAGATTGCAAAACTGGAACCCAGGAAAGAAATCAGATGAAAGTGAATTCTGCCTACTATATGTGCTTGGAGATTTGGTGAAATACTGTGAAAAATTGACATGCACACGATAAATCTACCCAGTTTGAGTAGGTCCATGGGTTGTCCAAGGCCACCTTTCCCCCCCACCCCCCTTAAAAAGTGACCAGAATCACACATAACCAAAGAAATGCAGAATTTACAAATGGATGATGCCAGAATGTAACAGCATTATATGATATCTATACTTCACATATAATTCAGTAAGTTCTACCTTGATTTTCCTTAATTGCGTCCCTTATGCAATCACTCCTTCCATACAGTGGATGGACATAAACATTTGTGACACTTGCTTCTTAGTTAACACAAGAGGAAACTGCTTTGTGAGACAGAAATGCTATATCATTATGAGTTCCCTTCTTACTATTCAATATATGAATTGAAATAAAGATCATAGGGATACAATGCCTGCAGAACTGCATTGATTATACCTAGGAATTCTGCTATGCTCCAAGAAAAATTGTTCTGGAAAGGTGCCTGAGCATGCCTCTGCCATGTTTCAGTGTGGGAATGGCCCATGGGATGAACAACCTCATGAATTCTGCCTCCTGGATTGGTGGGTGAGTTTTGGATGGCATAATAACTGTTTTTAGACATCGACATTTTGACAATGCTGAATTTCCAGTGTCTGGTTATATTCCTGAGTGATGTTTAATTTACTGACGTAGACTCAGCTCCCCCTCTGAGTATAGGATGGATCATTATAATGTGGAAGCTTTGTTCTTATGAACCTTCAATGCTTGAAATCCATTTCTTCGTTTCACAGCTGTCAGGGAACAGAGAGAACATGATTCTTTTCCTTTTTTATTTATTCTGCTTTGTATCTGAAGGCAATTACAGTGTCTCACACCAGTGTCTTCCAGACTGAACGACCTCAGTTTTTTCCATACTTTCCTTGCAGGTCATGTTTTCTAGACCTCTTCCTGTTTTCATTGCTTCCTGCCTTTCCTGAACAGGCATATAACAAAAATGTGTGTTCTGTCTGGGAGAGCTAAGCTAAATGTTGAGGACAGTATTGATAAACATAATTAAGGTAACATATGATTATCTTTCCCTTTCCATGCAAGAATTGAATGGTAGGACTGTAATTGGTAATGTTATCTAAACCTTGCCTTGACTAGACAGGATATTCTCCTGTTACATGATCTCTGCCCCTCTAACAGATCTGCAGTAGGGATGTTCAAGATCTGGAACTTGTCCAGTACACATTGTAAAAACAGTGTGACTCCAAATTTGAGGCATATTTTTACACTAGCTTTTAATCTTGATGCTCTACAAAAAGATTAACTCTAGATATAAATATATTGATAATATTTTTCATTGTTTTGGACATAGTTTTGAGTTTCTTCTCAGTGGTACAAGAAGACTGATGAAGAGTACTTGTGGTTGTCACCCAGCCAGGACACACTGAGCCCAGAGTCCATGGGGAAGTGAGCTGGGTATCATGATTTGACACTTGTTAGTGTTTTGAAAGCAGCATGAAGCTCTAAGATCTTCCTGAATTTTTCCATTCTGCACATCAGGAGAGAAATACAAAGTCCTTCTCTGAATTTCCCATGACGGGGCAGGAACTGTGCAATAAGGTGGGGGTAATTAACCTTGGTTCTCTTGGAAAGCACCAGCAGGATTACATTTTCTGTCTGTGCTTACACAACCTCTCGTGTCCCTGTCTCGTCTGTATCTGAACTGCTCTCCCTCTGGCTACCTTCCTCTCAAATAACTGGAGAGAGTATCTTGAATACTTTCATTATTTTATTACAGAGTGCAGGAACACCTATAGTGTTCCCCTGTCATTGTTACTAGGAACACTCTATTAATACTTACAACCACAAGGACTGAAAATTCTTTCACAGGTGCCAGTCTACTATTTGAAACATTTTAGTAGACACTGTGGGCTATCTAGCAATATCCAGGGGATCTACAAATTCCAAGTTTATATTGGCTGTTGAAAATATGTGTTTTCTAACGCAGTAATAGAACTTCACTAAAAAAGGGGGTCTCTTTGAGAATAATAACCTTTCTTCTTCTTTTTTTTTTTTTTTTTTATTCCTTAAATTCATATTTATAAATAAATAATAAAAATAAAAAATTGGATTTACAAAAAGATAAAAATTACCTTTATTATTTTTTTTTTTTTTTTTTTTTTTTTTTTTTTTTTTTTTTCTGCCTTACAGTCAGATTTAGGAAGAACTAATCAAAAGAAAACTTTGGATGTCCAAGAAGATAAAAATGAGATATCTTCTTGAAAAAACATAACTTGTAAAGACGTGTAGTGACATACAGAAGCTGACAGATGTTCACGTAGAACATTATTTGTATTTGTACAAATTTAAAGAACACAAATACAGCTTCAGAAAATTGAACATGGGTTGCCCATTGAACTTGAGTCCTATTCAAATTACTCACATTTGTTTTACCGTCTTTTTGTATTGCTGCAATTCTTATCCCATAAGCCCAGAGGAGTTTATTTCCTTTGACTGTCATAGCAGCGAGAACAGGAGGATACCAGTTCACATCTATTGCCTTATGCATTTTAAGTAATTTTGGTGTTGGAATCTATGTCTAGCAGCCATAATCCATAATTCCAAATATAAGAAGTGATATTTGAGCCCAAAGGGTGTATGTGGAGTTTCAACATGAGCTTAAGAAAACAAAACACTAAAAGCCACTATTGGATATTTCAGTCTCAGGAATCTGGGAAGACGAATCTGTTCCATAACTGCTACATGTTCCAGGGACGCGGGAGAGCCATGAGTCTGAACCTGGAGGAGTTTTAAGAAAAATAAATAAAATCCCAGTGTTTTGGCAGTAGCTGAAATGGGACAGAGCTTGCGATGGAAGGGATTCCTGAAAGACCCTCTTCTCCTTGTGGAATGATTCACATTTCAGATGGTCTGGCACTGGTCCGGTCTTCTAACACTACTTTAAAAATAAGAGAAGTGACTTTTTCATATGCAGTGTATAGTTTTGGGCACCAGAGAACAAAAAGGACATAGAACTATTAGAGAGTGTTCAGAGGAGGGCTGTGAAGACGTTGAAGGATCTGGAGGACAAGAGGTGTGAGGAGTGGCTGAGGCCCCTGTGTTTGCTCAGCGCAGAGCACAGAAGCTGAGGGGAGGCCTGATGGCGGCTGCAGCTCCTCACAGGGAGTGGAGGGCAGCGCTGGGCTCTGCTCTGTGACAGCGACAGGGCCCGAGGGAACGGCATGGAGATGTTTTGGGGGGAGTGGGGAGGGCTTAGGGAATGATTCTTCACCTGATGATGGTGAGCATAGAACATCTCCCTAGAGCTGTGGACACCGCACAGGGAGTGTTCGGGTAGTGCTCTCAGATACATGGTTTGGATTTTGAGTGGTCGTGTGTGGAGCCAGGAGTTAGGCTCGGTGTTCCTTGTAGATCCCTTCCAACTCAGGCTATGCAATGCAATGTAAAGCAATGCCATTCCATTCCATTCCATTCCATTCCATTCCATTCCATTCCATTCCATTCCATTCCATTCCACTCCATTCTCCTCTATTCTGTTCTACTCTATTCTACTCTATTCTACTCTACTTCTAGTTGCTTCATACCTATTATTTCTTACTGAGAAAGTGTTTTTAGGACTCTTCAGAGAGTTGAGTGTGGACATCTGTGCCAGGCTGGAGATCAGCAACCCCAGCAGCTTGTTAAAATTGAGGGATAAAGACAGTATCAATATCAGCCCACATAGATTTCTCTTTCTAAAGATGCATACCTTCTATTATTTACTTCTCTCCACATGGTTGTCAGCAGCAGCTCAAGCTTGTTTGGAGATTTGAATTCAAATTTTTGGGCCTGACTTTGCAATTTCTCTTCATGAGAAAGTATTGTTCATTGCACCTGTACAGCAGAATCCCCAAAGAGCTAGAGAATGATCTGCAGAACAAGCAATTGGTCCAGCACACTGTATACTGCAATTCAGGAATATAATGTGTTTAGATACGAAGTGCTCAGGGCAGCCCTGAAGAAATATTTATGAGACAATGCAATGGACTGTAGTGCTTGGTGGAACTGCTTTAACTGTAGTGGGGTTTACTTTTTGTCAGAAAGAACATCAAGAGGTATCAAGTGAGTTGTACAAGGGCCATGTCTTTCTAGATTTAATGTAATTCTTAAAGGTTATTGTATGGAATACAGATCTGTAAACAGTCTCCTGTGTAGTTAATGCAAGCTCTGCTAGTACTGAGCTTTTACATGGCAAGTTACTGAGCCAGAATATTAAAAGGTCTGATGTGTTCAGTAGGGAGAATATTTCATAAGCCAACACTGCTTCCTCCTAATTTGCAGATGTGAAGTGCAAGTTGTCACAGCTGTTACCAGGATGTTCTCGGAACTAAGGATGAAGAAGTGATCTTGCTTTCCAGTCATCCCTCTGGTACTGCCTTCAGAGGAAGGGCTCCTCACTCTCTTTAGACCATCTTCCCCACAATACATCAGGAGCACCTGCAGTTCATGGCAGCCAGGCACAAGGCTTCACTCTTTCTTGCTCTGTCTTCTTCTAGCCATAGAGAAAGAGGAATAAAGGTGAAATGTGTGACTTGTTATCTCCATAATGCCTCACAATTGACCTGTTTCAGTCATGTTAATGTGCAGTCAATGTGTGTATGTCCTTTCGTAAAGTTACATCAAGGCAGTACTCTGTAATCTTTTTACAGAGTAAGTAACAAGGAATAAAATTTATGCTGCACATGACTTAACCTAATTAATCTGTTAAGATAAGTGCCCCATTAAGCAGTTGACTAAAATAAATAAATCTCAAGTGACTCAACTGTAAGCAGAGGAAAAAGTTTTTAACAGATTTCTGAGAAGTTATATTCAGGATTTGCCTACTGGGCAAAAACATATTCAGTATTTCCCTACAGGTCTCATATACAGTTGGCTTTACTTCTGTGTGTAGAAAATGTGGAACTGTGATAACTGTTCACCCTCATCCCAACAGTATAGTTTCTTATTTTCATGTGGGTTAAACTAAAAATAGAAGCATGTGTAAAGAATCCGTAATTTTAAAAGCTATTTCCAGGAGTGCCTAAGCTTACTGAAAAGATACATATAAATTTGGCCTCTGGTTTGGAATTGAGACTTTGAGTATTAGTTTTTCCTTATGCCTTTACTTTACAGATTTAAACCCACTGTAAAATAAGGGCAAAAGTGATGGTCTACAAATATTTTAAAATTGTCCACATTGCAACAGCTGTTGCAGTGACCTCATCAGAAAAGATAATCTGGCCCAAAGTTCTGGCTTTGGTGATTTCATTTATTTCCAAGCAGAAGAGAGCTCTCTTTCTTTCTTTTTTTTTTTTTCTCTTTTCAGTCAACCTAAGAGTCAAGGTTTGAGCTCTTCAGGCTGCTGAGTGTGCCACTGCAGGTAGGTCTGATGGATCTCTTGCTCTAGTGCTGACACTGGCATCTTTTTGCTGGCTCCCGACTGTTGTGGTCTACCCAAAGCTTGCCTGAAGCCACCACAATCTGCTTACCCACAGGACTGAGGGGATCAGTGCTTCGTTGTTCTCAGGACTGTGGTCGTAGACCACTGTAACTCTGCCCTGGCTGTGCTTTCCCAGGGCAGCCTGGCTGCTTTAGCACAGTATTTGCTGGAAATCGCATTGCTCCTGGCCATCTGATGCTGATCACGATACTCCCTATAAGCATGTGCAAAATAAATACTTGTACTGATTTTACAAAGCACACTTAGAAGAAATTTTTCTTTCTACTTCATTTCTTAATTCTTTATTAATCTTTTTTTTTCTTTTTTTTCCCCAGTTTTCACGGAGGAGAGGGAGACAAGGTTGCTAGATTTTCTGTAAGTCATCTTAAAAAAGTTTGAGTGAATGTGTCCCACGGGGTGTGATAAAATAAAATTCAGTATACCTTAGGCCAACATAAACTCTGCAAAACTGAAACCTTTCATATTGTTGGAATCATCACCAGAGATGCTTTCCAAAAGTGCCAGGAAATAATTTTCTGCATGTCTGCTTAACCCTATCCAAGCAGCAAAAGCATTAGAAGCTGGTTAGATAAAATGCTGATCTATACTTGTGGCTTACATTGTTTTTTGCAGGTTTCACAGCACTGTTGCAACACATTGGAGTTCCCCCCCACAGACACCAATGTTTCTAACCAGGGCAGAGGACACAAACTTTGTAGGCTGGTGAACTAGGAAATGCCTCCAGTGCTAGCTGCTACCCACAGCACTCCCACCTGTGGCTTTTGTTCACCTGGAAGTGCTGGACTTTTTTCACCTCTACTGTCTCTGGTACTGTGGAATCAGTTGTGATTCAGTGAAAGGAAAATGTATTTTACTAACTATGTATAAGATAACATTTCCTGTACTTATGGTTATGCTAGTGAAGTACGCTATCATTATACCAAAGATGAATTTCGTCTATCCTTTGCACATCCGCCAAATTTTTGTTTTTCTGGCTTCTCCTTTTATCAAAGGAGTTGAAGTTTCTCTTATTGAAGAGAAGTGTTAACCTTTTGGCATGCATTATATCTCTTTAGAGCCAGTTGTCAGTACCTGTGAGTAAAAAAGTAAGAGAAATTACATAAAATAGAATTGTAACTGAACACTGGTGATGATTTCTTCCCAAGTTCTATCATATTCTGTAGACTATATGTTCATGTGTTTTAGGAACAGCTTTGCCTCTCCCATATGAATTTTAACACCCACTCTGTATTTTTAGCTGCCATTTAGTAGTCTCAGATTATTTTCTGCTGAACAAGCTATAATTTTAGATGGATTGTATGTGGCTTTTTGTATGTTTTCTTCTTCTTTTTCTTTTTTTTTAATGTATATATGTGCGACAAAAATTTTACTCTGTTGTGGTTGACTAATAAGAATTATTCTTTCCTTCTTAGGAAAATAAGTTCATAAGTGTCCTCTTTGAGTGGAGAAGGGGATAAGAATTGAATGTTACTGCATTTAAATTTTTCTTTCTGAGTACTTCTTTGGAAGGATTTTGGCTAGTAAGCTGAAGCATCCTGCTTTCTTTGTGGCTGAGAGAGCAGGAGTGGAGGTTTTAATTTGGCAATTATATGCCTTTCCTAACGACCTCTTGCTGAGTTTTGATGTTTTCTCTCACTTGGTAATTTAGTGACTGTACTGACATCACTGTTGCTTTATAGGCCTAAAGCTCAAGACATCATTGAGAAGAATGAGTTATTTTAGCTTGAAAATTGTGATTTTTCTTCTCTCCCGTGGAAATGGTGTTTCAGTATTTGGTTCTGATTAAAATGTAGCCTGAGGTTTGATATTTATATTTAACAATATTCTGCATCTTACATACTATGTCATGCACTAAGAATACAGATGATAGCTTATGAATAGCAGGCTTTGAAACCAGGTTAATTTTGTTTATTTGTTCACATATTTATTTATTAAATGAAGAAATTCCTCACTATGAGAGTAGCAAGAAAATATTGTAGTAGTTGCTGCTTGCAAGCTCTGTGTTCTTTCTGTCTGATGGCTGGTATGTAAATGACAGTAGTGACAACATGAAAAAGTAAGAGAGATCTGGAGAAGAAAAATAATGAACTTCAGAGACTCTTTAACAAAGCTCCAGGCATACTTTTTATGCTGTAAACAACAACCAAACTGTGTTTCTCTGGAGCATTATGAAGAGTAAAGGAGGAGTAAAGCACTGTCCCCCCCTTTTTTTTTTGGCTTGGCAATTTATGAGTATCCTGACAGTGTTTACTCAAAAGTTCCCTTCTGTTGCTGGCAGCTGGTTGCCAACTCTCATTTTTATTGCTCTTGCCAAGTGGTCCTGCTGCTCTACAGAACATCACCTGGACTTCTCTGAGCTAAAGGGAAGGCAAATGTGAGGAAATTTGGATATGGAGGTTTTATGTGCTGTTGTCAAGAGTAAAACTACAGAGATTTGACCAACTGCAAACAAATTGTTGGTGAAATTTATGAATAAAAAAAACCCCAAAACTGGATGAAAATAATAAATCGATATTACTGAAGGACTGTGTTAAGATTATATCTGACCCAAAAATACTGTGAGATGAGACAGAAATTGACCTAGTATGCTCCCAACTGTTAGGAAAAAAGGACAGCTGTGCCTTTATCAGTCAACAGTATCGGCCAAGGCCCCTTCTGTCACTCTGAGGAGAAGTTGCTTTGCTTATTGTGTGTTCAAGTGGTGGACATCTGTGCTGACCATTCTGGGGCAAGTAGGCAAAGGCTGGTTTGCTGGAGATGTAAATTTTACCACTGCTGTAGTTATTTCTATCAAGTCTTGGGATTACGTGTTCTAGTATTGAACCTGCTGGGACCTCATCATTCTCAGCCCTGAGATATACATAAGCAGGAGTTTTATTTGCATTGTATCTGGCTACACCCTAAAATCCAATGGATAGTGATCATGTGGTGGACTGCACTTGTTCTCTTTCTTCCAAGCTTATGCTGGTCTCTTTATTCCCCCTGCTTTTGCCTTCTACTAGGAAAGGTTCCCCTTTTTCAGCACAGACTGGTGCCACAGATGGAATTTTCTGAGCAGAAGGCTCCAAGAGCAGTACTGTGGGGAGCACATTGGCCATAGAGTTTTGCCAGTTCTTGAAATGGCTGATGGATGTGTTATGCCTGCTGTTTTCAAGATGTGTGCTATTAAGACAGACAGCACTAACAGCAGATACTCTCTTTTATTTCTACTGCTCTCCAACAAGAACAACACTGGTGATGTCTTTAGGTTTCAACTGCTGAGAACTTTTTCATTTTTTTCTCAAGTGAGTAGACAATAAAAGGAAGTTGAATGAACTCATTTTTCTCTCTTATCAAAAGTAGCAATTGTTGGGTGAACAGTTAAAATGAAAGCCCTAATAGCAGCTTGCATCTCACGTGCTATAGCTGAGTTGTCTGATTTCAATAAGATACTGAAGACTTTCTCTTTAAAAGTTATTATCACTAAGGTAAGGAATCAAAATATCACTGTTTCACTTGAAGGCATTTAATGTAAAGAGCCAAAGGGTTATTTGACCTTTCTGGAGATCTTAATTTCCATTGGATTTCACGCCTGAGTAATTGGTATGAAGATGTAATACCTCCACATGGAGAACACAAGAAAATGCTGGGAAAAGAAAACTTCCATGAGAAACTTCAGCTCAGCTACTAGAAGCAGCCTTGCTGTGGTAGCATGGAGCTTTGTACTGGACATGTTTTGTAAAATATTTTAAATCCATTAGTCTTCCTTCCCCCACCTCCTAAATAACCCTCTCAGCTTTTCCTTTGTTAGTGATTCCTGTTCACAGTTTTAACACGTACAAATCCAAGCTGTTGCATGCTATAATTGCTAATCTTTCTGGCAAATCTTGGCACTGTCTTGCACGTACCTTTTTTTTTCCCTTTCCTTTCCTCCCCCTTTCACTGAAAACATCAATGCTGCCTCTGAAAAACAGAAAGAAACAGTGAAAGTTGTGAGAGTCAGAATTTGCTTTGAGTGGAAATGTGGTGTTCCCACTGAAGTCTATTGAAGTCAAGGAAAAAGTCTGACAAAAGAATTTGCTTCCTAAGCAGAAAGAGTCACATAGCAAACATACTCAATACCACCCTGTGGAAGAAATTTTACATGAATTAGACCATAGCCAGAGAGCACAACACTTAACCTCATCTGTTGTATGGAGTAAGACAACAGTTTCTTGTCTTTCTGTTGGTAAGTCCCTGTTATTAAAAAGAGCAAGCATACAACCCCCTAAATTGGTAGATGTTACGTATAGAACTTTACATCTCTCTCAGCACAGCTAGAAACCCTAAAGTTAGCATAACTTACATCGATGGTGACAATTTAGCGATTTTTCAGCACTTATGTATTACTGGATTTACTAGACCAACTGTACCTCTCACTTTAAAGTGTTGTAAATCTGTAGTAGTTGTGCTGAATTTGGAGGACTGCCAGAGGCATTTACAAGTCAAATAGAGCACTTGGCCCTGATTAGTTGTTCACTGCTGTGCAATCTTCATTATGCACAAGACATGAAAAGAAATGCCTTGTCAGTTTTGAAGCAGGTTGGAAATGGGGATCATATTCCTGGAGAAAAAAGGAGGAGCTCAGTCCGTAATAACAGTATTCACAAGGTTTTACTATTTCTACTGTTGAGAATTTAGGCAGACCATGATGGAATCTCTGTAAGCAGAGCTAGATATCACAGCAGCTTTGGTAAAGGTGTTGAAACTGCTGACATTTTGGAGAAGATGAAATTTATAGATACTGATAATGTGGGGAAAATCTGAAAGTGAACAACACAGTTTTCACCATCATGCTTTAGAGAAGAGTACGATCTATTGAAGAGCCATAGTGTAAAGGGAGCTAGTAACAAAGCAGGAGCACATATTCTTAAAATGCTGTCAGTTAAGAGTGTGGGAATGAATGGGAGCTGAACAGGATCTGGAACAGTGGTAGGACTGGACGGGTCAGTGAACACGCTGGGCTGAAACAACAGAAATACATTTAGGCCAATGTTCTCTGTATTATAGATGGTTGTCAGCTACTGAGATAATACCATCTCACTGGAGAAATTGGGATCTTTGTGAGCCATTTTAATGTTTAACAGTGTTATGAATGTGCTATCAAGTTGAGCTTACTATGTATTTTTGGGGGGTCTATTTGGTATTTCTAGTCTTCGTGGAAATTAAAATTCACTATGAAAATGAATTGAGGAGATATTTTTCTTAAATTCCTTCATAATGTAGTACTTAAAATGAAGTTAAGTTTATCCAGGGCTACTTTAGGTAGACCTGTGTATTTAGAAGCAAGCTTTTTTCCTTACATTCATCTGATGTGTGATTGCAGACATTGCATTCTGATTGTCTTTCTTCAGTAAGACTGAGAACAGGCCATGGATTTGCCAGAACAGGTTTAATACCTATCCTCACAAAGCTCTTCTCTCAAAGTTTCAGACTTAATTTTTGAGCAATTTTCTTCCTTCTCCACTTCCATCCATAACATCTTGTTTCTAACCAGATAATACTACAAATAGTTCACTGGAAAGAATGTCTTCCTTCCAGCATTGTGCAAGCCTTTGCAAGTTGCTTGCAGTTTTTTTCCTCTATGCTCTATATAGGTGATTCTAAATAGTACAATTGTACATTTTTTTATAGTTAGCCTTCTACTCTTTGTGATTTATTTAATAATGGACAGCTAGAATTGTACAAAATATCACAGACTATTTTCGAACCTGTAGGAGTGTCCTTAGAAAATGCATGACCCACAAGAAAAAATGCATTTATGCTTTGCTGAGAAGCAATCTTTTCATTCCATAATCGCAGTGAGTTTTCTGCTGCTGCACTTGTGCATCTAACAGTTCTTATTACCCAATAACTCAAATCATTTACACTGCCTTTCCTGAATCTGCATTGCATTACAGTTTGCTTGATAGTATTAAAGCTAAAAATTTTTATTTTTTTCTGTGTTAGTGCTTCTTTGTTATGAAGTGTGTTTACTTAACACTAAATTATTGCATTTGGAAATAGAGGTTAGTGAGCAGCATTTAGATTTGCTACGTAAGTTTAAGTTCAAAGGTTCTTGTGACTCAGTTTCTTGTCTCTGGACCTGGTTTGGTAAGTAATTCTAATACAGAAAAACTCATGCCCTTAAAGTCACAGGTGAATTTTGGCACGTGTTGTGTGTAAAGCGTGTTCTTAAAAAGGGAGCTGAGAAATTGGTGAGCCTCAGGTGCTTCAAAGGAAGGTTAAGAACATCTTGTTTCTACAGAAATGTGAAAGACTGTTTGGGACAGGATGTTCAGTGTCCAGAATATAAAGTTGTGACTAATGTTGGTCACCTGCATTTGAGAACAGAAACCCTTTCAATTCTCTAAGGTGAACTTCAAAGTCCAAAGTCAACATTCAGCTTGGCCCTCCAGTGTGTAATTTGAAAGCCAATGTTGTAAGTTAATTAAAATCTGGGGAGTTGCAATGAGTCAGAAAAATAAATATTACTTGGAATTTGTTAAATAGTCATTAAAGTTAAATGATATGAACATTAATATTTTCTTTGAGTTAGTCAGTATTTATATTTGAACTCAATATTAACTTTGAATTAAATGTAACAGTGAACATTGTTTATTCTCCTAACAATGGAAAAATCTTCTGGTAAGGTATGTGTCAGGACCAGAAATTTAGAGATGAGATTGATTTTAAAAAGAAAATTTGAATTTTTTAAGGTTCACTTTTTGAGTTTACCCTGAGCTGTCCCATGTGTCCATGACAGTAAGACTGGGTGCTTCCTCTTTTTAAACAACTTCCCAAATTGTGCCAGATGGACAATTCTTTTTTCCTCTCATGAATAAAGCTACTCAAAAGTAGAATATGCAGTGGAATCAAAATGGTAAATTACTGACTCAAAATGTGGGAAAACGTTTGAAAATTTTCAAGCACATAGTATGACATTTTCAATATATTTGTTCTCCTTTTTCAGAGGTGATAGGAGGTTTTCTTGAATTTTTCAGAACTAAAATTTTTACTGTGCATTCTTGAAACTGTCATCTTTAATATTGACTAGCATTGCAGTCAAAAGCAGAAATAAAGAAAAGATAGAAATGTTTGAGGGTCCTGGAAAACAAATCACATCATACTTAGTCAAATTAAGTTTATCAAGTTGAATTTAAATTAAAAATCTCCTCTTCCAGGAAAAAAAAAAAAAAAACAACAAAAAAACAAAGCAGCAATCATTTGCACACCTCAGTATGTAAGCTGAGTCTTTTAGCTGCTCACAATTTGATTTCTTTTGAAGAGAATCCGATGGTGACAGAGACCTATGAATTCAGCAAGTTACAACTAGTCTTTTAGTGGATATGATTGAGTTAAACCACCACGATGATGATTGGTGATGAAAACTTTTACGCAACATATAGCACATCTTGCCAGATTATGAATAAAAGTGGCTGTGGTAGGTAACCACAGAGAAATTCCATCCTAACAGAGTAAAAGCATTCAAAAATGAAAGAATATTCAAAGAAAAAAAAAAAAAAGCTGATTACAAGACAACTTATATTTTCATTTGGTTTCATTTTAGTGAAACCAAATTACTTCTAATGTGACCTTTTCAGTGATGAATACCACTTCCTACACTTTCCTCTCAATGTCACAGTGTCCATCTGCATTGTGTTAGAAAGAGCACCATATAGTTTTGGCAGTGTGCTTAGAAAAATTTTCAACTAAAAATGGAGAATTCAACAACACACCATAAACAAAGATAATCCTTTTCTCTGCATATGTTCTCTCTCCAGCATAAAAGAGATTTTTTTTTCTTTACCTTTGTTTCTATAGATGGGAAAGGAAGATTTTGAATTAAACCAGAATATGCTACTTTAATAAAATCATCCTTATCTCTAGAAAGGTAGTATTTATGTTTCAGATTGGTTTCTGAAGATTACCCACTGCTCTTTAAGACTCTTGGGAAAGAAGAAATAAAAAAATAAACAAATAAAAAAATAAAAAAAAATTCAAAAAACACAGTATACTTGGTTTTACTCCACACATAAAAAAATGGCAGAGTAAATTCAAAACAAGAGTCTTTTTGTTTAGTGAATTGACATTCACTGACATTGAATCAAGTATTCTAACTGTTTTGCAAATCAATCTCTGGAATAAAATGGTATGATAGAATATCCCTAGGTTCACTGTTAAAGCATAAGTCAAAGCTGAAATTACAGTTTTGGAAACTGCTTGATCTGAGATATTTATCTCTAAAATAGATAATTTTGGCCATGATACTTTTAAAGTTATTATTGGCCTTCCAGTGTGGGAGAAAGAAATGGAGACTGAAACGGAAATAGTCAGACCTTACAAAAGCGAGAACTTCAGGACCAGCGTTGCTGTCCACACATCATGGGCCATGAACTACTGACAACTGAAACTCCTTCCCAAAAATCTGATGATCGTAGAAGTCCAGATTATTTTCATTTTCATAACCTCCTATCTTGTCTCAACCCTACCAGTTCGACCATTTCTGGAGAAACTGCTCTGAGAATAAGCCTGACCTGTCATCATGGGGGTTGGCCACCAGGGACAGGAGGTCTTCTGTCCTGGTTACAGAGGAGGGTGTTCTGTGTACTGAAGTTTCATCAATGAAAGGTATTTGTGTTCATTCAAAAAGTTGAAAGCAGGCTGGGACCTCATTCATGTCAGAAGTTTAGTTCCAGAGAAGCATCACCTGATCCTGCGTACTCTCCTTTGGATGACAGTATGAGTAGTTTTCCTTTCACGTCTATCAGAGAGACTTAGTGCATTTTTGAGAGTTATATTCTTGGACATCAGGAGAACCTGAGCTGAACAGATATAATTCTGCTCATCTGAACAGGGCCTTTAAATAAGTTACCTTTGGGACCCAGTGTCAGCATACTGGAGGAGTCATGAATGGTCAGCAGCTACATAATATGCTCTCCATCAGTTTCATTGCGGCAGGCCAGACTCATTTACTGAATTCAAGTACTGAATAATTAAGCACTGCATTAGCAGATATTTATATACATGTAAATTTTGTTATGTTCCTAGAAACTAGCTATTTAGTAACAGATACTTCTTTTTTTTCATGTTTGAAAGGTCCATGTATGTGACATGAAGAAAACTCCTGTTAAAAGCAGTACAAGTAGGAAGTTCAGCAGAAGATTGTGGAAACTCTCGTTTTACTGCAAACTTTGTTTTCTGTTTTGAAGGGGAAACAATATACCGATTGAGGATAGGGAGAAATACCATAATAAAAATATTGTACTTCAGTAATGTTTTGGGATCTGGTAACATGTTGTGTGTAGTAAAACAAGTTATGTTAATGTTGATTAAGACTTCTGCCTGTCTGCCTGCAACTACCACAGTTTTAGCAAGAAAACCATAGAATGTCTATTTATTGTTTAAAACACATCCCAACATGCTCTTTTCTACTGAGTTAATGTTATTATACAGTTCTGTTCCAGAAGCTTTACTCATGATTTATACTGGGCTAAGTGGGAGAATAATGAAGTAAAGATCTTTATGGAAGATATGAAATGTAAATTGCTGCCAGTTTTCTGCTGAGATAAGCCTGAGACATCTGGAGGTTATCAAAGAAATGACTTCACTGTGAAGAAGGCAAAGTTGCATGGGCTGGGATTGACCTGGGCCTTACCTGGTACTTGCTGATTTTGCAGTTTCTGACAGTCCCACTGGCAACAATTTGTGAAAGGGATGGTGGCATTTGGGCATTTAGATGCAGGAACCACCACTTCTGCACTGCTGCCTCTCCAGAAGGTGAATGAAAGGGTGCTTCTTTCTCCCAGCGCTCTTGCAAAACAGTTTTCCTCCTCCTACTAGTTAAGAAGAAAGCTCACTGCTCTGGCTATAGCTGCTTGCATGCAACTGTGTTTTTAGGGAAAAACATAAATATAAACTTTACAAGTCGGAAGGAAAATGGTTTTGCCCTACTGCTAACCAATGACTTTGTATTTTATTTATTCTTCTTTTCTTATCCACAATTCTTTTTGATTTATTCATTCTTTAGGGATATACAAGACCTTGCTGTCCAGCTCACCTGTGAGAAGCTGCTTCCTGGAGAGGATTAAAAAGAGGGTTAAAGGCATAAAATTCAGACAAAGCAGATGCTAAATAAGGGACACTTTCTACCAGAACTTGCGGTCTTGGAAGTTCTCAATCTACCTGAAAGTGCTTTGCACTGTAAAATTGTTTTGGATGACGATTTAAAAAGAAATCTGACTGCAGTCTTTTACCCTAATTTTGTACTAAGAAGAGGTGATATTAATAGTATTTTATTCACTGAAATGTTCTCTTTTGATCATAATTATCTATTATCATAGAATCATAGAATTATCTAAGATATTATTAGATGTAGAATTCCAAGAATATATTAGAAAAATAGTCTAATCAATGCTGATCATGAAAGTGAGTTAAAAAAATAGTAGCATATCTCAAAATACATACAGAATTTGCTACAGATTTTGCCCCCAGCGTATTCATGTGCACTTACAGACACTTTTTATCTCTTCCTGAAGGTTCAAAAGTAGAAGAGCCGGTGTCCTCTTTGATCTGAGCTACCTGCTTTAAAATTGGAGATCAACCCACCCGTATAGTTTGTACATCAGTAATGAGAATGGCTTATCTGTGCTTTGCAATGCAACCCATTTGACATCTTGCAATCTTGATTCTCTAATGAGGTATTTGTTACAAAGATGAAAAGCAGAAGTGCACTTCAGCAAGTGAGGAAGATCTGCTGACCTGGAACCAGTCAAATCTGTGAAGACATTTAGACTGAGAACTTCATAAGCCAGGAGCACTATTTAACAAAGCATAAATTAAAACTTGTGAGAGATCAATTTATTAAATGACAGGGCCTGTGTAGAGCATCTGTGATTCCTACTTTAAAAAACACTTTAGCACTCATAAAAGTGACACATGTCTCAAAGCAAGATCTAATGGCTTTTGAGGATTTATACATTTCATTAACAATATATCTCTGAGTACTCAATCAACTTACATTGCATAATGTAAGGAATTTTGTCAAAAATTCAGTGCCTTCACAGGTGGTAGAACAGACCTGATATGTGCAGGACCTTGTTGGAATGTGTGGATTGCAATGTCCTTGATTATGCTTGTGGTTCATTTTTATTAACATTTATCATGATCTGGAGGATGCAGTATGAACCTGCGATGCTTCAGAAATTGTAAGGCAATGATTTCATTCTGTGATATATCATCTTGGGGCCACAGCCTTGGATTTAGCAGAGGTGGTTGAGCTTTGGTTTGCTGTCAGCAGTGACATTGTTACAAATGACTCTTATCTAAGATCTTAGACGAAAAGACGTTTTCTCTCTGGAGGCATGTGGTAATAGCAAAAGATCCTCTAAAACTTCTGTGCTACTTTGCTAAGAGTTTCTGGTGAGCTAAATTGTTGTGCCAGCTTGCAGGCGAATTGTTACAATCATTTGCTTCACTTTGATTTGCAGGTCTATGAAATCAGCATGATCTGTTTTCTTCTCATCAGTTTAGATGATGTGGAGCAGTTACACTGACACTACTTGAATTACAATTCATGTGAAAGTGGCTTCATAAAAAAAAAAATAATCAGGATTTGCATGTTATCTGTATCACTTAGCACCCTTTGTTGCCAATTATTGTCATTTGAGAAGGCAGAGGATGATTTTTTATCTTCTAAGATATTCGAGATATTGGTCCTGCAACAATACCTCTAGACAGCTTTCTTTAAGGGAGGTAATTGAAAAATATATCTACTGTACTTTGAAGGGGAAGGAGGGAAGGATTCTTCTACTCTTCTGTATAGGTAGTTTTGTGTAGATGTTAAAATGTGTTTAAATACAGGTACAGCATACGCACAAATTAGATCTGCAGATGGATGTATTTTTTTGAGCAAAGTCAGTGGTCTACCTTATCTTTAAGGATTTTCCGTTACAACCAAAGGAGATAGATAACAGGCATGTTTTCTTTTTATTTCTTAAGAAAGGATTCTTTCTGATACAACTGAAGGAGTAGGACTTCAGACAACTACTTTCATCTTTTGGTTCATTTTGTTTAAAACACAAGAATTAAAGCAAAATTAACAGGTTTAAAACAATATAATCCATTCTTTATTAACTGATATGAAGTTTACTTTATTTAGTGTGTAAATTTTATATCTCAATAGTGCAAACAAATCAGTATGGCTATGAATTTCTTTTCTCCTGCAGTCATTGGGCTCACATTTACTTACCTGGTTCCTCAGAGGAGCATATGGTTTTACTGTATTGTTCTTGCTTAGTTCAAGATTTCTTCCTAGGAAGCATACAGAGCTTGTTTAAGTCCTGCAAAAATTGTTCTATCTATTTAAAGGAGAAGTGGCAAGTTTTAAAGGGAAACTGCTAAAAGCAGTACTCTAGTGAGGTCATTTTGTGACTGGTCGTTGGCAGGGGTTCGTCTGGATATTAGGAGTACAGTCTCTATAGGCTTTATCCTCTATATGAGATTAATTAGACTGTAACATGATTTGCAGTTGCAATGTATGCTGCTTGTGTGAGGCTGACTTCTTCAGAGGGAACATGTTGAGGGTTGCATTGCAAAGCACAGATACGCCATTCTCATTACTGATGTACAAACTATACAGGTGGGTTGAGAGTTAGTCCAACTTGAGTGATCCAGTCTAGCTGGGGTCACATTTTCTTGCTGCACAAACCCTTTAAGACTGGAATGCCTTGGAAAGCAGAAAGTGAGCCTTCCCTCTGCCCTGCTTCATGAAGGTTAATGGCTTCACTGGGAGGCAGTGAGAGTTTAATTATTATGCTTCCCAAATGTTTCCGAAATTTTGGATGAGAGTTGCTGTAGGAGTGAAAATGAAATCAGCATCACCCTGACACTGTCCAAGTCTGACGGTGCAAAAAGGGCTGGAGGCAAAAAACATCCTTGGAACTAGTCACTGAAAGTGTGCGTTGGACTGGGAGATCCAGTTCTTGGAGTATAACATTAATGCATTTACTTTATGGTAGTTTATATCTCCAGTACCCATGAAAAATTAGCCAAAAGGAAAAGCAAAGTGCTTCTACCTTCTCTAATATGTATACACATAATTAATCATTTAACACAAACTGAGGAAATCACACAGAGAAGGTGCAGTTGCAGAAACAGGAAATGGGCCATTTTAAGAGGTCTTCGTTGTGCTTTTTCAGTGTGTGGGGGGTGACTTTAAATGGGGAAAGCTTATTATATTAATAACTCAGGAAACAGTAAATAAATAAAATGTGAGACAGTTAATCTAAATTTAAGTGCCAGGGCTTGGATCCAGCTTTGGAGGATAACACAGGAAACTCCAAAACATGCAGTGCTTTTTGCAGACAAAGTTTATCTCAGTGTTGCTGTCTGGCAGTGAAGGATGGGGGGCCCTGGGCTAACAGTTTGTGCAGGCACAGCAGTGCAGACGGATCAGGTCTGCAGCTGAGGTGGCTCTCAGGCCCGTGGACTGTGCAGTCTGAGAAGGTCGTCTGGAAGTGTGAGGGCTTTGTAAGGGTTTTGTAGAGATGTTTCACTCTCAGTGGGGGAATGCTAAAGGGAAGAGACATCTTCTCTAGTAGAGATATATGGATTAGAGCAAATGGCTTCAAGTTGTGCCAAGGGAGGGTCAGGTTGGATATTAGGAAAAATTTATTCCCTGAAAGAGTGGTCAAGTGCTGAAGTGGGCTGCCCAGGGAGGTGGTTGAGCCACCATCCCTGGAGGTGTTAAAAGAAACATTTAGAAGTTGTGCTAAGGGACATCGTTTAGTGGGAAAATATTGGAGGTAGGTGGATGGTTAGACTGGTCCATTTTGTAGGTCTTTTCCAACCTTTGTGATTCTAGACTGTGTGCATTTTAGGATGTTGCTTGAACCATCCTATGTTACACACCATTGCAGGGAGATTCATACAGTTAATTGGTCAAAATGCTTTGTCAGATGTCTTAAGGCTGGCAGTACCAACATGTACTAATAAGGGGTCTTACACGTACTCTCAGGACAAGAACAATATTTAATGCCATAGTGTAGAAATACACACTTATCACACTTCATTTCCTATGAACACATTGGTTTTAATGAGATATTTTGTTATCTATAACAAAACTAAAGAGGTAACTTGCTATGAAAGATCGACCTGTGTTATTTCGTATGAATAAATGTCAGCTAGAACCAGTTATTTCTGAAAGCTACCTGCAAGTGCAGTACGCTCTTTAAAGTAATGACTCCCAAAAGAATACACCCCTTTAAAGAGGAAAGTGATTTTACATTCTCTCCTCCTGTTTAAGAAGTCTCAAGTGTGTTTTATAATCCTCACAGGCTGTTCTGTACCCAATGTATTTTGTGTAATCTGATTCTGTTCAGCTGACAAAAATGATTGCACTAAAATTAGGACAAGAATTTGCTTGTGAGCATGAAAATTACTAATTGCTGACTGAGTGAGTTGCCTCAGACATTTTGTCACTTTGGGATGACCAACTAGGATGTTGTGAATATTGGTATGGTAATGGGATTCCTGAAAGTAGTGAGTGATGTAGCTTCTGAGAGTAGTAAAAAAACTAACTTACTAAGATATTGTGGTATAGATTTTGCAAAATATTTTATATATATATATATATATGTATATTTAATAAATAATGGTTCATAGACTTATTTTTTAGTATGAAATTTCTGTATTTTCATCATTTTTTTCAACTGGTAGTTTTGTCAATCACTGATGTTTGTCTTTCTGCTCTAAATTATTTTAATCCACTGTCCATAGGGACAAAAACCTTAGGAATTTCTTGCTGTTGTTTGGTGTTTTATTCTGAGTGAAAAATAAATTTGCTGTCTCTCACTATTTGAAATTCTCTGGGAGCTCAAACTCCAGAGCACCCTCAACATGGTGCCATGGAAAAAGCAGTAGAATGTGGTAAGGGTATTTTCTAAGGAAATATTTCCAATATCAAGACATAGAGTTGGCACAGAGATATGTTGCCTTTTAGGCTTTCTCTAATGTTATTTCCAACTCCTAAGAAGCAGGCCTTGGTTTCCATTCCCCTGACCCTATATATGTATTGTCATTTGTGAATCTGTGTATATACATGCAAACATATGCATGCTTATTTGTACATGCACAAAGTGCAAAGATGAAAGAAATGGTGTCAGTTGTAGGATGGCATATGGATTGTGTGTAACTGTGATTCTGCATGATACGTGGCCAACTCCGGTGTTGTACCTGCCTTGCATACACATTCTTTCTCTATTGTTCTTAGAGCTGTGATTGCTTTGGATAATGGTCTATTCCCTTCTATCTCAAGACTGAAAGCCTCCTTATCTTTTAGAGACTGTGTTCTCCAGTCACAGTAGTCACCCGGAGGAAAACATACTGACTTACTTTACAGATTTGGAACTAATTTTCATGTAATATCTGCCAATGCTTATTTTAAAAATATTTTAAACATCATATGTTGAATTTTTGGGAATTTTCCAACTGATGTGAATGATTTTTCAGGGGCATTGCTTCAAGTTTGTGAAATATGTTATTTCATTGGCCACTCTTCTATTAAGATTAATCAGAGCTGCAGCTGTGAGTGAGAATTACATTCCCTTCTGACATATATTTTTGATAGCAGGTGTGTAACATTAAGACAAGCTTTTCTGTTATGACTCTCTTACTCTTTTTCCCATAATATTGCTGATTCTTGATTAAGCATGTTTTGATTCACCCCCCATGAAAAATAAAATAAAATATAATAAAATAAAAATATATGTATTGCCTTGCTGGTCTCTCACTGCCTAGTCTCCTATACCACCGGATCAAATATGTTTCAGAGGAACGGAAGCCATTAAATGTGTTTTGTACTTATGTTAGGCAGACAAATGTTTTTGATTTCCTTTCCTGTTATGTGATATAGTCCCAAAATAAATTAAAGGGAAAGACTCAGCTTATTAGACTCACTTCATTATTTTTTTAAACTATAAAAGAGTTTAACAGTGCTACTTGATATTTAGTCTGCAGTTACTCTGCTCCTGTCTTCAACTCCTAGGAATTTTATCTTCTTACCCCTGCTGTTCAGTGAAGAATAAGGTTGTATTCCATGAGACAGACCCTTTGTTCAAGGAGCTTCTCTGGTTCTTGATTTTGAAAACTTTCCTTGTGTAATGCCATGATTTGTTGTCAAGTATATTGTTTCTTATGAACCCAGTAGGTATATTTACACACTGAAAGAGATACCAGGACTACAACCTGAACAACTGTTCTTTTTTCAGTCAATACTAGTTCTTTCCATAAGTATACCCTCCCCCCTCTTTTTTTGCTTTGTTTTGTTTTGTTTTTTGTTTTAATGGGAACAAAATGAAACAAAGCAAAACAATGCTTTTGGATGAGATAGGCTAATCCCTGCCCTCAGGATTTCAGCAGTATCTCACAGGACCTGTGACTTTATAATGCAAAGTGCTGATCATGCTTATTCCTGTTCAATTGTAGGATGTCTACAGTAAAAATGATTTCCATATGTGAATAATGTAAGCTTGTAATTTAGACTACTATGCATTATTATTTAGTTCAAATAAATGTGTAAGTTTAATTTATGTGTGCTTTGCTCTTCTATATACTGAGAGCAGTAAAGTTGATTTTCCTTTATTGTACAAACATATTGTTTACATGGAATAGTAACTATAAGTCATCAAACAAACTGCTAGCAAGTTCTAGGTGATTACAGATCACAGAATCACAGAATGGCTTGGGTTGGAAGGGACCTCAAGGATCATGAATCTCCAACCCCCCTGCCACAGGCAGGGCCACCAACCTCCACATTT
>JAOWBP010004700.1:48737317-48778321 GCA_028571105.1 Tragopan temminckii | reverse complement strand
GCAATGAGGTCACCCCGCAGCCTTCTCTTCTCCAGGCTGAACAAGCCCAGCTCCCTCAGCCTGTCTTCATAGGGGAGTCTTCCAGTCTCCTGATCATCTTTGTGGCTCTCCTCTGGACCCTCTCCAACAGCTCTGTCTTTCTTGTACTGGGGGCTCCAGACCTGGACTCAGTACTCCAGATGGGGCCTCAGAAGAGCAGAGTAGAGGGGGACAATCACCTCCCTGTCCCTGCTGGCCACCCCTCTTCTGATGGTTTGATGTACCATGGTAATTTTTGAACTAAAACCTCCATAGTGCAGCAATTTTATTTAATGGATACCTGTTAGTTTCACATAACAGAATTCATTTAAAGATTCTAAAAAAGTCCCTCATTAAACAACAGTTTTTCGTGATTAATCACAACATTTTTTCTCAACCATAAGAAAGTTACCACTTAATTCTATATATGTCATTGTAACTCCTTCACTGAATGTCCCAGTGAAGAGCACACAGAGTCAGTGGTAGAGATCTGGGTTCAGTTCTCCAAATTCCTGATGTCCATTTCAAGATATTTTTCAAATTATTCATAGACAAAGCAATTGAACAAAAATGTTAACCAACTACAATGAGATTAAAATAGAGAAATATGACTAAAATCACATGTAAAATGAGCAAAAGAGGTTAGGAATGCTGTGGTTGTCTCTTGACCAAAATTCCTATTGTATCCAGACCAATTTGTGTGCATATATGTATTAATTAGCATCCCAGGAGGCAGTCCAGTTTGGAGATACCCCAAGAAGTTTCTGATGCAGAGCTTCATAAACTGTATTTACATGAGATACATAGGGTTGTATAAAGGTAGATTGATAGAGAGTGTTACAGCAGATGCAGAAATGGTCCCATAGGATAGTATTGTCTATGTAGTTAAGCTGTTTATTGATGTTTCATATGTGGTTCAAGAAAACACGATGGTGATGGAGAACATGCAAGCTGGAATGGTCACACAGGAGAACTGATATGTGCTGGAAATCTCACCTGATCCAGCTGATGACACTGTCATGAGGACCCTTGAAACAGACTCCCAGTATACCTTAACAACAGGTCAATGTGTATGAAAGACTTGATTCACTATATTACTGTTATTCTGTGCCAACATCACAATAATTTAGACTTGCTTTTAATAGAAGGGGAGGAGGAGATAAGCACAGTTTTCTCTGTGCATACTACTGTTCCATTTATATATCCCCTCATAGAGAAAAATTTCCTTTTAGTCTCCAGCCTTTTGATGATATTGAAAAGAAAAATATGAACAGTGGGACTTCGATTAGATCCACAAAATTTTGCTAGCTAGAGGGAGAACAAGGTAAGATGTTCAGGACTGCTTGAATGAAAAATGCCCTATCAATCCTTTATATGGTATAACAAGAAACCTAGTTTTTCTTGTTATAAATCATGTTTGATTTTAAAAATGAAATTATAATCTGAGGATTTTTTTTGCATATATCCCTAATGAAAGGAAAAGTAAATAGATGATATGATTGAAAATGTAGCCAGGGAGATGAACTCTGAGAACAGGCTCTCATTCAGCAAGCTAAAATCTCTTCATCTCTCTGGTGTGTCCATAGATTGCTTCCTAGAAGTTGGCTTTTCCAAAATCTTTGTCTTCAGGTTTTCATTTGGTTTATAAAGGTTTATTAGTTGGCTCAGAAGATGATTTGGCTCTTTGCAATGCAAATGGAATTTATGTGTTCTGCCAGAGATACCATATGTCCTGTCTGCAGAGGATGTGGAAGAAGAAGCCAGTTTCCACTGTATGCACCAACATTAATGCAGTCTATTTTAACAATGCAAATATTTTCTTCATAACATACTATGGGTAGTCCTATGTTGTTAATGCAGATTTTTATTATCAAAGCTTTTAAAGAAGACAAATGAATATCTTCCTTACATGCGATTAAAGTTTTCTGTGCATCTGTCATGTTTAAAATGTCTTACATTTTGGTCAGCCACTGAATCATACTTTGTAAAACTCTTGTCCAAGTATGAGTTATTTGTTCTCCTCATAAATGGTCATGTTGTAGAGTTGTCAAATACTGAGAATTGCCAGATATGATATGTATGTGGCTAGTACTTGTCCTCTACTGTGCATCTAGACTGTCTGCTTTTGATGTAATGGAGCTTTTAACATCTCTTCAAAGGGCTTTATTTGTTTGTTTATTTAAACATGCTCAGGAACTTCTAATTAGAATTGAGTGTATTCAGCTTGCCTGATTTCTAACCCACCTTTATGTAAGGAGTTTGAATATACAATTAGAACCTAAGTGCCCTTCATCTTATGTTTTTTCTACGACTGTGTAGTTAAAAGGAAGAAAATCCTTTATGAATGATACACAAATAAAAGGTACATTAGAAGATGGAAAAAAGAGGGAAAAAGTGATGGATAAATGGAAATGGAAAGTGATGGACCAGAAAGGTAGAAAATAGTAGACGAATCTCTCCTTTTCCATAAAAAAAACCAAACATGTGGAAACAAATAGATAAGTAATTAATATATTGAATTAGTTACACGTAACAATAACATTTATGGTAGTTTAGCCATTTTGAAAGAATACATACAAGATTTCCGTAGTTATTGACACAGTCTTTTTCTTAGTTAGAAAAAGCCTCTGATTTTAAACAGAATTACTCTAGGGAGAGAAAAATGGTTTAAATTAAAGGAAAGATATTTTATAGACTCACACTAGTTTGAAAACCCAAACAATCCTGGCTAAGAGAATTGCAAGCTCAGAACTTTACAGCATTCATCCATTTTGGCTGTTAATGATTATTGTAAGCCCAGAGGAATTTGCAAATGATCAGAAATACTCAAGAAACTGAAGGTTCAGCTGTATGTCTGCTAGGAAAAACAGACAATGGTAATACAGTCTGAATGTGGCTTATTCATCCTGAAGGTATTTGGTGATTTCTCATCTGTTGACTCATCACTTGGTGTTCAAGTGCAATTTTGATTTTCTGCTGGGAGTGTTGTGTCAGTTGCATGCACGTTCAGCAGGAAATCTTGAGAATAAATGCACTTATCTTGTGGTGAATAATCTGTGTCACACAGGTGGTGGTCACTCAGCATTACACACCATGAGACAGCACTGTCTACTCCAAACCCTCCTGATCCCCTGGGCAGTACCTTTATGTTCCAGGAGTACATTCCTCAAGTGCTGATGAAATAGAGGAGAAAATGAACCTAGCTTCAACTTTCCTATCTCATAAACAGGATTTAATGAGACTTTTGTTACCTTACATAGAGTGCATCCAAGGGGCAGAGGGATGTTCTTATCCTACAGTAAGCCTATCTCTGCAGGTGAGAGAGGGACAGTGAAGGGCAACACCAGTATCTCCTCTGAGGACAAGACATGTCTAGGGAGGATGTGATTGAAGGGATGCAGCTGTAGTCTTGGTCAACTAATGGAAGAAGACCTGTCAAGTTGCCGAGTGTGGTGGTGTTTTTTGCATCTGTGAAACTCATGCCGTGTTGAGGTTTTAACTGGAAATGTCCTTGTTTTGATAGAAGATCCAAAAGAAAATTTATTTTTCATCAAAATGGTAAGAGTACTTTGTTATGTTGAGCTGTTATGTTGAGCTATCTTCTGGCATTGGAGACCTGTTGCTTAAACTTTTGACGTTAAATTTGATTTATGTAGTAGTTGTGACAGAGAGAAAGCCTGTTAAACTGAGTAATGTTGTCTGGATGTAGCTGATAATTTAAGAATTGATTAACAATACTACAAATCAATTTTATTTTTTTCTGAGAAAATTCATTTCCACACAACAGTTTATGGCTAATTTAGTAGTCTTTCTTAGTTTCTGGATGATGTCTATTCAATTTTTGGATGGTAATCACTTTCTTAAATGCCTTATACTTTTGGGAAAAGTACTTCCTAGGTTGTCTGTTAAGAAAAGTAGAATGTGGTCAGTATCACCTATGCAAATTAGTTTTAAAAATGTCAACTGGAAGGTCACTGCATTAGGGAAAGGTCATGTTTTCTTTCTAGGAGATATATTGCATACTTGGCATACAGAGCTGGGAATGCTTTGCAAGCACTGAGTTTGGTGGCCCACTCACTACTGCTCTGCAACATTTTTTTGAATTTAATGTACATATATTCTTGGTCATACAATATATTTCAGAGAAACAGTGCTTTCTAATTTTCCTCCCACAGTCCTGCTCAGCAACCGTGTGGTTTCCCTTTCAAAGTGGACTGGTTAATTGTGTTTGAAATTGTCCATTTGGTGTATTGAATGGCAGGCCAGAGGAGCTGCCACTACCACACAGCTATTGCCAAAAATAAATGCCGAGCTACAAGTGATTCTGAGCCATGGAAAACAGCAGCAGAATTTTAAATTGGTAGTTCATGGGCAAACACTTGTTTCCTGTGCTTTTTGTGGTGGCATACACCTAAAAGAGTTTTAAAAAACCCCAAACCTCTGCAACTATCTGTTGTACTTTTTGTTCATAGGAGACAAGCCTAGCATATGCTCAAGAGTGAGTAAAATTGCAATGTGACCCACTTCAAGGATCACTGGGCAGCATCTTGGAGTGCTCTGTGTACTGTTTTACCTTATTATCTCCGCCTATATCTCAGTAGAATTCCATATATTATTTAACAACATTTTCCTGCTGTAGAATTCTCACAGTAATTCAATTTGGAAAGATAAATCGACCTCACATGCAATTCTATAGTTATGAATCCTATTCACAACCACAAAAGATAGTTAATTAATTAAATAATTGAATAAGTAAATTACCTGCTGAAGAACAAAGGACACTTTCTTATGTGTATTTTTTAATGAAAATGCAGATTGGTATGCTCAATAGAGATATATGATATTCAAGGGAAATCTTGTTGAATAAGAAATCAGCAGTTCTCCAAGAAAATGAGTAATTCAGGTACATCTCATTTGTGAATAAAGTCTGTGACAACGTGCCAGTTACTAACATAACAATTACTACAGCAATTCCTATTTTTTAAAAAAGATTCTTTATACTCAAACAGGTCATCTAAATACTACACTTGATCAATGTATTTGTCCAAAAGTATAGTTGTAATATCATATCTATTTAGTTTTTAATTACTGATATGTTTTTGATAAATGTGTGCTTGTTCAGTATTGCATTTCCCCATGATAAATTCACTGAAATTTATAAGATCTTGGTGACTGATGGGACTCCATGAAATGTGACTGAGTGCAATACATTTCATACAACAGAAGTCATATAGTTCCCGTGAGCTGAATATTTTATGTCTGGAAATTGCATGCTGTCAGTTATATCAATGAAAATATATTTTGCTTTGTGGAATGCCAAAATTAATTAATTAGTAATCCTCTTCAAGGTTATATTTCCAAAACACACAGATTATTGATATATGTGTGATACCTTGGTTCATCATACTTAAGTTGATTCTTCCAGTCTATAGTTACTACTTTTGTAAGAATCTTTTCTACTGCTGGAGTTTTACATGGGAAAAAGAAAATTAAATATAGACCATGAAAGTTCTTAATAAGGTTGCAAACCTTTCCCCTACTTTTAGAATGATTTTGACATGCTTGCTACTTACAGAGAGATGTACTGTGGTCTGTGGCTTGGATTTCCATATACTTTCTTACTTCATTATTTTCATTCTTAGTGGTTTTTCATGATTCAAGAAAATTATATACGGATCTTTGATGGAGGGCAGGGTGTAAGGGAAGGCAAGGGTGAAGAAGTACATTTAATCTTTTTTTTTTTCATCAGATAATGTTTGCATGTATATTTTAAGGAGAATTGAAAAGAACAAGGAAGACCTGTACTCTTTGATTTGTATTTGTTGGTCACAGGAGGGAATTTATATTCTGGTGCCAGATAAGATCAATAAGTCTTTAATTTTTCTTTCCTGTAATATGTGTAGAAGCTAAGACTTCATTTTCAGGTTTTCTGTTAATAATGCTCATTCAGAAGTTTCCAAATTTGTATTCACATTTACTGTGTCCTGTATATTGCTGTTTTGCTGCATTAAATAATATTTGCCCTTTGCAGAAGTGTTGATGAGAAATCTGCCTTCAATACTTTTATTAAAATGTAAATGCTGCAAAAGTATTTTTCGTAATTTAAATAATTTTCTCCTTGTGTCTCCTCACATCAATAATCTGCCCGCTGCCAATTACCAAACCACACATACTGAGTGGTTTGTAACGACTCTATGGCATTCTTTTTCGGTGTTTTCTCTTAGATTTTCAAACCTTCTCTGTTTGGATCATTGTACTGAAGCATTTGTCAGATAAAAAGTTATTGATTTTCCTCTTTTTGAGATAATAATGGATAGCAAAAATGACACAAAAGATAAGCAAACTCTGTTCTAAAGAATTTGCAAATTTTCAATTGTTGTGCTAGGAGAAAGAACTTACATTTTAAGCCAAGGAGTGTTAAAATCAGCAAAATGTAAGTACTTTTTTTCACTAAGGTTTTTTTCTGTGAAGAAATCTTTACAGTATTCTGGCAACAAAGTAGGTTTTAGATTGGGTATAAACTACACAGGATAAATTAAGAATGGTCTGAGATTTTTATTATTTGCACAACTTTGTCATCAGAAATAGTTCTGAATTCTGTAGCATATTCTTGCAGAATAAAGAGAAATGCTAAATCATAGTGTAAGGGAAGAAATCCAGCAGTTGTTGGAAGAAAAGCAGCAAAACCACTTGAAAACTATTGGTACAGCTGCTGTACAGTTGTGGCTACTGTAAAATAAACCCTTGCATATAAATGTTTTTAATGTACTGAGTATGGAGCAGAAAGTCAACTGCTTCAGAATGCTTGTTTATATTATGCAAATATATTTAACTTTATCAGTCATACTTGTAATCTCATTTTAAAAACTAGATTTTTTTTGGCAAGACATGTTTCCCATAAAATCAAGCTGATTGGCATTCATTACACTGCCATTTTCTAAGAAAATACCTTCCATATCAGCCTCTCAAATATTTTGTTTAGATCAGAATCTTACTAACTGCGCTACAATTTCTCATAGTATGCTTGCCAAATTCTGACACTATATCCCCTTTTTTCCCTAAAAATTTCCTTTGAAATCACATCAGTGCTCAGAATTCCCTTTAAATTCATTCTTTGTTACCTGAAGAAGTCAGTTATTTTGCCAAAGATACCATTAATATATTTTTTTCAAAGTAAAAATCCTTCTTAACATTTTTCATGGTAGACGTACTTATTCACCTCTGTAGGTGAATTTAGGTGAAATTATTCTGCAATACTTCCTTAACATCTATTAGATATTCTCCAGTATCTAACTTTGCAATTACGTGATTTCAAATCTAGCCCCTGTGCTGTGATAAACAAGAGTTCATCCTTATTTGGAAGTGGATAGTCATTAGGTTTGGTTTTATTTAATGAATTCCATGCTTAATCTTACTCTCTATCTCTTTATTTATTAGCTTTTCCCACCAAGCTCCTGTATTACCTGGCTACGTCTTTGTAGCCTTTGCTGTCAGTGTCTCTGGTATAATTACATATTTTAATTTTATTTATTTTATTAACCACAGTCATTTTCATTGCGTGAAATCTTCTCTCATGAGTGTGAGCTCTTGAGGACTTTCCAGTAAATAAAAGCACTTTGCCGTTTGGGTGACTGCTCTGAAACCATGTGCAAAATTGGGCTGTACTCAGTGGTGAAGCTGAGGAGCAAAGTGAGTGACACAGAGAGATGAATTGTGTCAAAAGCTGAGCAGAGGCGAAGGAACATAATGAGATTACTTTAGAGTCCTACAAGAGGCTGTTCTCTGCTGTAGTCTTCTTTGATGGCCAGAGATTTTGGTGCATCTTTCCATCTGTGGTACTTCTTCATGTTAAAACTGCTGGCAAAGATGAATGATAGGGATTTACGCTGATTATCAAACCAATACCAGAGAACTTTAAAGTCATCTTAAGCTCTGCTGTTAAAAACAATGCACATTTTTTATTAGAGTTAGAGTTATCATAAACATGACTTGTTGACCAGAACAGATTATCTTACGATTCTGTGATCCACTTTTTTCTTCAGCTCTTGTTTAATAAAATTTCACAGTGCTAAAAAATACAAATTCTCTAAGCCATCCTTACTTTCTCTTACTTGCATTTGCTTCATACCATGACTTCTTAAGAGGTCTTCTCTAACATGGCAGGTTTTTCCTTTTTTTCTAGGTTCCATAAAAATCCTTTTGCTTTAGCAGAACATATTACTGCATTTTGTTCCTTTGTTCTGGATCCAACCCTTTATGATAATTTTCCAGCCTAGTCATGGCTGATTGAACTAAAACATTCAAGGCTTTATTTAGAACAATTTGGACTCAAATGAAAAACATGCTGATAACCACTGAAAGTTTTGTATAAGTTACTGGAACTGTAAATGGCTTGAGAACTCTATAACATAGAAGGATTCATCTCTATTTTTCTCCTTTTGTTGTGTCAGGATACTGTGGCAATTCAGTCTGTGACAGATGCCAAGCAGCTGGTGGTGATACTTGGTACCAGCTGCTGTGGCATGAACAGCAGCTTGGTTAGGTTTCTTTACACTGTGTGAAAGTTCATCATGATTTTTAATTATTTTATTTTATTTTATTTTCCCCCCCCCCCCAGAGTTTTTATTAGAAGGACTGACTGGCTTAAGACTGAACACAAAATGAATAGCATTTCTGGAAACAGCTTTCCAGGAGTGAAAGTTGTTCCCTTTTGAATGCATGTTTGGTAGAGGAAAATGCATATCTATCTCTTTACTACAGAATAATAGAATCAGAGAATCAGAGAATCGTAGAATCATAGAATCACAGACTCATAGAATAGCTTGGGTTGGAAGGGACCCCAAAGATCAAGTTCCAATCCCCCTGCCACAGATAGGGCCACCAATCTCTCCATTTAATACTAGACCATGCTGCCCAGGGCCCCATCCAACCTGGTCTTAAACACCTCCAGGGATGGACGGGGCATCCACAGCCTCTCTGGGCAAGCTGTTCCTGCACCTCACCACTCTCTCTGTGAAGAACTTCCCCATGACATCCAATTTAAATCTTCTCTCCTTGAGCATAAAACCATTCCCCCTTGTCCTATCACTGTTTATCCTTGTAAAAAGTTGATTCCCCTCCATTTTATAATCCCCTTTTAAATACTGGAGGTCTGCAATTAGGTCTCCTCACAGCCTGCCCATCTCCATCCTGAACAACCCCAGCTCTCTCAGCATTTCTTTGTAGGAGAGGTGCTCCAGCCCTCTGATCATCTTCATGGCCCTTCTCTGGACTCTCCCACAGCTTCACATCTTTCCTGTGGAGCCCCAGATCTGGATGCAGTGCTCTACATAGGGCCTCACAAGGACAAAGCAGGGAGAGACAATCACCTCCCTCTGCCTGCTGGCCACCCTTCTTCTGGTGGAGCCCAGGATACCATTGGCTTTCTGAGCTGCAAGAGCACACTGCTGGCTCATGTTCAGTTTTTATCCACCAGGACCCTCAGGTCCTTCTCCAGAGGGCTACTCTCAAGGAGTTCTTTTCACAGTCTTTATACATATCTGGGATTACTTCTGCCAAGGTGCAAAGCCTTGCATTTTGCTATATTGGACCTCATTAGATTTCATTAGATTCACACGGGCCCACCTTTTGAGTTTGTCAAGGTGGCACTGGGTGGCATCCCTTCCTTCTAATTTGTCAACCTCACCACTCGGTGTCATTGGCAAACTTGCAGAGGGTGCACTTGAGCTCATCATTGATGTCATTGATGAAGATGTTGAAGAGTAGTGGTCCTAATACAGACCCCTGGGAGACACCCCTCACCAACAGCCTCCTGGTGCCATTCACCACAACCCTTTGTCTATGGTGTTTCAATCCTTATTCCTTATCCTCCAAATAGACCATTCCTCAAATCTGTATCTCCAATTTAGAGATAAAATGTGGTGGGGAACCATGTAAAAGGCCTCACACAAGTCCAAGTGGATGACATCAACTGCCTTCCCTTTGTCCACCGTTCTCGTCACTTGTGATCTCTAACAGCAGAAGCCAGTTCTGCTAATAAACATCAAGTCAGCTTTGAATAAATATATAAGATCTGGTAATCTAGAATGAAATACTGTGGCATATACTTCATAGAACTCAACTACTTTTTACAGGTTTATGCCACTAATTAAGTTGATGTGGGGCAGGATGAAAGGCTTGGTGTTTGGGAAACTGAAATGCAGAAGACGAGTGAAAAACCTTTGTGATGTCATGTGCTTCTTTTCTTGCTTTCTTTTTATCTTTTTTTTTTCTTTTTTTTTCTTCTTTTTTTTCCCCACAGAAATACAATGCTAATGTGGGATCAGGTGGTAGTCATATTGATTAGATCTAAACATTTGCTGCTTTAGTAACACAAATTGTTCCTTATTCCCCTGTGAGATCCAACTGGGAACAACTGGGAGAAAAAATATGCACCTTGGTGCACCATATCTGTAATTAGAACATTCTGACCTAGGAAGAAGTATGTCACAGGTTATAAGGCACCAGTACTAATTGGCAGGTTTTTTAGGAACCTCTGTTTGCTCATGCACTCTTTATTAGCCTCTGAAAAAAAATCCCAGTAATTAGAAACCACTGCAGAGTCATGGCTTCAGATTTTCTCTTTCCTCTTGGCACAAAGAGATTTGCCTTACCTTCTGTTAAAGGTAGTGTAATGGGTTGCATTCTTTTCACATTTTCCTCTCAAATTTAAAAGGAAAAAAATGAAGTAATTTTACTCCACCTCTTTCAGGATTTACCCTCTGTCGGCAGCATGGTTCTTATCTCCAGATGGTTGCACAATTTCACGAATGAAAGACAGCAACCCCTTCATGAGCTGTCACGTCTGGGTCAAGATGAGGTGGGTGCCGATCACTCTTTCAGCCATCCAGCATGAGAAACATGGTGCCAAGAGCACAGTTTTGGAAGAAAGCCATGGATCTCCTCTGCTCTGTGTTGTTTTAGGGCAGCCATGGTTTCTTGGACAGCAACTCCTCCTATTTGAACTTAGCCTCCCCTGGCCCAGAGCGGCCCAGGACACAACAGCACGGACACCACGACTCTCTCTGCTCCTGCCCTTCTCTCTTGCTCAATGGGCAAGCATTCAATCCTAGCAGTTCAAACTCAGTGAGGTGCTCTTTGTTGAAACATTCCCTCAAGGGGCATAGAAAGGAAAGGTAGGGATTTAAACACCACTGTTGTGAGCCAAGCCAGTCTAGGTCTTCTGCCACTGTACTACACACAGAGCTCAATGCGCCCTTTACATGGGTGGGAACTGGCACTATACACGTGGAAGGAAAAAAAAGTGCTCTGTAAGGTTTCAGAACAATTACCAATCCAAGTAATGATACTGCTCTTGTGCAATAAAAAATGTGGAGGAGTTTAATAAGGGCTTCAAGAACTATCTAGACATACGTCCAGAGTTTAGCAGCAATGTAACAGCCTATTGCTATCATGTAGAAAAGAAAAAGCCTTCCAAATGAGAGACAAGAATTATTTTTAAAAGCCTTACAACTCTTCTAAATTCAATTTTGAAAATCAGAGTTGCGAATATGGTTTTATTTAAAAGCTTTTAAACAATACTGGGGAAAAAAAACCTGCTACTCAGCTTGACCTTAGCTCGGTGTGTTAGCAGTACACATGGTAGGAGGCCTTTTTGTTAACGAGAAGCAGCTGTTACTGCCCTCAGCACACAATCTACAAAGCTATTCAGTGGAAGTGAATAACTATTTATTATCCCTTTTCTTGCAAAACTTTTAGGACTAAACAGTAGGTTCATAAGAATGCCAGAAATAGCACCTCATTTTCCATTGAATAAGGTCAAAACAAGCCATTGAAAACTGATGATCACCTACTTTAGGAAACAAGAAATGCATGAAATATCTGATGCAAAGCAACCACACATAGACATCTTGCTATCCTACATAGCAAAGTGGGTAGCTCCCTATACCTAATTGCCTGTTGCTGTTTGAATTTTTCCCGAGTGACATCACTTCTGAATTTACCATTTGGTAAATGATACATGATAGATCTCCTAGTCTCAAAGGAGACTTTCAAAAGAAAGGGAAAAGATTCCCAGGAAGAGTAGATCAAAGGAAAATTTAACTCTCAGGGCATTCTCTGTGTTCCCTTTTTCTTGATAATAGAGTTAAGTGTTAAAAATCAGGCAGATATTAAAAACTGGGCTACTGGCTTATCCACAAAAGCTTTTCATATGTCTGTGTGAAAATCTCAGGGGTGTGTTGAATAAACTCTTTAGCAAGGTGCAGCTCTTTCCTCAGAAAAGTCTGATGACTAGTTCTGACAAACTAGAGCAAGAAGAGACTTCCTAAACACAGGAGTATGGAAATGATGAACACTGGTATAACTGCTGATATCATTGCATGAAGATTGCATTAGGACAAACCTAACTAAAGATATTAAATCAAGTAGATCCACACAGTTATGGAATACAGTATGTTCCATAATTCCTGAGCACTGCAAGTTAAAAGTAAAAAAATGCATACATAAGAGCAATGAGACTTGTATGGTTCTGTTGCTAAGTGTTAAATTCTCAAAATTACACAAACATACACTTTTCAGTGTAATTACACAAATTTCATCAGATTAAGTGGATGCAGTTCTAAAATGAAACAGGAAAGAGCCTTAGTACATAGCTTAAATTAATAATTGTATTCTCTTCACTGTTGTCACTGATATTTGCAGTCTCCATTAAAATCCACTTCATACAGTTACATCAAGTGTAAATCTATTATCCAGCACAGTCTGTTTTAAAGTAGAGGTAAGGAAACTACTCTCTACTCAAAAAGTAGAGGAGTGGACAACAGAAGTAGTTCAGGAACTGGTTTTTACTTCTAGAAATCAGTACATCAATTAGAAGGATTAAAATATTACCAAAGCTGCATAAAATGCAGTAAGTTTACATCATAGCACGTGATTTTCATTTACTTACATCAGGAAAACAGAAGAAAACAAAACAAAACAAAAACAAGAAAATAGATGGCATAGCAGAAATTCATATTTATCTAAAATGAAGGAGAATAGATACGTAATTATGTGGTTAGTTTTTTTACCTAACAGATAACAAACTTGAAGCTGTCTGCCTGGCATGACAGTTCCTCTATATTCACTGTGGTTAATAGCAATAAAGTCTTAAATGCAGAAAAAGTCTTGTAACTCATGTTTCTCATGTAATATGAAAACCAAGAAAGGTAACTTGCTTTGAAGGTTTCCTTATTTGTCTTTCTTTTGCTTTGTAGAGTACTGCTGAGTAGGATGACTTAATCAATCCTGAATCTGAAATAAATACCTAAAATGTGTGTTTAAATAGTGTTTTTTTTTTTTCCTGTGGATTTTAATTAGCATAAGACCACAGCACAATGAATTTTTCTTTCCAGAATATTTGCCACAGAATCGTGACCCACCTCTAACCTTAAATACTGCAGAATAAATATGAAAATGGTTAAAGACAGACTAGTATTTTCCATTTAATAGTTCTCAGAAAATTGGAAGCATATGTTTAGGCAGCGTGTCATTCTTTTCCTTTCTGTTTGTCCGATAAAATTCAAATGAGAGCAGGATCAGGAATTATTAGCTCCCTCAACAGCAAAAGGATTCCTGTATACCCAAGTGCTATTTCTTTTATTTTTTTTTCCCCATGTTTCCCTAGCTGACTAATTATGTAGTGAAAGAAACCCCAGAGCTGGAGTGTAAGCAGGTGATACTGCCACTTACACTGCTGAAGCATGGTTGATTGCAGCAGCGCTATTCTAGATTTGTCTCTGTGTGAGCAGGAGATCCCCGCTGCTCTGACCTCTCGTGTCTAAGTAAGCTCTCACAAAGGGGTATTAATCACTCATCCAAAAGAATTAACAACAGCCTGTGAAGAACTTTATGGAAAATACTTGTTACAAGCATCTGAAAGCATGGATACTATTCCTGGGTAGCTTCTCCATGTCACGCTTCCATCAGATGATAGTAAGAGAAAATCACCATCTCATCTACTTAGTCTAAAGCCATTCATATTTAGTGAAACACACCTGGGCTGTGAGGATGTTATTAGGGATGTGTGAAAAGGAATCTGTTTTAATGAGTGCTCATCAATTACACTGACAGAGGCCCAAGAAGGAACAAAGCCACACAGATAAATGGTAGATATGAGCTGATATGTAATGGTTATTCTCTGGCTGTATGTGCTGTCAGAAGGAATTCTTTCAGTAATCGTGACTCTAGCATGAGGACTGGAGGGCTTGTCTCAGCAAAAACAACAACATGTCTCTCACTGGGAGCGAACAGCTCCTCTCCACTATAGCAGCTGCCTTCTGTGCAAGAAGCCCATCACAGACACACAGGTAAATAAGTGAAAAGCACAAGTGATGTTGGCTGCTGCAGAGAAACTGATTGCATCTTCTGTTTTGTTGTTGTTGTTGTTGTTGTTGTTGTTGTTGTTTTTCTTTTGCATGTTCCAATACTAGAAAATGTGGTGGTTGTACACTGTTTTCATTATTTCTGGATTTATTTATTTTCATACTTCTGTGTGATATTTTTTCCCCCTCAGTCTGATTTAGAGAATATAAACCCAAAGGTACCCACATGTTTTATTGATTCCTAGAATAAGGGAATGGCTAAATGAGTTAAAAGAACAAAATGAGTTGAAAGATTAAATATTGTGGTGTCAAATCTTAGAGAGAATGGCATTTTAGAAATCCAGTGGCTCGGGATCTGAAAACAGTTCTAAGTTCAAGTTGTTTGTGAGGGCCCCGGTAGCTTCTATTTGTGCTTGAGAGAGAAGCAGAGGAGGAAATGAGTTAATTCACCTACTAGTAACATGTGACTGAAGGGCCCAATCTTGCAAAACCTCACTAGCATCAATGGTTCAACCCAGATCTATTTTTTTGTGGAGCCTCTTCTATCTGTACTCAAACTGCAGAACAAAGCACTCAGATTGAACAGTGGGTGGAAGGCACATGGGGTACAGTACACACTGTTTTGGGCAGGTTGACTGCAAAGACTTATCTATGTGACTATAGAAAGAGCTTTATGATCTATTCAGTATTTTCCTTTCCTTCTCTTCCTTTCTCTCTCCCTTTTTTCTTTCCCCCTGTGCTCTTAACTTTGCCTATGAAATTTGACTGGCAGTGCAGGTCAGTGAGTTGAGTCACAAATCCCTCATGCTGATGTCTCCTTTTCAGGTATCAAACACATGCATGTTTAATGAACAGAGCCCTTCAGGCTAGAAAAATAAACATTCAGATGAGACCCTTTTCCCACTGCTACCACAACCCTAACTCACAGACAAATGAAAACCTGATGAAGGATATATGACGGGACCTATTCCACTCCCCCTCAATGACCTCAATCTATCATGAGTGCAACTGGCCTGTATCATGGCAAGCAACCCAGGCAACTGTCAGTGCTGCCAATAAATCACTGCAGTGCTGAAGTTATGAGCTCTCTGCAAATGTTGTTACAGTTCTTGATGTTCAAGTAGTTACACGCCTTAGGATTGCAAACGTTTTGAGCGAGGTTCACTCATGCTGGTGTTACACTCGTTAGATCAAAAAGCAACGTGCTCCCTCACAGAGGAAGAAATGGGAGCGATATTACTGTTGCTTCGTTCTCAGGGCAAAATGCCTCCTTTGTTCTCCTGTGGGTAATAAGCGGAGGAACTCGCCGTCATGAGAAGCATATGACAGATGCCTTTCATTCTTAGAAGAACAGAAGGCTTTCTAAAAAGAGGGTTCTTCTGCTTCCTCTGAGGTAGTTGCCATGTAAATAGTGGCTGGTAGGTAGTACCATGCTGCAGACAGCTTTCAGTCTGTTCTGCATAAGCAGCAGTGTGTTCGTGGGAGTTTGGCTGAGCTTTATTCCTTTCAGTTATTCTATCTCGTCCCTGTGTCTTTCATCCTACCCTCTGCAAAACAGTGTCAGTTTTCAATATTAGAGAGACTTTATTTTCCACATTTCAGCCACAAATTCTCTCTGTTCTGAATTGCATATGTGCTGATATAATGATTGTAATGATAACAGTAACAATTCACGGTAATATAGATTTTTCCAGTGGAAATGTGATTTCAGTTTAATCCAGCACAGTTGAGTTTCAATGGAGTTGAGCCCAAGAAATATTCTGTGCAGTGATAGTAGTGGTATTTCTGATGGACCGCACCACAGCCAGCCTTTGTATGACATTGTAGTGCCTTATAACTTCTCATTGTGCATTGTAGTGTCAGGAGCAGTATGTTCACCAATTTGTTCCTAATAGGACTTTGTTGTAGTTAATTTTTTGAAATAATGCAATGGAACAGTTATGTCTATGGCGAGAAAAGAAAGTGCTTGTGACTGATGCTTTAATTCAATCAGATTTTCTTTTGCTCTTATGTTTCAGTGGCATTACGCTCAAAGAAGACAGCAGCTCTCTTGATAACCTCGTCCTACGTGCTGGCTGTCACTTCTGTCTTTTTGCTTCTTTCAGAATGACAGATATGTTGCCACTGAGCAAGAAAAGGCTTCTTATTAATCAGTCAAATGTAGTTCTGCCTAAACTGAACAAAATACACACTGGCATGAGAAAAAAAGACAAGAGAAAATAACCCCCTTAAGAAAAAAAAAAGAACATTTTCAAATGAACAAAGGATAAGCTAAGTATCCATTTTCTTTCAGTTCCATATTATCAAGGAACAGACTGCTTAAGATGCATGGAAAAAAAATAAAATAAGCAAAAACTCACCTGGCACCCAGTGTATTTTAAAAGAAAGAAAATTATATTTTTAAAATCCTGCTCTGGAACAAAGATGTATCAAGGTCTGTAAAAATGTGCATATAGGTATAAAACTGAGATACACTGCCACAAAACCCTTATGCCCTCTTCATTTTATTTGCCTGTTTAATCTCACTTTAGTGTTAATTTAATCATAATAGCCCTCCAAATATCTAATCTCCTGGAAGGCCCATTTCTAGATGGAGATTTTTAACTAGAGTATTTGAATGTCCTTAGGTCTACTCAACTACTTTAAAGTTGAGCATGTCTGTGAAATGTGCAGATCAGGTCATATAATTTTAGATTTGGCCCAAATCTCAAATTATTTTGCTGAAAATATCTTGTTGGTGCTTTTATAGATAAAGTTGTTTCACCTTACCATTTTGGTGTGTTGGTGCATTCTTAGTTTTTGAGTGAAGTTAGACAACTGATGGATTCTTATCACTCTATCCATGTGAATGCTCCAGCCACTGGTGGAGCTGTGCCAGTGGGAAAACATTGCCCTTGAATCCTGTTGCAGAAAAGGCCTTTGTGTAGGTCAAGGAAGGGATTTTCCCCACCCCCTCCCTTGTCCTGCTACAGCTGGATAAATTTTCATGTCTCTTGTTACTCAGATGCCATTCCATGTGTCCTAATTAACCCTGTCTTATTTTGGCTAAAAGTTTCTCTTAACACCTTCTTTTCAGTATTTCCTGAATGCTGAATAAACAGTCTCATGAACAAAGCTCTATTAAAATGCAAATGCCTAAGTTATATTTTGTGTTGAACTTCATTAGCATGGAAAGATGCATTTCCCAGTGGGAGGTCACTTGGACAAAACTTAGTGCAATTACATGATTTTGGTGACAGCTCAATATCATGTGGGTGAATACTGCAACATTTTCTCTGGCATGTTTTCTTTAGTAGAAAATGGATTTTATTTGAGTGTGTACTGCATCCGTTTGCTCAACTTTTCTGCTATATAAATACATTGGCAGCTCATCTTGCCAAAACAGCAAATTTGAGATCTGTCTATGGGAGAATTCATGTAAAATAATGTTTGAATGTATAAAGAAGAGTTTTCTATAGTCAGAGTTCTGGAATATGCAAGTGACATGTAATATCTTGTGGTATACATTCTCAGTAAAATGAATATGGCTTAGATCTTAGCACTGATTTTCTGAAGAGTAAAGCAGCATGATTGCAAATAATCTTCAGTTTTCTCTCACTATATACATGTAAAGAAAAGAAAAATTATAACTTACTGCATAATTGTAAATTGTAAAATCTGGATGGTTTTTAATTCATAAACACAAAATGGAGATCAATTTATTAATCTAACATTAGTATTACTCAAATTCATTTTCAAACATAGTACTCATTTTAAATTCACTTGGCTGCAGTGAATGGTGAGCACCATTACTTACTGTCTTTAATTTTAAACCAGAAGACAGATGTTTCCGTTATTGTATTCATTCTAAAGTATAATAAATTTTTAATATTTTCCCTGGAAAATTACAAGAGACCAGAGTTCGGCTATCTTCTTAACAACTACATCATCTGCTAATGATGGTGCAGGGCCTAGTGGAGACTACAGTTTAGAGCCACTTAGTGTATCACAGAATTATGGAATTGCAGGGGCTGGGAGGGACCTAAAGAGATTATCGAGTTCAACCCCCCTTCTAAACAGGTACTCTACAATAGGTTGCACAGGTAGATGTCCAAACAGGTCTTGAATATCTCCACAGAAGGTGACTCCACAAACTGTCTGGGCCGCCTGTTCCACTACTCCCTCACCTTCACAGTAAAGAAATTCTTCCAGATGTTATTACAGAAGTTCCCGTGTTCAAGTTTTAGGCCATTACTCCTTGTCCTGTTGCTACACACCACTGAGAATAGCCTGGCATCATCTGTTTGCTTCCCAACTCCGACCAGATATTTATAAATGTTCATCAGCTTCCCCCCTTCAGCTTTCTTTTCTCCAGGCTGAACAGACCCATGTTACTCAGCCTCTACACAAAGGGAAGCCCTATGCTTTATGTCTTGGTCTGTGCTGATACTCTGTGACAGTGAATTTTACAGCTTTATTATTTTCTTCCTCAAAGCCATATGTTTTACTCTTTAATTAACTACAGTTCAATCATTGAAAAGTCTCTTGTTTTAGTGACTCTCTCATTCACTGTTTTGAAATGTGTCTATCATTTCTCCTCTCATGAGTATCTTCTGTGAGCCACTAAATATTTCCATTTTCTTTTCTTATGGAAGACTTTTCATGTTTTTGTGCCATTCTTCTGAGACCATTCTATTGTTACAGCAGCTCTTTTACAGTAGCCAGAGTTGCAGATGAGTACCCCACTGATTTACTGGGTGACTATAATCCATTTGGTATTACTTTATGCATACATGCTTTATATATCCTTAAGAACCCACATCTGTCCCTGCACATTTCAAAAGATACTTTCACAAAGTGTCACCCTGCACTATTTATGAATGGTTTTCTTTCTGTAGAAGACATCATTCCTTGCAATACATATTGTTTTGCTTTTTTTTTTTTTATCTGCCAGGTTGATGTATAGCTGTAGCTTTCTCAAACCCTCTGAAATTCTTCAGGCTGTTCTCACATTTCAACTAATTGAAATCATTTTGCCTTTATTATTTATTTACTTATTTATTTATGTCTTCTTCTGGCCTTTTCTGCCATTTTTTTTTCCCCTGTCTTTCTTCAGTTATCTGTTTGGAGATTTTCTTGAGCTATTAACTCCCAAAGGCAGTACGTTTGCATCATAGCCTCTGCTTCTGTTACAGTTATTCCTTGACTGTGTCTGGTGTTTGCAGTGAAGAAGTATCTGTTGAAACATTCAATGTATAATAAGTAGTAAAAATACAATAATGGCTTTGCTCACAATATCTGAGTCACTCTTTCTTGCCATTAATATCAAATATATATGCAACATCACCAGTGCTTTCAATGTTTGAGAAAAGAAGAGTTGCTTTTCAAATGAAATGTTAACTGTTTATGTAGAGTGAGGACGTAGTTATTTTAGGTAGGCTTCATTTAAAACTTTGTAATGATGAAAAAACATCTTCTAAAGCGGATCTGTGTATGGACTTTGTACTGTGTTAATGCTGACAGAAATCCCCACTGGTTTTGGTGGTCTATTGGAAAGACTGCACATAATGGTCAGGAAACATTTGCTTTTGGCAAAATGCACAGACTACCAGCAAAAGTGTGAACAAAAATTATAGCTGAATGGGGAAGTAAGTGGGGAAAGATTACAGAAATTCCAAGTTAAATAATTTAAATTGGAAAATAAAGTAAATCTTGTAGAATGTTCCATGTTGAATTGTGCAGGAGTATCTGTGTGGTGAAACAGATGATTTGTGTGTGCTGTGCAGTTTTATTTTAAGAAAGATCTTTAGGGATCTGTAATGTCTGCAGCTTACTACTGTGCAGTGTAAATAGTTTAGTTTAGCAGAGAATTGGTGCCAGAACAACAGCAACTTTAGAACCTATGGTTCCACCCTCTTCAGTGAATTGAAATTGCCCTAGGATCTAGTTGCATTTATTTTATCTTGTGATATATGAATTCCTAATCTCTAGGATTGCCCTGCTGCTTTTCAACTGGAACTACATTTCAAATGGACGTGCCAGAATTTCTCGATTTATTTGAGGATCTGAGTGGAGAGCTGCTCCCTGCACCACTAACAACTCACTGATTTCAGCACACCTCTCAAATGAGAGGAAGGTCTTGTTGCAGGGGAGAAAGTTAGCAGGAGAGAGAGAAAATGGCCAGCATGTCTAGGCCATCTTCTTCAAACTTCTCAGATCTTTTATAGACCTTTAGAATGGAGGAATCTGCAACTATATCAGACTTCAGATTATTGACAATACCTAAACTATCTAACTAACATCCAACTAACTAAAAAAAAAAAAAAACCCCCCTTTCCCCCCCCCTTTTACTAGCCATCTCTCTGTAAGACTTAGAATCATCAAAGATCAAGAAGTGTAGTTCTTATGTACATGTAAGACCAAAGACCAAAAGTTTATTTATCCTAGAAGAGATTTCTGTTTCCTAATTTGAAAAGCTAGTATGCTTGTAGTAATTTACTATGCAACAGCATTTTTAATGTATACAACATCATAATTATTGCTCCTCACAGTGAGATTAAAAATTTGATTTTTGGTGTTTCTTAGAAGATGACAGCTGACTTTAAATAAAATCCTTTTTTCTTTTTCTTGAGGAAGTGTAAATTTTGTACTGAATTGTGATTGTAATGAAAACAAAACCAAAATCATAATTACTGTTCAGGAAAGTGACATTAAAATTTCCTGTGCATTTATGGTGATCTAAGGCGGTATTCTGGCTATGCGTAACTACATATCAGCAGTGCCAAGATTTCTTCACCGCATTTTAATTGTTCTTTCTCTCTTTAGAAATTTTTTTTTCTCCAGTTCATATTTGCTAGGAAAATCTTCATTGACAAACTGCCAATATGGAAGTCTGAGGTTTTCTCCTCCCAGATTGTATTAATGCTATACAAAGCAAATAATTTTTTCCAATAGGGAATTGACATTTTGGGCAGAGCTCTAAAACTAAACTCTTCTGGAGAAAAAAAATAAAATCGTCTGGTTTTGCCTCGAAGGGCCTCTTCCCTGGTCATGGCATTTTCTTTTAAAAAAATTTCAATAGCAATTTTTTTGATGATGTGCTGACCTGATCCTGGGATAAAGACAAAATAGAGTCAGACCAACATTATGGTGTCAGCATAAGCTGCACCTTCCGTATTCAGAAATAAAAGCATCTGTGTTTTCCTGCCCACGTTGCTTAGCAGCTTTTTGTTCATATGAGGACATATACTTAAGAAGTACAGTTTGGATATTTGTATATTGTTTAGAATTCCTTGCTAAGAGGATGGTTGGGATTTTCTTGTGAATGTCTAGTGTATGTAGAAGTAGCTGTAGTAGAAATGTATGTCTAAATGTTCATTTCTGGGGAGGAGAAAGCCCACTCAGCCAACCTTTCCAAGTTACAGCAACAGCTCATTTCTAGCATTTAACATCACAATAAGTGCAAAATACATGTACTTTGCATGAACTGCATTTTAAAGTAAATGAAGTTACACACTTTGTTCTTTAAATTTGTTTGACTCCCAGGCAAACATATGTAATATCTCATAACAGACTGCAGGCAGGATAATATTTCTGCCACTTGAATGACCAACAAGTCTTTTAATTTATGTATCTTACTCCATTTTTTAAAGGCTACTTTGCCAAGTAGTTTTGTTTTCTTGTTAAATATTAGGCACCGAGTTTATTTCTTGAAAGGTTACCAAGGGCATGCTAAAAAAACTCTTACCTTTAAGCAGATTTATTTTAACTGTATGATATGGGAATTTATATGGTTCTCATGCAGGGTAAAAAGAGAAAAAAACCCACCCAATCTCATTAGGTTTGTTATGACATTTAATAGTGATTTCTGTTTAAGAGTTTCATTTCTGCTCTGTAGCAGCACTCTGAACTGTTGTCCTGTAGCAATTTGGGCACGTCATGTCTAAACTTCAGAATCTGGACCATGTATCATGCCTTGGGCTGAATATGGTTTTTCCTGTTGCTTGTATTTCTCTGTTGTCACAGACTTGGAACCACACAACCCAACTCTGTCCATTTCTATGATTCAGCGTCTGCTGTGCTGAACTATGTCATCCGTCTAATGATGTGACAGGATCAGCTAGGGCAATCCTGTGATTCTGTGTATGTGTCCTGCTGTCTCCGCAGGACATGTGGCTGTGAGATGGAAATATAATTTGGGTTGAGTTCTGCTGTGAACAACTGTGAGAATGGTTGGCTTTTTTTTCTGTAGCTGGCATGAGAAGCCATTGTCCAAATGTTTTTTGGGGGGACTGAACTGACCTTAATACTTGAAGTGAAATGAAAAATCAAATTTTTTTTTAGCTTGAACAGCAGTTTTATTAGTATTCAGTGTAAACCTCTCACTCCAAAATAGTAAGCAAGAAAGCAAGATATGTTTTTTTAAGTGAAAAGTTCAGTTGTTGTGTTTGGAAAACATATTCAAAGAATTACAATGAAACTGTAAATTTTTATTTTTCTTACTTTCCTAAATGCAGTAAATAATGAAAAATTGATCATGATGTTTCGACTGGTCCTTCACTTTAAATTAACCAGTATGTTATAGGGATGGAATTGAGTCTGTTTTAAGTATGACTGACCAGAGACAGAGAGAAATCAGTCCAGAAGGACTTTTTAGCACAGAAATGAGGGAAGCAGCACTAGCAGACTGAGCAAATTAAGATAGCCAGAAATAATGAATCTTGCAACCTATCCCCTACAGGAAAGTCTTGAGTCTCTGAGCCAGGATAATACTTAGAAGAATGCTGATGTCAAGTCCTACATCCAAATAATTTTCAACACCACTGAATGCTGAATACTCAAACGTAATTCTTTGTGTTCACAAGGTTTTCATTTATAGAGTGATTTCCATGGATAAATTCTTTATTTGCACATTGAGACCATGCTGGTGGCACAGGTCATTGGTGAAACACCACTGGTGCTGTGGGTATCAAATGTCAGCAGCTTACCTCACTCAGGAGTTTTGCTCTTTTACTGGCTTGTTAAAACCATTAAATGCCAACAAGCTGTATTATAATGGGAATTAATGTTGCTTATCTTGCTGCTTTTGATGGTTTCAGGCTTCACACCTATCTCTTATAGCACCATCTGAACTCTGAGTGAGAACACAAATAGTGATGCAGTAAATAATATAGAATCAACCTGTGCTTTCCTGATGTGCTCACTGCACTGGTGTTTTATTGAGCACAGAACAGAGTGTGCATGATACCCAGACAAATGTGAAGAGAAGAATTTGTTTTATTTTCCACGCATAGACTAACATGAGATTTTGAAAATGTCATTCCACACAATGCAGTAGTGCAGCTCAAGCATCACATTGTGCTTCTAAAATATATTCTTTCCTTTTAAGTTGTTGCATTAAAAAAAATCTTCCTCAAGATCTTACTCTGTACAGCTGAAGGGGTGAAGAGACACAGTAGACAGCAAAATTTTATTCTGAATTCATGACTCTAGAGTATCTTAAAAATTCAAGTTTGTTGTTTAGGTGGGATTAGAGAGGTAACAAAGAGTTATATGTTTTTCCTTTATTGTTCTTTCTGGGCCTCTATTCTGTGTTAGAACCTATATGCTTTCTCACAGGCTTTCATCCAAGCATCTGTCTAGGGACAATTAGGCAAGTATTCATTTTGAGTATACATTATGAGGCAATTAAATAAGAGCTGCTCTCCTTGGAGAGGAGATGGAGTGAGATCTGGGACATTAATTACTGAGATGTCATGAGAAACTGTAGTGAAGTAAGTCATCTGGTTCCAGCTTGAACTTGCAGCCAAGCTGCAAGCTCACTGCAACTTGATACTGCAGCACAGATTCAGAGATAGCCTCTTGCTCAGCCTGCTGCTTGTGTGCTTGCTAGTGCAGGAAGAGAGACATAGCAGAAAAGTGAAAAGAGGAGAAGAGAAAGAAAAAGAAAAAAAAAACAGAAAAGAAAAACTCTTTCTAGTAATCTGGAGAGATGTGGGGGTTATTCATAAACATAGAAAATAGTTTCCATTATTCCTTTGAGAAGGCTATGAAGGAGCTACTGGAACTTGCCATGGTTTTTAATGTCCATGCTTGTTACTGAGATGGTCTAGTTAACAATTTGACCAAAAAAGTCTCCAGATCTTGTGGTTTAACAAGTTTCTGGTGGTCAGAATGTCTGCTTGAAGGTTATAGGTATGTTTTGGTGTTAAGATTAAAAAACTGTATATAAAATAGAATAGTTTGCTTCCTAAATTAATCAAAACCTTAGTCTTAATTAGAAAACTTTGAGCCAGCAGTCTGCTGTAAACCCCTCTGTCTGGCACAGATCAGTGAATGAGCCTTGATTCTTCACGGTTGCAAGGTCCAAAGCAGTAAGAAGACGGCTGTAATACCGATGGCTAATTTCATGCTTTCCAAGCTGATCTTATATTTTATGCTGGTGAGAGAGATGGGACTGACTAATGATTTCAAAGACTCCAGCTGATGAGCTGTGTGATAAGTTGGCAGGCATGATGACCAATATGAAAGTGATTGCACCTGGTGGAATCAAGGAGAAAGATGTAGAGTATAATCCTATGGCTAGAGGACTGCAACATGATTTCCAGTAGCAGTATTTTGAGGGGAAGTGAAGTGTGTGAGCTGCAATAACAAAACTGATGGAAAGCCTGGAGAAAAAGCTGTTACAGGATCTTGGCAGGAACAAACATGCATCTCAGACATCTCAGAAGACCCTGCTAGCTTGGGCGTAGCATCACTTTAATGTCATTACATGGTGTTTGGGCTTTGGCTGACTTGAGTCCACCTGTCTTGGAGAGTCAATGCTTGCCTGACACTTTCCCTCTGTGTATACATTCCCATAGGTCAGATTTTTACATAAAACCTGGGCAGGAAAGATTTAATCTTCAAAAATTTCTGGAACTAGAGGTGGCAGAAAAAGGGCATAAATTGCAGAGGGTAGATTGAAGACCATGCTTAGTTTATGGGCCTGAACAATTGACTAATAAGGTAGAGGAATAAGCCACAGTGACAGAGGAAGTTGAACATATAGAGAGGTTAGAGAGGAAGAAATCGAAGTTCATTTTTGTGAAGTTTAATTTGGCAGCTGGATCTGTACTGTGAGATGCTGTCAAGAAGGTAAGAGAGCCGTAGCAGACAGTGGGGAACAGGATTTTATGCAGTGGGAACAATGTTGTCGAAGATGCCCTTCTGAACCTTCTCTGAACAAACAGAGGGGAGTTCTCAAGAGAAACAGGAGATGGGAAGCAGACCTGAAGGAGGATGCTGATGAAACCTGTTTAATTTCTTTATATTTCTCTTGTGATCATTCAATTACTTTTACATGTGTAACTTTCTATGTGTACAGAAATGGGCAATATATTTCACAAATCCAGTGGGCCAGCACTTTCCTGAAATGCCTTTTTCCTGGTTTGGGTTGCATGTGGACATGTCAGCATACGTGGTGCTGTACAATCTCATGAAATCATTTTTAGATAAATACAGTGAGGAAACTGACTATAGTCTGAGATTCAGTGTGGGTGTACAGGCAGCTGGCATTGCTTGCAGAACGAGCAGCTAATACAGAGAAGATTTTAAATGTCCTTTATTTAAGCGTCTGGAAGTAATTTGCTGCAAAAAGCAGCAGAGCATCATCAGAAAGAACGAATTTAACAATCCCTATAAGGATCTGTCTTTTCTGTGTGGCAAGAGGGCTGTGTATGTTGCAGCATGGAGGACACTGTTAATTAGTGTTTAGGATGTGAGATCTGCACCTTGCATTTACTCTGGTTGCACCAGGAGGATCTTTGGCTGCAGGGGAGTGCGCAGATTTGAAGTGCAGACACACTGTGCAACCCAACATGGCTTTTTGGTCAACTCTTGAGCCTAGCTGAGTTATGCTTTAAACCGTGTTCATGTTTTCCCTTAGGCAAGGCAGGGACAAAAATAGTCTTGGATGGAAGTCAAAGTTCTTCAGAGCTGTTCTCATTTACGTCCAGCTGTTTGCTGACCACTGGGGCTCTCATGATGACTAAAGATGACCGTGGGCAATGACGGTCTGTGGATGATTGCTTTTCTTTCTCTCATTATGTTGGGACAGGGTGAGAGAGACGTAAGATCTGCTATGGTGATTCCTAGAGACATGAATATTTCCCATAGGAAAGGATATGTTCATGCAGCTGCAGCAAGCAATTTGGTGGCTCAGAGGAATGTGAAGGGACATGGTGGGAAAAGCAATGGGCTGTAGAGAAATGAATCTGTCTTTGGAGACTTGGGTGTTGTGGAACTCAACTACCTAATTTTGGCGTAAGAAGTAATTTTCTTGCATTATTCACCCAAATCTGGTTTTCACAAACTTCAGTTGTGGGTAGATGCTTACAGATGAGTTTTTACATTTTTTTGAGTGTGAAAAATAAGGAAGAAAGCAAATCTTGCAACCTCATTGCTTTGCTTTCTCTCCTGTTAGTTTTGGGCTACAAGGCAAGGAATCTTGAAAGCCCACAAGTATTTGTGTTTAGCAATTCAGTGGTTTTATCTCTGCATGAAACCAGGCTAGGATAGGGTATGCCTTGGAAACATGGATTAAAACAGCTCTTTAAATTGTGGCTCCCATCCCCCTACTTGAAATTTCTCATGGCATTTAAATTAAAATTAGAGTTTGACTAACACCTCTGAAACTCAGAGACATGAATACTTGCATCTGAACTTCATTCCTTTTGTGCAATGAGGTTTAGTGCAACTCCTGGACAAAGTTTTAGCCTAGATCCAATCTCTGTCAAAGTAATTAAAAACGTGTCATATTTATTTATTTGCTCACTTGTGAGTTCTCCTTCTAGGAAAGACAGTGGGATATATTGCAAAACATACTTGTTTGAAATTGTCCACGAAGTCCAGTAGATGGACAATCTGTCTTCAAACCAAGGCTAAAACTAGTCTGTAGTCTGACAAGTGTTAGGTTGACAAGTGTTTGATGCACTATCTTTTTGCTAAAAAATGAGTATTTTTTAAAACATTTACTTTTGTTTGATGAGTTATTTACTGTATTTTTCAGTGCGTTACTGAAAAATATTGTGATTTTCAAGAGCAAGCCATTGCAAAACATGGCAAGTAATTGTCCACTGATGAACAGCAGAAAGGGATCAATAGCTTCAGCCAGCATTGGTTGTGCCAGGTGTACTGGGTGAGTTCCTCGGTTGTGATCTCAATAGCAGAGTGAGATGGCTCAGCAGCTCTCTAATGCTCTGGGCAGTGGAAATGGGAGGAAAATAGGGGATGGGTAAGGATGTGCTAAGATGGAATGGTTAGGTAGGATCCCATAGCAGAAAAGCTGTGTGCCTTTCCCCAGTGTCCCACTGGAACCCAGGGCAGATACCCACCCCTTCTGTGTTTGTGAGGACACTTCTGGGGATGTGGAGGGCCTTGGGAGAAAATACTCCTCCCTGAGCTCCCATGCACATGCAAGGGTTGACCCTCACCTATCCTTCCTCCTCCTGCATGACATAGCTTGAGTGCCGAAGGAAGCCTTCTCACCAAGCTGCATCTCGTGAAATCTGGTTGTCTGTGCTCCTCTAAGTTCATTTCACATCCCATGAAGAGAAAGAGGCACCTCCAGGAAGTGAGTTATCACAAGTCCTGTTCAGTTTATAACTGCTACTGAATTATCTTTAGCATCCTGACACTGCAGTGAGTACTTCTTATGAGACACTTAGAAAATTCCTTCTTATGTCAAGGTACAATACTAAACGCACTCTTTTTTCCTTCGGTATTTCTAGAACAATAACTTCCACCTTTTTTAAATACTTTCAATTCCAATTTAAAAAAATAATACAGAATAAAACTAAAATTAAGGAAACCTTGAATTAAAGCATTGGTATTAATCTGGTATAAAGGCTTGTGACATTTTACACAAAAAAATCAGGTGCTTTAAAACATGGAAACCTGTCATATTAATCCAGTTAGCCAATACATACCTTCTTAAGATGTCACTGGTTAATGATCCTTAAGTCCAGGAAAATCAGTATTCTCATTTCAGAAAAATAACAGACTGGTGTTCAACCACCAAGAATATTATACTGAGTTGTGGACTTCCACACAGATACACCAGAATTTTTTACATGTCGTAAGTACATCAAGCAAGCTAGATTGTTAGTTGTGCCATCTGTTCAGCTTAAGTCTCCAATTCGGTGTTCACCTTACCAGAGATCTTGGTGAGCCGCTCCTGCAATTAATTGTAGTGGTGATTACTCCAAGGATTTTGAAACCCAGAACAAACTTGCTGATGCAAGGGAAAATGTGAAATAATTTCAGCATGAATCTGTAAAGACATTCTTTCAAAGGACTTGAACAACACCAAATGCACTTTACACAGGTAGTGTGAGGAACAATTAACAATCTTACATTTAAAAAAATGGAAGTTGAAGAGACATAAAAAATGGGCATGGGCACAAAATATCTTACCAGTTCAAATCAAAGCCTCGTTTATTGACAGACAAAAGTGTCTTCTTATACTATTTCGCTGACATAAAAGAAGATTTTTGGTTCTTGATTATTGTTCTATTGAAATTTTATTGAAGTTGGTAAGAATTTTGATCTCAGAGTGAAATTTTTAAGCTCTTTTATTGAACCACATAACTTGAAAAATCAAGAGCCACCGATCCAAATCATAATATGAAAACAGTACTGATAAATTCTTAATGTGAATGATATGAGTTTGTTTTGAAACCATTTAAATTCTTACTTTTTGTAATTCCAAAGGGGGTTTGCTCGTCTGCCCCCAGAATTGATATTTACCATGAAACATGAATACAAATCCAGAGTTTAGGAAAGCTATTGTAAAAATATATAATTTGAGGCAAAAGCACTACTGATGTCATAACTAATTACTTTTCCTCATGAAAAAATGACATGTAGATGGTCATTTGCTTAATCTCTTGGTATGTTTGCACTTAAGCCTGTTATTTATTTTCATCAGGTCATAGCAAAGTTAAAAAACAAATAGATAATATGTATCCCTGTTTCTCATTTTCAGTATAACATGATCATATCATAGAATCACAGGCTGGCTTAGTTTGGAAGGGCACTCAAAGCACATCCAGTTGCCCCCCACCAGATGAAGCTGCCCAGGGCCCCATCCAACCTGGTCCTGAGCTCATCCAGGGACGGGGCACCCACAGGTCTCTGGGCAGCTGTGCCAGGGCCTCACTGCCCTCTAAGTAAAAATTTCCTCCTAATATCTAATCTAAATCACATCCTTTTTTGTTTAAAACCATTCCCCAAGTCATATCACTATTGGACCATATAAAATGTTTATTTCCCTCCTGATTATAAGACTCCCTCAAGTACTGGAAGACCACGCTGATGTCTCCCTGCAGCCTATTCCAGGCTGAAGAAGCCCAACTCTCTCAACCTTTCATCATAGGAGAGGTGCTCCAGCCCTCTGACCATGTTTGTGGCCTTCTTCTGGACCCACTGGAATAGCACCATGTCTTTCTTGTGCCAGGGCCCCCAGATCTGGATGCGGTCCTCCAGATAGGGCCTCATGAGGACAGAGTAGAGGGGGACAATCCCCTTCCTCTCTCTGCTGGCCACACTTCTCTTGATGCAACCCAGAAAATCGTTGATCTTCCTGACTGCAAGGGCACACTACTGGCTCATGTCCAGCTTCTTGTCCACCAGGACACCCAAGTCCTTCTCCTCAGTATAACTATTTTATTGTTTTATTTGTGCAACTGTAGTGGCCAGAAGTCATCCTTTCTAAGTGAGAACACTGCTGAGTTGGATGCTTTCCAGCTCAAGAATGAAAAGATGATCTCTCCCTCCAAATGTCTGCAGCGAGGAAACAATAAGCCTGTATTATTTGTCAGGAATCTCTGCAATCATGATGTTTCAGCAACTGCACTCATATCAAGTGACTTTTATGTCACTTCCTTAGGAGGACAGAGTGCCTGTGAGGTATTAGCAATTTATCTGTCTCCTGTGAGAGCTGTGCACAATTTAGTTCTTTTTAAAAACTCAGAATAACACATTTGGTATTCTGAAGTTCAGTAATTCCTAGGTTAAGTGAGATTCCTATTTCTTGGGGGAAAAAAACTTTTGTGAGTTGAATTGGGGTTCAGTATCATTATATAAACTGAACACTAATCTGTTCTCATTTTCAATTTTAGTCTAGAGAGAAAGCCAAGCTCCTATCTTCACAGTAGACACACTTTTGCCTGTGCATGTGTGCACACACAAGCACACAATTTCCTCTTGAATTTTGTCTATTATTCTAATTTACGTGCGCAGTCTACCCATTAAGAAAGCTTTAAAGATATAATTACCAGTGGAAGAAATAATAGTTAAAAATAATTGTGTCTATCCAAAGGCTCTGCTGAAAAGCACATCTGGCCAGTGATTGACGGGGCAAAAATGCTATTGATCTAAAAAGGTAGAGCACATACATATTTCATTACTCCAAAAAAGCTTTAACAATATGACATTGGGAAATCGTTTTTAGTTTATAAACATCCACCAGTGGCCTGAAATACTAACATTCCCCTATCTACTGGGCAGCCCATGCTGCCAACCATGGAAAGCCTCATTTAGCAGAATGGGATAATTTGTAACGGCACAAACAGGCAGATGTGAAATTTGAAGCTTTTTCCTGTTCCACACAAAATCTGAACTACAAAGATTCAAAACTGTTGGATCAGTAAGTCAAAATTTTCCTTTTGCATGAGGCTACTTTATTTCAAGAAATTCTCCTCTTGGTTTAAGGAAACCAGGTGGGAGAGAGTATTCCCGTAACTGTTTTCATCTGACCAAGTCTATGATCTTGTATTGAGTAATAATCAAACTATACTGTAGGTGTCATAGAACCATAGAATTGTGGAATCACCAAGATTGGAAAAGACTGACATGATCATCCAGTTCAACCGTCCACTTATCACCAGTATTTCTCATTAAACTATGTTCCTCAACACAATGTCTAAACGAGTCCTTCTTCGCCTAAACTGGGCAGTCTACAAAAACAAGATTAGCGATAATCATTGTCATTGGATCGAGAAATCTGAACAGCTAAATCACCAGCTTTATTACGGAGGTTATGGAGTCTACACAGAACAGATGTGACGTGATCTAGAAATTGCCTTTCTTCCAGCAAGGTCTCCAAACCTTCAACTTTGGATCCTGTTGGGTTCAAGACAAAAGAAAAAAGAGAACGTATTTCATTATTCCAAAGGATGAGTTATACTTTATAATAAAAGCTATTGGGAGTATGAGTAGGTAGGCACTCTTGAAGATTTCTGTGTACTGAGACTAGGGAATATGTATGCATTTAGCCATAGGAGTGTAAAACCAACTTATGTCTTCTTCAGCAACTGTATTTACTTGGGCATCTACTTATCTGTGTTCTCTTACAAAGCTGAAGTTTCATTGAACGAGTATACAGTTCTCAAATGCGCTTATAGTTTGGCTGAGTGCTATCAGTAAGCCAGCAGACTGGTCTAAACCCTTATTTTTAACAAAGTTATCTAAACTAGTAAATTAAATGACTATAAGACAATTTGAGAGTTGGTTTCCTCTGGATTTTAACTCTCTTGAATGAATATTTAAAAAATTTACAAGAATATGGTACAGTTGAAACAATATTCACACAGTTCTGTTATCAGCTACACTATTTTGCAGTCTACAGCAAATTGGTATAACTCATTTGTCTAAAATGCTAAGTGAGTTCAAATAACTCTCAAATCTACTGAGGCAGTTGAATTATTGCAAAAATCTGTCTAGGGCTTTAGACATGTGTTCATTTGACTCCCCCTCCATCCTACTGAAAAATAAACTACTGTTCTTCATGGCTTATTTTGTCTCTGTCAAGGAAACTTTCTGCTCTCATCTCAGGAGAATTGTACAATAGCAATCTGATCCTGACCTTTCTACCTCTTCCTTGAATCACAGATGAAAATTGGACAGTGAAAAGTGGTGTACGCTCCATAACTTGTATCCCAGACACAATCTAATGACACTCCTCTTCTAGTAAAAACAATAGTTGCAGCAAAGGTTAAGATAAACAGGTTTAGCTAATTATCTCTTAATCAAATCCAGTTATAATTTACTGTTGTCCTTTGAAACTCTTTGCCTGCTAAACCATCAACACTGGTTGGATTAGCTTATCTCTGATAAGCGTAGCCTGATTAATATCTCACATTGCACAGCAGCACATAAACATCAAATGGGAATAATATATGACCAAATAAACTCATGTCATGCACTATCACAGCAGAAGTCTCCAAGGCACTCGTACCAGGCACTGAAATCAAGCCTTTTCTTACAGAAGGTGACTGTGGGGTAGTAATTATTTTAATATTATTTTTTACCTGGGAGACAGAGATGAAGATATGCACTGCCACTTCTGTGCTGGCAAAGTCACGCTGCACGCATGCAGCATGCTCATCTGTGCATGAATACTCTTTATTACAGACATGTAAACAGGGCGTGTAGATGTGTACATGTTTTTGTCACACTGCATTTTGAGAATACAGCTCTGAACACCCAGAGAGATTATTTGTTGTCTTTTCAAAACATGGAATAATCTGTTTTTAACGTAACTGAGAGATCTCAATTAAAAATCAATTTAAGATATTTATATGTGATCTGAAACTGCATACACTTCTTGAGTTTATGGTTTAGTTTTAAGATCAGACTGTTTTAATCAAAACATTTGCTACATTTTGACCAAATTTGAGACTATTTTCTAAAGAAATTGGTACGAGGTATAATTCTATATCAAAATAGAAATGAAGTCATAACTCCACAGAGCTTCCTTAGAAGTTCTGTGAAATGCACTAGTTTCCATTCAGTTTTGGTTAACTTTTTTTTTTTAACTTCATAGGGATCCTGCCTGAGGCAGGCAGGAGAAAAAGTCTGCTGAAGTTATGGCTGTGCCGGCAAACAGCACAGCTCCATGCAGCTGCCCGGTGGTGATTCTCCAACATATTTAGTAGGAGAGAAGCAATTTTCTTGATCTCGAGAACCTAACTTACAAATCTCACCTTGCTTTAACATTAACTTTACTTCAGTGTCACTCGCTTACTCCAAAGCAGCAGGTAGTCCATACAAGTCAAATAACAATACTTTCCCATGCTTTTGAAGAGCTGCTGTTACACTGAACACAGCTCAAACACTCACACGCGCTTCTCCCTTGTCGGACACATATTGCTTACATCTTTTATTTGGCATATCCAAAGCTAGGACAAATACCTCCTCAGATCTCAGCATTAACTTGTACCTAGTATGTCAGGGAACCCATATCACCAGGACATCCTAGGCGGAAGTCCTCTGAATGTAAAGCAGCAGATTCGTGCTTCATGACTGCTATTGTGAATGGTGGCTGTCAAATGCTGGGGTCAGTGTCAAACAGAGTCTGTGAAAGACAATTGAGAGGACAAGACGATGTGGTGGATTTGAACTCGCTAAGCAAGGATATACAGTTCAGCTGATTGCTGCTGTGCAAATGGAAACAACTGATCGTGCCTACTCTTTGGCACAGTTGAACTGGCCAACGTATCAAAGGATGCAAAATTTAAATGGAAAGGCCTCGGTGCAAAAGTGGTACTGAAATGGCTACAGTAGAAAATTACTTTGAAGCTGATCCACATCCTTTCACAGATATGAATAAATGCCTTCACTGAGTTTTGTGTTATGGTGACATGCATGCTATAAACAAATGATGGGCCAAGCCTTAGGAGCCTTCAAACTTTCCCTCTGTTGGACAGATTTGCAGTTGCCACTGCCACTTGATTTTCTCTCTTTTATACACATATTTTTATTAGCTCTTCTGTTGTGTCTTGTGAAAATAGACCTTGAGTTCAAGACTCTGTACAGTGAATGGATTTCTCTGAGGCCATTGGAGTTCTAGCCAGTAAAAGTCCACAGGCCAAATTAATTCCATCATCATCAAATGGAAACAAAGTGCCTGAGACAAAGTGACTGAGAGGTCAAGGCAATCTACAGCTGAGAATCAAACTAGGGCCAGTCAGGAATTCAATAGCATTAAAGGTGAACCAGGGGGCATTTCCAGAGCTTAGGGTTCACTCCTGTGACTGCATGCAATCTTTCATGCTTTTTTTGTCTTTGTCCCATACATATTGTTGGCTGATGCACATGATGAAACAACAAGGATTATTCTGATCTGTGAGTTTTCCTTCTTTGTGTTGATTTCGTGGAGTTGATGCAATTATATGACATGATGCTTTAGAGATCATTTTGAAATCCTAAACCAGCACAGGAGAGCTTGGTGTTTCTGACAGCCCTTGAGTTGCCTGGTCAGAAGATGGGTCAGGGTTCAACCTATTACATTTTTGGTAGCTCAGGATGCTACATGATGCTTTCTGGAATGCCCACCCACAAATACAGACCTGATTGCTGCTTCCATTTCCTTTAATAGCAACAGACAAAGCATGAAATAAATTCTTGCACATGTTCAGGGAACCATTTTATTCCCTGCAGGGCTGACATCTTTTTGGCTGGCTAGAAAAAATCCTTCAGATGATCAGATAGGAGAAATGTAACTGCTGCGTAGCCATTATGTCTTAGAGCAGCTCTGTTATTTAAGACTCCCATTTGGTGGCGATTCCAGGAAGACAAGGAATGGTGTAGCCTAGCTAGCTTTGGGGTGAAAACAGCTGTGAGCTTTCAGTGCAATTGTAATCTTGCACCTTAAATTCATGACCCTTTAAATCTGATGTCGTGCGAATCCTGATTACTCATCCCCTGGGGGAAAGAGAACTTATCTGAGAAACTCTCATACTTCCAAACTGCCCCACATCTCTGTGGCTTTAAGCCACATAAAAATAATAACCATTCTATAAGATATTGCACAGTGGCTCTTGCAAATATCTTGGAATAGAACTTATTCAGCAGCTTTGTATAAAACTCAGTCTCTTGTTTTTACAGTGTCTGCGGATTGAAACATGAAATATAATCATTCTGACTAGAATCTATGACTTCCCACAGTGCTGTTTAATATCAAATCTGATACTTTTTAGTTGTCTGTTGTGGAATGCTGGTTGGCTTTGTTGTGCCACACCAGGGCACTGGATCATTGTTCACATTTCAAAAAAGCATTCATCGTGTCTTCTTTTGCTCAGCCTACCTCATGAACCCAGCAAACTGCTGTCTACAAAGCCTTTGAGGCCTTCTTGCCTCGTGGACATATAGATCCATACCAATAATTAAGCCAGAATTTGGACAATCTGACCTCAATCAGGGGCTATCACTACAGCTTTGCCTCTTGCCATACATTACTTCTTTAGATAGTGAATAAAGGGCATTGTATAGAAAGCCTATTCAATATCTGTATCATAATATAAATGAAGACTTAATTATTCCAACAGACTCCAGGATACAAGACACAGTATATAATTTTCATGACTGTACTATGGACTTTTGTGTCTGACTGCGTCTGCCCAAACCCTTAGGGTTAAGAGAAAAAAAGAGAAGTGCTTTCAGGCTGTGATTCATTGCACAGCCAAAGTGAGAGAGATATATCCCTCTGTTCAGAAACACATCCCATGTTTGGAGGTGCACTCATGGGTGATATGACAGAGGTCTGAGTTCTAAGCATCTGATTGTGCTTGAAGTCTGCACTGGGTAGAGGAATTCCATCTTGGAGTGACTGGGCTTTAAACTTAAGAGTCTCTATTAAAATCTGCTAGTTATTTAGAAAGAACCTGTGCAAATTAATCCTGAACTCTTAAAACAGTTCCTCTGTATCAGAATCAGTTCCACTAGGCAACACTGAGTTTCTTTAAAAAAGGATATTACAAGAATAAGTTTTGCAAGTTATTTGCATTAACTTATGGGATCTTGTTGTGCTAAGTAGATTTTATGGTGTGATTGTTTTTTCTTTTTTCTTTTTATCTTTTTCATTATCACATAGAAAGAAATCCTTTCTGCACAGAGTAGACAGGTTTGTCTGGGGGGGTTTTAAAATACAGTTTACAACATTTGGAAGGATGTTCCAAGGATGTCAGCTGACTGTGAGACTGTGATGAATGTAATCTGCACTGTGAGAACTGTATCAATCAGAAGTTTGAAAGGTTGTTTCCAAAGTAGATCTGAAGAGTCTTCTAAATTTGAAAGGCAGTGGATTTCTCCTTTTGGTGTCCATAGCACACTTTCACTGGAGTTCACAACTCCCATTTTTGTAGCAAGGGAATTGCATACATAACTTTCATGAGGAATGAAAGAAGACATATCAGTCCTAGCCATGTGACTCTGGCCTCGGTCACTTATTTGTCAACAACTAGTTCAGAACTATGTTATAGTCAGTGAACAAAGGGAGCAACACAGGAATTGTCTCAACTATGCCACATTCCCATCTTTGCACTGCAAAAATGTAATACTCTGAACTCAACTCCAGATACTACTCAAGTTTGCTCTCACAGTGTGTAATGTTTGCCGGCTAGAGTTAGAGCATAAATGCATTTAAACTGTGGCCATTGAATGTTTTGTATAAATAAAAAGGCAAAGCAGAAGCCTCAGCAGAACAGGCTGGAGGTTTCTATCCTCAGAGCACATTTCCTGGGCCCAGTGCAAGCAGGAAGGAAAGACAGCGTAAGAAATGACATGGCACTGGAGATGTCTGTGCCTGCTCAGCGCTGTTGCTCCCACAGAAAACATAGCCACATTCTGCTTCAGGCAGTCGGTCTGAGAGCCATGGTTTTTGAAATCATAGCTATGGAAGAGGTTAGCCATCACAGTCACGTACATATGCAGTTCCGGCCAGACATCCTGAGGGTGTCAGAACTTAAGTGTCCTCTCCCCAGCATTCTTCCACTGTGGAGGTTTGTCTCGATGTGGTGGCCTCTGTGGGTCCCAATCTCACTTTGACAGCTCTCTGCCTGCGATACATAAGTGCGGCAAATCCAAACATAAGAGTATTGGTTGAAGTGAGCTGCTACAGTGCTAAGTCTAATTGGCTTTGTGAATCCAGCCCATTTGTGAATGCCGGTTGCGCTTGGAAATTTGACTTGGGATATTAAAATCACTGTATAGATCCAGTCCTTAGGCACCTTTGAAAATTCCTTCATAGGAAATATTTTTTTTTCACCGTGTGAAATAGAGTATAACTCTTACAGTTTTTAGTGCAACTAAGATCACGTAGCACTTTTTATAGACTGCCAAAGGGTCTAAATATGGTCAGTAAACCAGAAGGTGTTTTAAGGAGAGTAGACAGAAGGGGGTTACGTCTGCATGGGCTCATTGCCATCTGTATTTAAAGCATGGGGGTTGGGGGGGGGGGAATGGAGTCAGTGCTCTGCAACCTGCTCTGCCAGCTGTGGGGTTGGGAAGGGGCTTTATTTCCAGTGGGGCCCCTTCTGTAGGGCTGAGCCCCACCACACTCTTCCTGGGGGGGGGGCCTTCCTGGCTCAGGGTCGGTGGCTCTCATCTGAAGCCGCGCGTCGGGAGGAGGCCTTGAAAACGACGTCCTGCTCCTGTGTCCTCCGGGCGCTGCCTTACAGGAGAAGGAATGGGCTGAGACCCTCCATGAGGATTTGGGGGGGATCCCAGTGCCACCCAGCCTTCCCTTTTGGGGGCGAGGGGGGGGCTCTCACCGAAGCCGTTTGTTCACGAAGTGAACGGTGAGGAAGAGGCCAAGGCAGCCGAGGACGGTGCCAAAAACGATGGCGATGACTTCACCTGTGTGACCCCACAGAGGGCTCAGGGCAGGCAGGGGGTGTCCCCACCCCCCAGAGCTGCCGTGGTTGTGCTTTACCTGTTGAATACCCCTGGGGACCTGCAAGAGAAGAGCCAACACTGAGCTCTGGGGGTCTTTGTGGGGTCCCCTGCATCCATCCCAGAGCTCAGTTCTCACTGCTGGTGAAGGACGCCAGCACCAGACGCTGGTTGAGGTCCTGGGGGTCCCGAAAATTGTCCTCCAGGCGCTCAGCTGAGGGCTCATCGGCTGCTGTGGCGTACAGGGAACCCTGCAGCTGCTCCAGCTGCAACGGGAACGGGGCGACTGCGACCTCTGTCCTTACCCCAACAACCCCAAAAGCCCCAAAGCTTTACCTGCGCCGCGCTGACGTAAACGGGCTGCTGGAAAACGGTCCAGAGCACGCTCTGCAAGCATGGTGGGGTGGTCAGGGACCCATTGTAGCGGTAGTAGCGGTCCAGGCGCTCGGGCAGCAGCTCCTGCACGCTGAAGGAGGGGATGGACGTTGTCTGCCCTGCAGGGGACAGCAGCGTGGGGTTCCCCCTGCCTGCAGCCTCCCCTTTGTCTCCCATGCGCTGCCCTCTCGCTCGCGCAGCCGTCTCACCGGCATAGCGGACACTACCCAGATGGTTCAGGATGTTGGCGTAGGCGGCGTTGGGCTCATCGCCAACCTGGGGTGGGGGCGATGAGGAGGGGCTCAGGGCCGTGCTGTATGGCTGGGGGTGGCGGGGGGCTTGTCTTCCACCCCGTACCTCCAGTAGGATGCCGAGCACGGCCAGCCCGGCTGCGTGGTGCTGTGCCTCGCTGGTGTTGGCGTAGCGCTCCGCGTCGTAGTGCACCACGTGCATCTGCAGCACCGTGGGGCTGGGACCCCCGGCTGTGCCCTGTGCCCCACGCCCTCCCCCAGCCCCACACCCTGTCCCTGTCCTGGGCCCATTCTGTATTGATTTCTGCATCTAGATCTGTTCCTGTACCTGATTCCCTCGCCTATACCCGTCACCACGCCCATTGCCATGCTGCTTCTTGCACCCAGACCCATTTCCCATGCCCGCACTCATTCCCATACCCATTCCCATGCCATTTCCCAGACCCAGAGCCATTCACCTACCTATTCCCTTGCTGATTCCTGCACCCAGACCCATCCCTGTGGCCGTTTCCCATACCCATTCCTAACCATTCCCATGCCATTTCCCAGACCCCTTACCATTCCCACGCGGATCCCTGCACCCAGACCCACTCCTGTGCCCATTTCCCTCACTTGAATACATTCCTGTACCTGTTCCCATACCATTTCCCACACCCAGACCCATTCCTGTGCCAGTTCCCATACCTTTTCCCACACCTCTATCCATTCCCATACCATTTCCCACACCCAAACCCATTCCCACAGCTGTTCCCATGCCATTTCCCACATCCATACCCATTCCTGAGCCCATTTCCCACACCCAAACCCATTCCCACACACCCCCTATACCTCCGCGGGTGCCCGGCGCCCATCCAGGAGATGCTCAGCCCCCTCAGGATGACCACTGTGACCCCAGTGGAAGTGGAGCTGTGCAGCAGCAAAGCTTCGGGGCAGCCCCTCCAGGTGTAGGGTGGGTGGCAGTGCCAGCACCACTGCAGGGAATACCATTGGGGGGGGGAGGCTGAGCAGGGCTGTGACACGGAGACCCCCATCACCACCCTCACCCCCGAAGAACCCGTTCTCACCGGTGTGGCCGTTGTTGGTGAGGCTGAAGGTGGGGACGAGGGGGTGGTCGTACCCCATGGGGCGGATGGGGGGCAGTGAGGGGTCGGGCAGCACCCGCTGCGTTGCGATGTCAATGGGGGATTGGGATCGGCCCCCGCATGCTGGGTGTCCCTCGGGCCAGTGGTGTTGCCCATGGGGACCTGTGGGGTGACAGCATGGGGACCCATAGGGACAACGCTCCCCAGCCCTATAACATGCCTGGAGAACCACGTGAACCTAAATGCTGTTATTTTCCCCCAAAAGCCATTGTTTTGCCCCCCCAAAAACCGGCCCCTTGGGGACATCGGTGACGTTCCCAGCCTGGTGCCACCACTAATCTGGGGACATTTTTCCAGCTGGTGAAGCAGGGACAAAGGCAGCCGCTCAGACGACCTGCGCTGACCCCACAGCAGTGGCACCCGTGGGGTCCCCATCCCCACAGAGGGGTTTAGCGGGGATTTGGCCGTGGATGGACCCTAATTGGATTTGGCAGCCGAAGCGGGGCCCTGTGCCTTATGTAAAGGAATACAATGGGCCCATTGGGGTCTTGGCACTGGGTGGGGGGGCTGTGGGGGCCCTATCACCCATCTGACAGCCTCCTATGGTGGGGGGATGTTGGTTATGGGGGTGGTCGCCCACTGAGGACCTTCCCATTTAGGGGGACCCCTCCACTCTGTGGCAGCACTGAGGTCGGACCCTGGGTTGCAGTGAGGTGTTGGGAGGGGGAGGCAATGGGGAACTGGGGTGGAGGTGACCCCGGGTTCCATTGAGGTGTCTGGAGGGGGGCAATGGGGATTTGGGGTGGAATGAGGTGCTCAAAGTGAGGGTAATGGGGAATTGGGATGGGGTGACCCCGGGTTCCATTGAGGTGCCTTGGGGAGGGGGCTCACCCCAGTGCTGCTGCACGGACCCCACTCACCCTCATACGTCCAATGGGGACCTGTGAAGGAAGCAGAGCTATTGGGGGACTCCAGGGGGGTACAGGGCTTTGAGGGGGCCCCCAAACCAAGGGGATCCCGCAACCCTTCCCCATGGCCACGGGGAGGGGGGTGACATCAATGGGGGGAGCTGTGAATTGGGGTGAATTCCTGCAGAAATGGGCAATGGGGGGGCACTCACCGGCGGGCAGCGCAGGGCACAGAGCCCCCAACAGCAGGAGGGCACGCAGCATGGCAGGGGGAGCTGCTGGGTGCTGCTGCCCGGCCTTAAATACCCCCCCTGGG
>JAOWBP010004700.1:48723784-48737217 GCA_028571105.1 Tragopan temminckii | reverse complement strand
GTGATGCCTTTGGGGAGGAATGTAGCTATTTGCACTTTATTTTATTCTTGTAATTGGAGTGCTGCGTCCCTGAAGCTGGGGAGAGATGATTCTTTTCCTTGCCTCTGAACTTTCAGGTAAGTAAATAATGTAACCTTGTACTCCAGTCTGCTGTACAGAAAATTAATTCATTCAGTTTTCAGCATTCAGCTTGCCCATGAAAAACCACTTCAGTACATTAAGGCTTGCACATGAGCTTTCAGGCAAAATTGACTGTGAGCCATTGAATGGCACAGGCTAAAAAAAAATAATAAATTGAACTCTAGCTCTATAGATGCATATTTTGATGTAGTGAAGGACTCTGACTACTGCCATGTACATTTTGGAGCTTCAGATGAGTGTTATGGGTCTTGTGGAGACAACAATTGCTTTTGTTTTTTGAAGAAATGTATGTAAAAAGGTATTTGTTTTAGCAAAAGTGTATCCTGTGTAGTAGACTCTGGGGAAACTGAAATCTTACCATACAGACTTCAAACAGCAATTCTTAGAAGCTTGGGATGGTTTGTAGTCTACAAATGCACTGACAAATGTGTGATTTAATGTGGAGAAACACTAGTACAATGGTCCTTTCACAGACCTCTTAAAACATTGTTTCCTGTCTTCTAGCGGTCACTTCTGGAAATTTGAATGTAATGCTGAACACTTCACTAGTTTTAATGTGATTTTCACATAACTGCTCCCTTTTGGATAAAGATGCACAGGTGTTAATCTACTTATGTTTCTCAGCTGTGTTATTGTTTTAAAGAGGTCTATGAGAAAATGTTCTCCGTGTTTTGCATTAAACAGCTTTTCTTTTTATGACAAGCAAGCTTTATGAATATACTCAAAGAACATTTGCAAAATCCTTCTGCTTCTAAGGAATTACTTCTTGTGCTTTATACTGGACAACAGTTTTGGGAAAGCAGGATCAAAACATAAACAGTGAGTTTTGCTTTCAAGTAGGCTGATGTATTCTGGAGGAGTTTTTTGGGTACTGGAGCTAAGGACATAGCAAAGTTTATTGTTGTACTCATGCAAAATGTTGCTTTTCAGACTCAGTTACACCACACTTGCAATCCTTGGTAATGCAGCTCCTTACATGACAGAAAAGATGAAGGTTTACTTTTACTGGCTGCCTATACCAACATCTACTTATACAAACTAAAGAGCAGGCCTTGTGTTTTTTAACTCAAATTATAGTTTCAACAAGTAGGTGCATTGCAACCTTAGGGCTGTGCATTATGTGTTTTCTTTTCAGCTTTTTATGCTGCTTAGAATGATTTAGTTGCTTAAGGGAAAGTTGGTTTTATTAACCACTGAATATATGTGAAAGGTGAAACTCTTGAAGCAAATGAACTCCATTCAAAGTAATGAAACTGAGAAAATAGTTTGCTGCAGTGGTATATCTGTCATTGCAGATTTCACCATCCTTCCTTTCAGCAAAATAACTTCTTTCCACGCAGCCTTCCTGATCAGCCATGTGGTTCTGCACCACCCCTACTCAGATGCGGCTGTGTCCCAGGTGTGTCAGTGCACAATGAAGGAGTTAACATACATGAGGTTACATCAAACACACGCTTCAGAGGCACAAAGAGATGTCTATGGGCTGAAAAGCTCAAATGATGATACCAGTGAGAAAATACATGTTACTCACAGTCTCATAGATGATTCAGAACATGCTTTGGCAGAGTGAGATTGCTCATGTGCACAGACAGATGGTGACAGGGACTGATGGAACACAGTAGCCTATGTGGCACCTATACAAGATGACTTTCATATTTCATCTTCTGTGAGGCTGACTGTGCATCTGCAATGCCTGACAGACAAGGTTTTGCAGGTGCCATGGCACTTTCTTCTTGAACTGGCTTCTTGCACAGTGTGCTTTTTGCCTACAAGATTGCCTGAGATCTGTCGGTTTCATCTCCACCATCTGCAATTCTGCAGCTTCTCTTTTTCTAACATCTGTTTGATTCACCAGGAGCTGGACAGATAAATGAGGTGTGGCTGCTGCTGAGGACTTTGGTGCTAAGAAGCTTGTCAGTGAGGTCATGCCATGGTTTTAAGATCGTGACTGTCCAGGCCTTGGTTATCAGGACCAGCATTTTCTACGTTTGTTTGATTTTAGTGTATCATATTGACACTAATGATTTATTGGCACTTTGATTTATCTCCATAGATCACACTTCTACATGTGCAGTGCTTTTCAATGAGATACAAAAGGTGCTTTAAGGTCACTTTAAGGGCAGAGAATTAAGCAAAACAAGATGTACAGTTCTTTAAATGTTTTGATGTGAGCCTTTTACTTCAGTGCTTTCTACTGACTAGACAGAGTTACCTCAAAATTTACTTTCAAAAACATAAAATAAAACCCAGCCCCTTTAATTCTCCCAAGGTCTTTGACTGTCTTATCAGGAAAATGAAGTGGAGTGGAGCCAAACCTGATATAGAGTATGTCAGTAATGAACAGTGACTTTGAAGGAAACCTCAAGTACAATCACTTTAACAAATATTTTCCTTTATTTTTTGAATTTAAAAGGATCCAAGGGTAGAGAGATCATAACAACTGTTTCACAAATGTAGAAGTCCGCGTATTTATTACTGGCAACTAAAAAGACTCATGTTAATTAAACATGAGTGTTAATTGACATTAACAGATTTTAGCATCATGAAACAGTACATAATGTAAGAGAAACAGAAATGAGAAAACAGTCTGGCCTTGCATGTGCTTCTAGCATTTCTTGGACCACAGCCTTACAAAATGCAGCAGAAGGAGAAAGTGCCACTTTTCCCCTGTTCCCTGCAGATTCCTCCCACTCCTTACCACCAAAAATGCCCAGGTAGCCACAGAGCAGGGTCAGACTGAGGTTGAAAGGATCCATGACTGCCATCAGATCCGTTCTCCCCCAGTTCTTCCTCCCAGACTAGCTTCCCATAGCTAGAGTGGTGGTATGGGTATAGCAAGGACCTGTGAGGAATCAGGGCTGCCTCCTTCTGTGGTGGTGCCAGTGCAGACAACATGAAACTCTCATACCATTAAGAATCTTCCCTTGTCAGACAGTTGTGATTAACCAGCTGTACTGGTAGACTGGAAATCAGAAAGCCATCTTGCTTGGGATTCACTGCTGCAGCTGCTATTTCTGGTTCACAGAATCATAGAATGGCTTGAGTTGGAAGAGATTTTAGAGACCATCTAGTTCTAAGCCCCCTGCCATGGGCAAGGCTGCCACCCACCAGATCAGGCTGCTCAGGGACCCATCCATACACTTTGGCCTTAAGTGCGTCCAGTGGTGGGGCATCCACAGCTTCTCTGGGCAGCCTGTGCCACTGCCTCACCTTGTAGTGAAGAATTTTTTCTTACTACTTATTTTAATTCTACCCTCTTTTAGCTTCAAACTGTTACCCCTTGTTATATGACTATATAATCCTGTAAAAAATCTCCCTCTTTCTTTTTCAAGTCCTGAAAGTCCACAGTGAGGTCTCTCTGGTACCTTCTTTTCTCCAGCCTGAACAACCCCAGCTCCCTAAGCCTGTCTCCACAAGAGAGCTCCAGCCCTCTGATCATTCCTGTGGCTCTCCTCTGGACCCACATCAACAGGTCTTTGTCCCTTCTGTTCTGGGAGCCACAGAGCTGAATGTAATACTGCTGGTGAGGTCTCATGAAAACGGAGTAGACGTGAACAATCACCTACCTTGACCAGCTGATTGTGTTTATTTTGATGCAGCCTGGGACATAGCTAGCTTTCTGAGCTGCAAATGAACATTTCTGGTTCACATCCTATTATTCATCCACCAGTATTCCTCAGACAGTTTTCACAAGTCTGCTCTCAATCCATTCATCCTCCAGATATATGTGAGCCCACTTCTCAAGCCTATCCATGTCTCCCTAGGAAACATCCCTTCTTTCTGTCATATCAACAGCACTCAGCTTTATATCGTCTGCAAACTTGCTGAGGGTGCACTCAACCCAACTGACTATGTCATTAATAAATATATTAAACAGTACTTGTCCCAGTGTGGGCCTCCTGAGTAACACCATTCATCACCTGGATATTAAACATTGAGTGCAACTCTCTGGATCTGGTCATCCAGCCAATTTCTTATCCACTAAGTACTCCATCTATCAAATAAATTTCTCTCTAATTTGGATACTAGGATATTGTGTGGGACTATGTCAAAAACCTTACAAAATTTTGGATAGATGATATCAGCCACTCTTCTTTGTCTGTTGATGTAGTCTCTCCATCACTGAAATATCTGGAAAGATATTGGCTTCACTAATGTTGGTACCTTCATGGTACTGGGAAGATTTAACCAAGCACTAGGTACCCATAGTACTAGATGTCTTACAGCCACAGAGGAAGAAAACAGTCTCTGCCCTCAAAGAGCTTATAATCACAAATCTTATTTCAGGAGATCATAAGTGAAAAGTGGTGGAGAAAAAGGAGCTGGAGTTTTAGAGGATGTTAAAACTATGAGTATAGAAATGATTCCTGTGAGAAGGAATCACTCCACATCCAGTCCTTAGATATTTGATGCAGAAGCAAGAACATAGAAGTTCAGGCAGGAGAATATCACTTTGCAATAATCAAGACTAATCTGAAGAAAGTTTGGTGGACAGAAAAATGTTTTGTGGTATATAACATATACTTCTTCATCAGAGGATGCTGAAGGATGTCTGACTTGAAGATCTTAAACTTGAACCTTAATAATCAGCATGATTGGGAGATTGGAGAGTTGAGGTGTGCTGAAGATCCAGTTGTATTATAGCTGTGTGTTTAAGTTGGAAAGTGCTGCTGTACAATGAAGTATCAAGGATGTAGCCTGAGATGAGACAAAACAATTTATATTTGCCTAGACAAAAAGAGACAGACTGAAGCAGAGAGGATCTTCAAGGAGCCTGCATGGAGGTAGCAGTTGAATCTGTCTGAGTAATGAGTGTTCAAGAGGGAAAAAAAACTGCCTGAGTTTCAATTGAGGATTTTTAATGTATAGGATTCTCAGTGCAAAGTACTGCTCTTTTTCCTAAGGCACATAAAAATCAGTGTTGTGACCTTGTATTTGCCATGAGGTGGACGTTTATTAAATGTGTATAGTGGTTTTGTGGTCAACTATGTTAACCTGCTCCTTTGAGCATGTCTGCATTTAAGTAAAGGAACAAACAATATGATATATCTGTTTTACCTCATGGTTTATAGGCTGGGGACTCTTTATACTTGTAATATCACTGTTCCCAGCACATACATATAGCACATACAGACATAGCACAACTATTTTCTGTCAGAGAAAATGGTAATATCTTTCCATTGTTATAAATAGTTCTCAACTGCAACAACGAAACCTAGGAGGTAGTTAGTCGTTTGTCATATTCTGCACAAATAAAGACAAACCTGAGTGTATTTCCAACACTGAATTACTTGTTCATTTATCCCAAGTTAAGATGCTAATTACAATCTATTTTTTTCACAGCCTTATCTGATTTCATTAATCTGACAAAAGGACAGCCAAAATTTGTGGTTAGATTTCAAGATAATGCTAATAGACTTTTTTTCCTATCTCCTCTGCCTTTTGGCTGATTTTCATTAATTCATTATGAGATTCGTATTAGCCCATAAGTTATTTCAACACGGTATTTAGCATTCATATGGAAATTTGAGCTTGATATCATCCTGAAGCTTTTTAAAATCTGCCTTCAGATCTGTCACTTGTCCAAAGAAAGCAGGAGAATGCAAATAATGATCTTAGATTCAAGAAAACAAATAGGCAGAAAAGTAAAAAAATCGTCTTTGAGAATGTGTTCTAGAAAGGAGAAATACAAGGATAGTGAAAAGGAATTAAAATTGTGGGGAGCTATACCTAATTAAAAAAGAAAATTAGTACAGAAATGTTTTCATAGACAGAATCCATATTGAACGTGTTTCTCTGTAAACAGCAGCCTAACACCCTCTGACGGGATATATAGACTATAAAAAGGAAGCAAAAGACAAAGCAAAAGCTTTGTCAGTGATTTCAAAACTGTAGTCAGTTCGAGGATTGAAGACTCAGTTCCAAAACCATATACTTTGGCCAGCAACTCAGCTTGTGCGTCCAGCAAGGGTATGTTTCTGATCCTCTTAGCTGCAGAAAAATAACAATAAAAAAATGATAAAAATATCATAGATAGAATATTAGAAAGATCATGCAGTTTCAGCCAATTTCTTATGTGTTGATGTCCCAAGTCATGGTTTTTAAATAATAGAATCATAGAATCACAAAGGCTGGAAAAGATCTCTAAGCTCATCTAGTCCAACCATTGACTCACCCCAACCATGCTGAATAATCATGTTCCTTAGTGCCACATCTACATGTTTCTTGAGAACCTCCAGGGACACTGACTCTACCACCACCCTAGGCAGCCTATTCCTATACTTGACCACCCTTTCCAAGAAAAATTTTTTTCTAATAAACAAACCTGAACCTCTTCTGGTACAACTTAAGGCCATACCTCTTGTCCTACAGCTGTTACCTGGCAGAAGAAGCCAACATCCACCTTGCTTTAACTTCCTTCCAGGGAATTGTGGAGAGCGATATGGTCTCCCCTAAGTAGTGGTTGGGTCCAGTACATCCAGAAGTCTCTACCAATTCTACAACTTCAGCCATTCTGTGATTTTATAGTGACCTGTGCTACAGCAGCTCTCATTTCTGCAGGAGAGTTTTTTCAGTCTAGAGCACAGACAGATAAGTTTTTGTGAGGTCTTCTCCACTGCATGTCCAAAACATGGGACAGACATAATCTCCAGATGGAAATATGACGCAGGATTAGCTTATGCCTTTCATCTGAAGTAATGAAAATGGAGTAAAGTGATAGTCTATGTAATAAGGGCCAAGCTGGAATATTGTCACAGAGCTTATATTTGCTTTGCCACTTGAAACAGTTTAGCCCACTCCAAAAGCCAAAGGCAACATACTAATCAAGTAAAAAAATTGCACGTATTGATAAATCCAAAAGTTCATACTTGAAACTCGAGTTTCAGAAGCAGAAATAATACTTCAGCTGCAAGTGGTGATTTTGGCCATTTAGACGTGGAACTTCCAAGCTTGTGGCAGGCTCTTTCCATCACATTACTAGCTCAGCAGAAGACAGTTAGAATTAGGCCTTAAGTGATGAATCAGTTAACATCACTAGATAATTGCATTTTGAACTAGTTAGGATTTTTCTCTCTTCCCTCTTGTAAGTGGCTGCAAATCCCTGGTGTTCAGAAGTACTCAATGTTAGATGTGTGTCTCTTTAAAGGAAGGGGTAGGAGTTTCCATTGAGAAAAATGCATGAGGTGGAGAAACATCTAAGGAAAAGAATCAGCAGTATATTGGTGTCAGCTCTGGGAGAGAAAAATTTGCAGGTAAGAGATTAGACTGTCCTCAGATTTGCTGTCACTCTGTAGTATTTTGCACAGCAGTGTTAGTGGCTAGCAAGGACTTGTACTCCTTCAGGAGAATCAACAGCACAAGCAATGCATGTGCAAGAAACGAGGATGAGGGACTATTACATATATTTTCTGCAAATGTATAAGCCTTCCTCAAGAGGGACTGAGTACTGACTGTTACTTATATTCAAAGAGATGTTTACAGGAAGGAAGAAAACCTTATTCTTCTGCTGTTCAGACACAATAGTGTCTGAATTATATATTATGTCTAATACACATTATATCTCAAGTACTGTATCTCAGTTGCTCTAAACAGAAAAGTGACTGAGAAAATTGATGTTTCCTATGAAAGAGCTGCAACAGCTAAAGTACTGAGAAACCTAAATCTTGTCTACTGAAGGCTCATTTATATGGCTTTCTATTCTGAACAAAAAATATGACAAACCTTTTCCCATACGAAAACTCTTAAACACAGGGTAACACACAGCTCCCACCTTCCAATATTTTTCTCCCTTTCCAGAAGAAGGGGATTCCTCTGGCCAGCAGTAGTAGTGTGTAAGTACAGACATGGTGGGATGAGGTTCATTTCTCTAAAACAAGAACTAATTTCTCCCTGTGGATAAGGAAGAAAGTTCAAATTATGAGTTCAGATGTAGATTTTTTTTTTTTTTGTAATGACTGAAGAAGGCTGAGTTTCCCCTGTCGACCCTGCTTCTGGCTATGGGCATGCCTGTCTTTCCTCGGCACGGCTGTGCTGTGCAAAGGCAGTGTTGTTCTGCTGCTGGGGCTCCCCTCCTCTTCTTCTCTTGAAATTTGCTACTGCAATGGACCGTAAACATATTTCAGGCTAAATGCATTTGAAAAAAATACCCTAATTCTTCTTTTTATTTTTTATTTTTTTCTTAAAAGGCAGTGGAGTGTATGAGCTGCTTTGCATGGGAGAAGTCTGGGACCCACTGAGGTGGATGCCAAGAATCTAAGGGTGAGCCAGGGTCAAAACTGTTCTTGTGGAGACAGGACCTGTGACCAGGGCACAGGGCTACCCTGAGGCAGTAGCCAAAACACAGGCCCTGTCAGTGGAACAATGTCTACCAATGACACAGGGGAAAAAAACGAGAATAATCAGTATTGTTTCTAGGGATTTCTCTTTGTCACATGAGGAAAAGGTAAGACAGAAGGTTTTGGTGTTGGTTCTACTGTTCTGACAATAAAAATGAGAAATAATTTTCATAGAACTTGAAACAGGAGCAGAGTAACCGGAACAGGGGGAGGGCTCTGAATGAGTGACTGCGTGTGCTAGTTCCTTTCTTTGGCAAAAGCTGTAGACAATCTGTCCTTCTTAAAAAGGTCCAAAAGCCTACTTAAAAAAATCACATGCTGAGGCTGAATTTAGTAACGGGTATATGAAGTGAATTCCTCCATGTGGAAAAAATGGCACCCAATTACATTCATCAGCACTTGCTGAACATTTATGGAGACCAAACAGTGGAGGTGAGCACAGTGAGACAGTAGGAGGCGTGTTTCAGCAGTAGTGATAGCAATGTGAAAGACAAGCCATTTTGGATGGCCATACAGATTGTTACAAGCGCTGTGTGCAGGCTTTTTTCATTGTTGGCAACAATGCATAGCTAGTAGTGGTGACTACATTGAAAGATAGTGCTTTGTAGTTGAGAATTTTCTCTATCAAACAGCATAAATAGGAGGGATTACTTTTGGAGTGACCTATGTGTAAAAAGCGTATGTGGCTTTTTAACTAATATTACATAAAATAATAAAACTACCAATGAAAATGAAACCACAACTGAACTAGTGAGAGAGTTCATTTAGTGCACTGACAGTACATTTTTTACTGCACTAAAAAGATCGAGGTAATTTCAGTGCACTGAAACTACTTATTATTTAACTAATTTGTAAAGGTATTGTAAAGGAAAGAGAAAAATATATGCAGAAGTCAGTGGAAATGCTTTCACAATATAAAAACAAAGGTTTTTGTGAGGGAAATTTTTTTTTCACCAGAGATGCTCACCTGAAAATTGGACATATTTATGTGTACTTTTGTATCTTAGCGTTTTAAAAAATTCTTTCTGCAATTAACCTGTCTCATTATCATTCTTCTCATCAAAGTAACTAATTTTTGTGATGCTACAGACATCCACAGTCTTGCCACTGAAATCTCAAGGAATTGTAAATCAAGAACTTTCTTTCACTGATACGTATTCCAGCATAATAATATAGTAGGTTTTTATCTTTATCAGTTTGTGTTGGATGCGCACCCATGTTTAGGCATCCTTGAAATAAGAGTGGGGAAAAAATTATGTGTTTGCATTTGCCAACAAAGCCAACAAAGGCCACAGCTGTGATCTATGGTCAGAATAGGCTTGGAAAACTATGACTTAATAAAGAATAAGATCCTGGTTCCTCTACATAATTATTCTGTTGCATTTAAATACAATGTTTCTACTGTTTGGGGTGGAAAAAACACAGTTTTGCTTTCCTTTAAAATAATAAATTTACACTGCAAAACATTGATTAGGTCTTCTGTGACAAACTGCTGCTCATACAACTTTCAAAACATTCTGGCTATAGCACCACATAGCCTTTGACGTGCCAAGATTTTCTCTAGTGTTCTTGTCGGAGCCAGGTGCTTGCTTCAGAGAGCACTAGAGGGCAGGCTAGCCTTGATATTCCCCCCTCCCACCTCCTCTGCCCCCACAATGAGAAATAAAAGTAATTAAGAAGTTTGCAGTTTTACTCAGAAATATGATTTAGAAGTAAGAATGCCTCACCCCGTGCCTAAAACCTTTAACAGAAATTAGGCAACTTCACAAGTAATATTTTTTGCTTTCATTGGGAAGCCTTATTTTCTATTGCACGCAATGAAGAGCTGTGTCAGGAAGCAGAGCTGAGACACAGCTACATGCAGCCCTGCTCTGTCCAAGCTGCTCTCATGTGTATCAGCTCCCCTTTCCGCCCAGTGCCGTTGCTGGTGGCCCTTGTCTGCTTCAGAGGAATCAGTGCACCCTCCCTGCACCTGGTCCTGCTCTGGTTCATGGTCTTGCCTCTTCATTGGCCTGCTATCCCTTTGAGGGAGCTGGAAGGGTTCATGCTGATGACTGAAATTTATTCTATTGCTTAGAAAATCTGTTTAACTTCCCTACTGTATGCTTGGGTAAATTTACATCTGACTCCCACATGATCTAGTGGCATCTACAAGTGATTTTATTCCACAGATTCAAAATTTGTAGAATACACTACTTGTGCTATAAATGAGCTTTCCTAGTTCTGGAATCTTGCTTACTTCTGGTCTGTGCACTGAGCAGAAAGAGGCAGGGAAATGCCTGGGGGGCTGCAGAGCCAAGGCATTATATCTTTCCTCTGCAAGGAACTGCTGCCAGTTCCTCAGTTCTGCAGAACCCACTGATCCATCCCAAGCTCATTCCTGGTGCCGTGATTTGATCACTTTCCTCTGTGTGACCATTCATTGGAATGCTCTGTTCAGGCTGAAACAGCTCAGCCTGGTGGGACAGGGCTGTTGTCTGGGTTAAAATATGGGAGTGAATAAATTAGTCCTGCAGCAGTTCACACAAGAGTCACAGAGTTGAGTTTTGATGGGTATATGTGTTTTTGTTAGCTCTCAAATATTTTCTTCACCTCTTATTACTTATCGCTCAGTTTAACTGTACACCTCAAATTATCAAGGAAATTTTAAGCTTGTTAATGGTATGCTTATGTATATTTTGAAAACTGTGTAGGAGTTGTATTAGGCAACTTTGTTAATTCCTTCGTCTTACAGCATATTTCTCAGCACATTGCCAATTCACAAATGCCTTTCACTTATTGATTTCTTCCAGGCCATTTAGGCAAAGTTTATCCGTAGTATATCGTAAATTATTGAACCTGTCTGATCTTTGGTCAATGTAGAAGTGCTCTGTATTATTATTGCTGTTATTATTATTATTAGTAGTAGTAGCAGTAGTAGTATAGTAATAGTAGTGGTAGTAGTAGTTATAGCAGTAGTAGTAGAAGTTTCAAAGTGTATTACTTGATTTTTTAGGTTTTGCATTGCAGAATTTCCTAGTGTTACTCAGTGTAACAAGACTAACAACATCCTTTTCACTTTTCCCATATAAAAGCATAACAATTTACATGGTGGCAAGCAATATTAACAAACTTGTATAAAGCCTAGTAAGTGTCCATATTCTGAGAAGTGCACTGAACTACATTGTCTTCTCCATCACAGTAGTGAGGGTTTGAATAAAATGAAAGGAATCATCACTCTCCGTGTTTAACTTTTTGGGAATTTTCCTTTTGTGTAGAACAAATCCTGAGTTCCCAGGATAAACAGAATTTTAGATGAGTGTCAGCCAACCCAAAACACCTTTAGTACCATAGGATTGTGCTCTCTGTCTGAGAGAAACTAACTGGAGGGAGTTTTCTTGAAGCTTTCAGTCTTTGCCTGACCTTGTGTTGCTGTTTTGTTTTGCTTTGTTTTGTTCTGTTTGTTTTGTGTTTGAAAACCAAGGAGATTTGCTGTTGATGTGGGGGGAGCTGCCCTATTCCAGAGCTGATTCTTCAGTGTGATATAGCATGCTTTTATAATACAATGTCTTGTGCTGGTGGACAGGCTTATCACAACCTGAGCAGAGGTTGTGCTCACCTAGAAGAAGCTAAGGAATATGGACATTGCTTTTCCTGGCTAAGGAATATAAAGAGGGATGAAAGAGTCAAAAATTTCCAATTTTCTTTCTAACATTTACACAGTATCAGTGCTGACCCATGGTGTGTGCTCCACAATGTGTTGGCTATAGAAATAGTGATGCAATAGAAGGGTAGAGAGCACATGTGGAAGTCCATAGGAAGTTGTGTAAATATGTCTATTGTTTTTGGATCTGGCCTCAAATTTGTGATGATTGTGATCATCAGCCCATTTTTGAGCTACTTCTGCCCAGGCTTACTCTGTCACAAGACTTGAGGGCTGGATGGGACAGCTGACCACTGCATTTATTTTCTTTGTTGCATCAGAAAGAGGAATTTTGTCCTAGCCAGTTGCCTCAAGGATCTTATGGTAGATTTGTATTAGCATCCTGAAATTTTGTACAAAACCATCTAATCTGTATGATTTCCTTTGTGAATAGAGTGGCATGCGCTTTTTTGTTGTTTTAGTCTACAGGGATGAAGCTCTCACTGTCATGGCATATGAATACAAAAGAATAGGCTGGACTTAATGAATGGCACTAGAGTTTACAGCCACAGCACTGAGACGGACAGGTTGGACACGAGGAAGAATTTCTGCTCGGAAGGAGAAGTAATGCATTGGAACAGGCTGCCCAGGGAAGTGGTGGAGTCATCGTCTCTGGAGACATTCAGGAAATGGGTAGATACAGCACTGAGAGATGTGGTTAGCAAGTGTGGTGTGGATGGCTGATGGTTTGACTGGATGATCTTAGAGGTTTTTCCCAACTTTAATGATTCTATGATTCTAAGATTGTAGGGTTCTGGGGTTCTATGACTTAAGGTTTAGGACTTAAATAGTCCTGTTCAGGGCCTAAATATTTGAGGACTTAACAATGGACAGACCTGCATCTATAAGGCTGAAGGACCAAAAACGCTGAAAATTTTATCCTTCGCTGAGTTTTACCCTCATCGAATGAATTTTAGCCCATCTCAAAACCAAGAGCTTAGTTGTACACTGCTTAAAGAAAAAAAAAGAAAAAAAAAGCCTAGGGCCAGTAGAAATGCTGGAGGCAAAGGCTGTTTTGTTGGTTTTTATATACAGTGATGCTTTGTTAGGTCATTTTTGAATCATACTGAAATTCTTCTGTAAAAGCCCACATTTGTATTTAAAGGTAACGTTCCTTTCAATGAAACATTTAGGAGCGTGCTTAACTTGCCATTTTTAATGAGAGTTCACCTCATCCTTGTGTTGCTGAATTGAATATATTCTTTACAGCACTGGAACATTAGAGAGTTTATGGGAATATGTTATGTTGGACAAGCTCACACTACATACAATAT
>JAOWBP010004700.1:48708999-48723684 GCA_028571105.1 Tragopan temminckii | reverse complement strand
TATTCTTTACAGCACTGGAACATTAGAGAGTTTATGGGAATATGTTATGTTGGACAAGCTCACACTACATACAATATGGCATGTAGTAAATAGTACATGTATATAACTGATAACAGTGTAGTGTAAATCACGTTATCTATATTTTATCCCTTTCATTTCATGTTATGAAAGTTATTTTTTGGATTAGTTTTCCAAATTGTCACTAGTCTAAAAGCATGTATGGATTTCACTGAAATATACTTTACAAGTGTTTAGAATATTGAGTCAATATCCCCTCTCTCACAAAGAAGTAATAAGGAAATAAATATGTGAATCGGATTGTGGTGAATAGGTCTGGTTGACTTCAGTTCCTGTACAGTTATTCAATCTTGAAATTTTTTTTTCTTCTTGATATGAATACAATCATTCAGGATGAAGAAGTGTCTTTTATCCAGAGAATTTAACCTAATGCACACAAGTGATATGTGAATTATACACTCATAAATTCATCTCACTATCTAGAGCCTGATTTCTCTGTAAAGTTAAAATTACATCTTTCATGTCAAAATTACTCATGAAGTCAAACTACAGGACTTTTAACTTCATTCCTTAAAATATATGTTTACATAACACTTATTTTACAAAGTCTGTTCTATTATACATACTTTTTTTTAGTGAATATTTCCATGTAGGAAAATTAGATAACGTCCCTTGTATAGGATTGTAAGTTTGGTCCCTATTTTTCTAAATTAGTATGAACTATGAACTGAATGATTTGAAACAAGATGGTTAAATAGAATATCATAGAATAAATATAAAATGTGTACTTCTGTACTTATGTGGATGATTTTCTTCAGGACAGAAGTTAATTCAAGGCTGAAGAAGAGCAGCTGATTTTTCATGTACCTGAAATATTGATTGATTCAGGAGCTAGTCTGGAAAGTGATGGCTTTGATCTTAAAAAAAAATTACTCACTCTCACTAAAATACACAAAAGAGGGAATCTCAGGGTAAAGTCTTGTCCCAACAGACGTGTAACATAGAATATGAGTGATTGTTATAAGAGTGCGTTCAGTGGTTTTACGATAGCTTATCTCCACACGTTCTGATTGTGTGGGAGGTGGGCAGCCAGTGAGGAAGCCCAGTGAGACCTTCTAAAGATGACACCAGTGCTTCATCTGAGGGACCAGTGTGAGGACAGCACAGCACTCCAGGTGGGACATGTGATAATGCCACATATATGATTCGATTAGCAAGAACTGAAACTAAATTGAACTACTGTTTATGAATTTGGCAACATGAAGTTTCAAGCACAGACTAATCAAGGCAATTTGTGCACTTTTTACTTGATGGTACAGCAGTGACCCAGGCCCCTTATAGATGTCACTGGTAAGGATGAGAAACATAATTATCTTGAGGATAATTAACTCTCAATCATTCTGAGCATCAGTCCTTCTGTTAAAAAGAGGTTAATGATAACAAAACAATCTTGGATGAGTGAATAGATCTGTCTCCAATGTTTAATGAAAGAATGGTATTTAATGAAGAGAACTGGTGTCATAGCAAACACATTTTTAAATATGAAGTAAAGCTGCATTTATTATTTTCTCCCAAAAGGAACAGTGGACATTTTGTTGTCAAAATTTTTAACAAATAAGATCTGTAGAAGTTCTAAAGACTCAGAATGGTATCATTTTTAATATTGAGCTGTGTTTTATACTTAAAGTTTTACAGAAGATGATAATATATTTTTTTACTATTGTCTGTAACAGAGTGGAAATATCATTTTTTCCTCAGAAAACAACAAGCACAAACAAACCTTTTCCTCCATAGCCACAGTTGTTAGTATTGGTAACGTATTTTTATGTGTCATGTCCTTAATGCTGTGCTATTAGTTAGAAAAGTGCACCGTTATAATAAGAAGTAGATTTTACTGTCTCCTGATTCCCTTACTTATGCTTACAGAATTCAGAGAATGACCTTGAAAGTACCACTTCTTCTCAGAATGATATATAACCTTTACCAGAAAGAGTGACAGAAATCCTGTTCTCTTCTGTTTTCCATAAGAAATCTTATTTTAGTTTCGTTCATGTTATACTGTTTCCATAGTGACTGAGATTTTTATTTTAAGTACTGAAGTTTTAACACAGGGCCCTATACAGTTTTGCTAAAATGCACTATTCTGTGTTAAATTACTGTCTGAAGGACTCACCTGAATTGGGAACACCACTGTGCTGGGAACTGTGAAAACACTGTGGGCTAAATCCTGGGCCATTAAAGCCAGTGGCAAGAATCCCATTAACTGCAATGGAGCCAGGAATCATGTTTCACCCACAATGAGAGACAGTACTTGTCCAGAAACTCTGGACCTCACCACTTTTGTGCTTTGGCAACAGAGTCCGGAAACCTCTCCAGCTGCCCTGCACAGGATAAGTACTTCAAGAAGTTCCTACCAATTGGGACTTAAAACCCAATCAAACAAAAACATGAGGATGCAGCCTGTGTAACTGCCCAAATCCCTTTGTCTCTTTTCTGGAACTCTTCACCAACCCCTCATTTTTTAATTGAAATCTGTAAAACGCCAGATTCATTATTGTCTTTCCATTATGCTTCTAGGCAGAGGCTAAGACTGTCATACGTCAATGCCTGGTATCGACAGCACTAGACAGATAGATGCAAAGTTTATTTAGTGTTGGAAAACTATTATTGCTGGTTTTTTTTGTTGTTGTTTGTTTGTTTTTTTAATTCTTCGAATAAACTCAAATCAGCACTTCCTGCATTTTTTATCTCCTACTTTACAAATACCTTCACCATGGGAGCTTCCCAAGATCCTAACCTCTGTAATATTCTGATTGTAAAGCTTTCAGCATCTTCCAAGTCTAAATAATTCTAGACTTGGAAAAGTCAGAAAAGTCAGCGGTCTTGTTTGCCACCTTCGCATCAGTTCTTATATTGAGATACAGGGCTTGTAGAAGAAGCCTTGTAGAAGATTTGTTTGAGGCTTGGTGAAAGAAAGGAAATGTTTGTGTATTTTCCCTCCATCTTGTCTCATGCTTCTCCTGAACCAACATATTTCAGGGAAAGAAGACTGATTCTACTGCAATTATGTGTACAGAATGGCTGTTTCTGTCTTAATAAAGTTGTTTAGATGTGAGACACAAAGAAATGACAGTATTGAAAAAAAATGTTTTGCTATTCTTCTGTCAAATTTTTTATTGACTGAGGTTAATTTAAATATACAGCAGGTATATAAGAATGTTTTATCTACTGTTTCAGTCGGAAAATCAGCCAGGTTTTTGAATACAGAAGATAGCTATGAAAGCTATTTTAAACATGATTTTACTCTTCCCTGCAAAGCTTGCCTTGTTTATAACCTAAGAGCTTCATGCATACTAATTAAAAACCTTTACTGTGTTCTGCCTGTCCATATATATATATTCTTTCTAATGAAGTTCTCCGAAAGACCAGGAGGAACTTGTAACTCAACATTTAACATATAAAGTGATACCGATGCATGTTTTACTACAGAACATAAACAGACAACACTGTAAAGTATCTAATCTAATTTGAATTGCAGGGGATCAAAAGCAAGCTAAATGCTCTTTTGACTAAAATATTTTGCCTGATCTATGTTGTGTCCCATTTCAAAGCCTGGGAATTGTGAAGTTTTAAAAGAATGGATTATTGAAAGTTTTAAAACTGTTTTTTATCACATCTTACTCTGTCACCAGATTTCATATTTCATTAGGCTTCTCCACATTTCAGTTCCATCATTGTTCCAGAGTTCTAGGGAAAAAAGCCAGAGAAGACCGAGAAACATAAAAGGAAAATATGAACAAAATAACCATCTAAAGCCAAGTGTTGGTGGGAGGTGCTATGTATAATAGGGTAATTCCATGCTCCTGCAATAAAACAATCACATGATAGAGGATAAAGAAGAGTCACAAATAATGGTGGGAAAGTCTTCTATAAAGAACTTCAAGAACAAATGTAATTACCAAACACATTATTAATTGTGGGGAAAAGCTCTTTGACCAGCCTTTCATATGATTTAGAATGTTTACCAATAGTGCATACACAATTCACCCAGCCAATTAAAAGCAAAGGCTATAAAAATGTTAGCAGAGGGAGGGAGCAGACTGTGTGTTGTGCCTCAAAGAGCATTTTGGTAGTGCTGAGGAATCTTCTTAATTTACTCAAGCATGATTCATATTTGTGCCCAGAGCTATGTTTAAAGCAGCCTTGCCAATCTGCACTGCCTCAGTCATTGTAGCATATTTTTTTGAAGTCTTAAATCAACCTGCCAAGAGCAAAATGACCTAGACTGATGTGTTCTCCCTGATCCCAGCATCATAGCCCATGAGAAGACCTCACAAAATGCTGTTCGGTGCTCTCTTTCATAATTTCTGCATCACATACCTCATAGAAAGAGTGGTGGCTTTTTATGGATGATGGAGACCATACTCAAGTCTTCTGGTTGGCATCAGAAGCCAGAGCAAGGTTTTAGCTATCAGACCACTGAGAGCCCATTGTCTTGGCAAACAGGTAGCAGACACATTTGCATGGTGACTCTACTTCGTCATGCCATCAAAATCAATGAAGAGCAAAAAGACAAAGGAATTTTCTATTGGCTGAATGTTAAACTCTCATAACCACCATGTATGAAAATAATCTGTTGGTGCTGAGGGAGTCCATTAAAAACACAGGAGGGTAACTTTCTGACTAGTTTTCAGACTTCAAAGTCTCCAACCTTCTACAAAGGCAGTGCCACATCTCTTCAATAGGAAATCTGCCTCAAAACATCAAAGGGCTACTTATGAGGGACCTAGGACTGGTTTGCATATCCCTGAAGCATTCCATCATGTTAAGACCTGTGTTGATATGATAAGGGAAATGTTAGTTTTTACTAGCTAGAAATTGTACTTTTATTTATATCATAGTGTCACAATGATATATGAATATCTTTGCAAGTCTAAATATATATATATAGGAGGATTTTTATTTTTACTTTTAACTGTGACACTCTAAAAGACTGACTGTCATAATCAGAAAGAACTTAGCAATAAGGAAATGAAGTCACAAGTCAAATGAAGTTGCATCTGAGACAGAAAGAAGATCTTGCTTATGAAATATATACTAATTGGGCATCAAAATACTGTCTTAGATCTCAGTGACTAGAAATCTGGCAGCTTTATCATTTATAGTTCTCCAGTTTCCTTCAAAGGTGTGTCCATTTTTGATTTTAAAATGTAAATCCTATTTAATATTAGCATGAATTAGATGAGTATCTTCATGGATGAATTGTTCCACATAGCCTTATTTCTGTTCTAAACTTTAAATCCTTTTACAGTCCTATTAGAGAGCTGACTATACATAAAGTTCATTGTTTGTGACGTACAAAGAGATGCCTATGTTCATAAAACAAAACCATTTTGAACTCTACTGAACATCATTCAGCAGAAGCAGATTCTCAGAATGATGATTTGTCACTTCAAAATGATAAGTGGACCTGGGAAACCACTGTGGTGTCTTTAAGAAGGAGCTTGTTTCAGAAGTTGCTGCTTATTGTTTGCAAAGAGATACAGCTTATTTGGAAAAAGACTCTTGTGGTTCCTTGCAAAGACCCTGCACACAAGACTGAAAATCCAGACAGCTGCCAGTACTTATCTGGACAAGTCCATTATTTTATCTTAGTGTGCAATCACGCAAAGTGAGAGAAAAATACACAGAGAATTTTAGGAGTGCTGAGCCCACATGAAGTAAATTTGATATTTTGGCAGTAAACTTCCAATCCTCCAGCTGTTCCAAGTCAAGAAAAATGCTAGAGAAAAAAAAACCAAAACAACACATTGCATAATTAAGTCCTTTTTCCCTTCCCTTCCCTTCCCTTCCCTTCCCTTCCCTTCCCTTCCCTTCCCTTCCCTTTCCTTTTTTTTTTTTTTCCTCACCTCTCCTGTTTCCTCCCTTCCTTCCTTCCTTCCCTACTTCCCTACTTCCCTACCTTTCTTTCTCTTTTTTCTTTCTTTCTTTCCTTGGAGACTTCAGTTATTCTCTCTCTCTCTCTCTCTCTCTTCTTCTCTCTGCTTGGTAAGCTGCTTTGTTTTTATTATATTTTTTTTCCAAGTGAACTTTTTGCTAAACAGGTTTGTTTAAGTTCTCACCATTCTACAGATTACTAACAAAACAGTCCAGCTATCAAATGCCAAGGCAGAGTTAGAGTTTTACAGTCAGGAAAGTGAAATGAGAATGCAGCGCTAATATTTATTTTATTACTATTGATACTACATTGTCAACGCTGTTAAATGTCTCCTGCTGTTGGTACTGTCATTTCAGTTGTGGATCCTCCCCCTTTGCTTCTTACATCTTGTGATGTTTCTCTTCCTTTGTTCTTTATGAAAGATTCTCATCTTATAATTTTCCTAGTCACTTATAGCTCAATCTGTATGGCTCCATGCACAGGTGAGTGGAATTATTGTGGGGAAAAGGCAAAGAATTTGGTAACAGCAATTTTTTTTGGTGTGTGTTAGTCACTCAAAATAAATTTTCTTGCAGCAGTAGTCACAAGGATGCTGAATTCACATCAAGGCATTATGAAATAGGTTGATTTGTAAAGAAACTTCTGGTGCAGGATTGCAAAAATCCCAACAAGTAGTGTATTTAGATTATTGTCTCCTCTTATCTGTCATGCTGGAGAATTTTTACTTTTAGGCTCACTTCAAGCAAAATGCCTGTTTGCACTGCCTGGGGGCTGGGACTTCTTAGTCGCAGTGTAGGACCTTGCTGTAACCAGCCCTAACAGTGTGAGCCAGGTCATGGTACCAGGAGTTCTCTGCAGCCACCAATGACTCAATCAGTGTGTGCATGGACAGGCACTGCACTTCATTTCTGAAGGGAGGACTGTGGCTTTCAGCCCTGCTGAGCATCAGGCACATTGTGTAAGAACTTGCTCTCTATTCCAGGCATGTCACATGTGTCATCTCCTGATAGGGCACCAATCAGACTCTGGGTAGAGTAATCAAGTAATCATAGAATCACAGACTCATTGAATGGCTTAGGTTGGAAGGGGCATTAAAGCCCACCCAGTTCTAGCCCCCTCCCTTAGGCAGTTTCCCCCCCTCCAGCTCAGGCTGCCCAGGGCCCCATCCAACCTGGTCCTGAGCTCATTCAGGGATGGGGCACCCACAGCTCTTCTGGGCAGCTGTGCCAGGGCCTCACTGCCCTCTGAGTAAAAGTTTCCTCCTAATATCCAGTCTTATTCTCTCTTTTAGTTTAAAAGCATTCTCCCCTGTCTTATCTGCCTACATAAAAAGTCAGTCTCCCAAACTGTGTTAAATAATCACCAGTGTTAGTCTTAGCTCAGGGGTGCACTTCAGAACCTGTAGTCTCTGTGCTTATGGGGAAAAAAAAAATCTTCTAGCCAACTGTATGCCAAAAGTGGATTTTCAGGGAACGGGTTTGTGCTCAAATGCAGCAAATAGTTTTAGTTGAAAGCAGATTTTGAGAATTTAGAGAGAAGGTATAATATATTTTTCTAGCTGCCAAAACATTCTATTCTTTTTTGAAAGCTAAGGAGCTTTATATTCTCTCTTTTAAAACTAAGTTAGGAAAATGAAAAAGGCAAGAAATAAAATGAGAACCTTATTGCGACTTAAATGAAAGATGCAGCTTGTTTCAAAATGTAAAATTTTTTTGGAGTACTCTTTTTAAAAACAATGAAACATAACCACCTGAGCATAATGGCTGCCTAATTTTTCAATTTTTTTTTTTTTTAATTGAAAGAACATTATTTTAGCCCAGGCCTAATTAGAATTTCCTACGTTGTTCACCCTAAAAAATGTGCGTTCCTGAACAAAAGCGCAACAAATTCAGAATGAATAGTTTCTTTGCTGAACTAAACAATACAATGCAGAAAAAAATGGGAAAAATGATGCATTGTTTTGTACCTTGAATAAGTTCAAAGAGAATGTTAAAGTTTCTCTACTTGGAAAAATTTGGGTGTAGACTCTCAACCATGTGTTCTTACTTCTGTTCCCACATTCAGATAAGATTTTTCTTGGGATACCAAGAAGGAAGAATTGCCAAGCACTTGCATTTTACAACTGCATTTAAGTAAAATCTGAGATTTTCAGGAATGTGTAAATAATGCAGACACTTCTTTTCCAGAAAAAAGAAAGAGCATCAACTTGAAATCCTCAGAAAACATGTTCTCAAGTTCTTTTAAACAAGAACATTTTATATATACAGGGCACTAGACAAGAGTGTGGCATTGCTAACCATTATTACTTTTTTTTTTGTTTTATACATTTTGTAGGGGAGTAGAAATCTGAAGCTTGCTCCACAAACTGGAAAGACAGCTAAGTCAATTTAGACAGTGAACAACAGTGAGGGGGAATGCATCCACAGAAGTAGTCAGGAAGGGCATTTCTGCCCACCAGAGAAGAATTCCTCTTCACCAGCTGTGATATCATTTAACAATGACAGCTTTCTGGTTTGTAAGTGCAGCATGTGTTTTCAATGCCTTATTTGCAACTGTTTTCTGAAATAATGATTTAGGGTCACATCCTGCTTGCTCAATCTGCTTGTAGTTTCTGTCTGTCTGATGGGACTCACTGCCATGAGTAAGGTGAGTAGACTTTTGGCCTCTAAGGGAAAATTCCCAGTGCATCAGGCCCTGGACTCATCCTTAACCAGAAAGAATTAGGGATAAACTTTCTCAGTGGGTGGCCTGGGCAAGCTGTACCGTTCTTTGAAGTACACCATATTGGCCACAGTTGGTGACAAAATGTTAGATGCGGCAGCGGTTTCTGTGCTCATAAACCATCCTGATGTTTTACTCTGAAGGCATCATGAATACCTTGCTAACAACGTTTCACAGGAACCCCCCTGGGAGGGGTCTGGAGACATTCTCATGAACTTCGTTACTTTCTCCACTCCTGCCACCCCCCCCGAAATCTAAGTCTGAGCTGCTAGCGTATGTCTGATTAAAAGCCACTAATGTATGTGCTCATCTTGCACTAAGTGGGATGTAGCTGGATATTTACATGATTTTGGAATGCTTGGTCTTTCTCAAGGCCAAGAAAAATAAAGTCACCAACCACCCCCTGTAATGAGAAATTAAGTGCTGCTCCCAGCAATCTGCAGCAAGCCTTGCAGCATTTCTTGATTATTTGTTTATTTTCTTTTTATAACATCCTAAAACTTGGTCCAGATTTGTTTTTAAAGCCTTTGCCCTTAAAGAAGCAAAAAACTTTTTTAAGAACTTTTTTTTTTTTTTTTTTAGTCAAATGTGTACACAGGGACATCTGTGTGTAATTTTTAAAGAGGATGGTACAGGAGAAAGCAGGTTAGCTTGGGACAGGCTGGAACTACATGCTGACAACAGGAGGTGCAAAGAGAGCTATTGTCTTTGTTAAAAATAAATAAGCGAAAGCTGGAAGAAATTCTTTCACTAAATTGGAAACAGTGTTATCCAAGGAGTTTTCGGGATTAGTTAAATCACATAGCTATAAAATATTTTTTTTCCATAATAGTGCTTCATTTTAGACCTCTGGCTGGAGATAGCATCAGATGTCTGATTCTTGCCCTGAGCACAGGGAGGTGAAGTTCTGTTTGAACAAAGGATTTACAATTTATGAAAGTCTTGAACGAGGGAAGTGGAGCGAAGAGAAACTGCTTGTCAGAGAAAGGGAAAATACTTATCTCCACAGACCATTGCCTTGCTGTGGGCCCAGCCTGCGGAAAAGGGAGAAAACATACATGTCTAATGTGTGGTGACTTGCAGGCAACAGGATGAAGCATTGCTGCTGGCTGTGTATATAGGAAGGTAGCTTTATCTGTATAAGATCATTGCTCTTTCACTTCAGTAACTCCTTCCTGTTGAAGGCTGAAAGATCACCAGACCCAGAACAAAACTTGCTGAAGTGAATAAAGGTCCCAAAAGAGTCATTAAGAGGGAAGGGTACTGAACAACAACAACAACAAAAAAGCATTAAAAATGTTTACATTTGGAAATATCAAGGTATTTCACTGTGAGTTTTATCCACATCTGCTCATGTAGTCATGGTGGCTCAGAGGAGTCTTAGTCCAGATGTGTATTGCTTTCATGAGGTGGACACCACACCCAACTGGACTTGATATAAATTTAAGTCCCTGTATCTGTTCTATTGTACGACAATGGGAAGGTAATCTGTTTTTCGTAGAAAATACAGACCTGCAAAGGAGATGAGCATATGACAGAGACCTCCCATTCCCACAATGACACTATAGTTATTCGCACTGATTGTAAAACAAAATCATACAGAGCACAACTGTGTATCTTTAGATAATTGCTAGTCAGCTTTTGGGATTGGCTGATGCTCTGAGTTGTGAAGTTCTGTGGGTATTTCTTGAAATAACATTATACAACTATAGGTGTTTTGTTATGTAAACTTCTAACACATATTGTCTTAGGATATCAAAAGGAAGGAAAAACACCTATTCCATTAACAGCTACTGAAATTGCTTCCTAAGTGCTGGGAGGATCTTTTTTCAGATTAAATATTTGCAGCAAAACTGACTATTTCCCTTAGCAAGGACACTTCTGTCCATCTGGCACATAGTGAAGTCAATACAACAATTACTGATAGTTAGACGAAAGGTTATGATGATAGACTATTCTGTCTTAGTTCCTACTAATCTCTTCAGCTTTTGCTGTCTTTTGCTCTTCTTTGTGCAAATGTCACTGAGAAAAGTGATTAACTGGAAATAAATCATTCATTCTGAGACTTAGGTCTGGAATAGGAAGAAAAGTAGTACTGGATATATTCTCTCATATATTCTTCTTGTTTACTACTGTATTTTTGAGTTTTTTTTAAGAGCTGAATGAGACTGTTATGCATACATGATCTCTCTCCCATACATGGTTGCATTCACAATACATCAGACAGTTTCAGTACTTACATAAAATCACAGAATGGCCTAGGTTGAAGGGCACATTAAAGCCCACCCAGCTCCAACCCCTCTGCTTTGGATGGGTTGCCACCCATGAGATGAAGCTAGCCCAGGGAATTTCTTTACTCAGAATTTTCTCCTCTTTTAGTTTAAAGCCATTCCTCCTTGTCTTATCACATTCTACTTTTGTAAAATATCTATCTTCCTCCTGTTTATAAGTTCTCCTCTAGTACTGGAAGGCCGCAGTGTGGTCTCTTCTGCAGCTGCTCCAACATCCAGGCCTGGATGCAGTACTCAAGATGGAGCTCAGAAAAGCACCACCTCCCTCTCCCTGCTGGCCACACCTCTGTCGATGCAGCCCAGGATGCAGTTGGTTTTCTGGGCTGCAAGCACACAGTCCTGGCTCAAGGTCAGCTTTTTTTCCACCAGGCACCTCAAGTCCTTCTCCAAAGGGCTGCTCTCAATGAGATCTTATGAGTTCATGCACATATTTGGAATTGCTCTGACCCAAGTCCAACAATCTGCACTTTGCCTTGTTGAACCTCTTTATATTCTTCTGGGCTCACTTCTTAGGACTGTCCAGGTCCTTCTGGTTGGCATTCCTTTCTTTTATTGTGTCAATTGCACTACTTACCTTGTGACATCACCCAACTTGCTGAGAAAACATTCAATCCCATTGTCCAGATTGAAGAACACCAGTCCTAGTATGGACCCCTTGGGGACATCGCTCATTAGCAGTCTTCAACTAGACATGGATCCACAGGTCACAGTCCTCTGGCTGCAACCAACCAACCATTTCTTTATCCTCTGAAAAGTCTACTCTTCAAATTCATATTTCTTCAATTTAGAGATAAGGATGTGGTGTGGGACCAACTCAAAGGCCTAGCACAGATCCAGTTAGATGATATCAGTTGCCCTTCTTTTTATCACCGATGCTAACGCTGCACCACAGAAGGCTATCAGAGTGGGCAGGCATGATCTGCCCTTTGTGAAACTGTGCTGGTTCCTCGGATCACCTCCTCAACTCACATGTACCTTACCATCTCTTTCAGAAGGGTGTGTCCCATGATCTCCCCAGGCACAGAGGCGAGGCTTACCAGCCTGTATTTCTCTGAGTCTTTCTTTCTTCCATTCTTGAAAACAGGAGATTTTTCCCTTTTTCTAGTCACTGGTGACTTCATCTGACAGCCATAACTTTTCAAATATGACAAAGAGAGGCTTCGCAAGCACATCAGCCAGTTCCTTCAGGACCCTCAGATGCATGTTGTCCAGCCACTTAGACTTGTACACATTCAGACTAACAAGACAGTCTTGGAAGTGTTCTGTTTTTACACTGGGAAAGATTTTGCTCTGCCTACCCCTGCCTAGAGGTTCATTGATATGAAAGACAGGAAACCTGACTGCCAGCAAAGATTGAGGCAAATAACTTGTTATGTACTTCAGCACTGTCCACATCTGTTGTTATTTCTGGCTTTTCATTTATCAGAGGATGTGCACTCTTCTTTGCCTTTCTCTTCTGACCCATGTACCATGGCTTTTCTGTTTCCATCTCTGCATGTTCAGATGGAATTCTTGTATTCTCCAAAGACTACAGGTTCCTGCTTCTATTGCCTATGCATTTCCTTCTTATCCCTCAGTCTGACCAACAGATTCTTGCTCAGCCATGCTAGTTTCCTGACTACTCTGCTTGATTTCTTATGCTGGGGGATGTTCTTCCACTCTCAGAAAAGTGTCCTTAAAGATTTGTCAGCCCTGTTCTGTTCCTGTGTCCCTAAGGACAGTTTCCCATTGGATCCCATCCAACCATTTTAACCAATATCTTTTCATTCAAACATCTTCTTTTTGTTCTTTATCTTCTCAAAACATACCTTTGGTTGATATTCAGAATCTCTGCTTTGAGTTACGGTTTATAATTTTGCACTTTCTGAGTCTACTTCTTATCTCAAGGGAAAGATACTATAAAATATAATTTCTCACCTACATTGGTGTTAAAGATTTCTGTATATTTCTTCAAGAGATGCACTCTCCTCATTCTACTTTCTTATTTAACAAATGTATAAATTGCATACATGTACATTCAACTTGCAAAAATCTGACACAAGCAGAACTGATTATTTAGTTCTTCATTAAAATCAACTAAATCATTTTATTGTCTGACAGTCATGTTAGTCCTGCTTCATAGACCTTTTCAGATGTAATTAGTTATCTCTCTCTGTACTGAAGTTGTTCTGAAAATTGAAATTGTGAAAGCAGAGGGAGAAACAAGGATACCATGCTTCTGAACGTCTTATTTAGTAAAATGTGAAATTAAGGGTAATAATATGTCCCACTGTGAGAAATAAGGATATAATTTCTGATTATTTTCTTCTGAAGCATAAGAGCACACTGCTTGTTTTAAAAGCCACTAAAACAGCTATAAAAAGTTTCCCTCTTTGCTATTCTGAGTTATTTAAATCAGTCTGGTGATCCATTCACAAGAGATCTGAACCCATGTGTACGATTTCTTACTTGTCTGTCTGATTTTCTGGCATAGGAGGCGTAACTGCAAAACCCTGAAGCTATGTAGGATGGTTAGCAAAGTGTTGAGATTTCATTAGTTCAGTCTGGCTGCTGATGCATCTGTTCACAACACACAGTGTAATAGCAGTGCTGGCAGTTTAGGAAGTGGCCAGCCACAATTGGCTAGAAATTTTTCATCAAACTGTGTTCATCTGATGATCTTTTCTCAGAATTTGTATGCTTGAATGTAAACGCACAGGAAATGACTGTGCAATGAGGACTGGTCAGTCACCAGTGGGTGAATATCTGGCTCTTGAAAAGTGTTCCAAATCTTTATTCAGGTAATTGGCATCTGGCTGTGACCCTTCAAATCTTTCTTAGTTAGCAGAATTCCTCTTTTTATCAGAGCATGATGCCCACTGGAAAAAATGACCTCCAATCTACGTACCATTCCATGTACATGCAAGGGTATGGACTCTCATTGCCTTCTATTGTTCAGAAAAGGGAGATTGAGATCACAGTGGATACTTTTGTGAAAATGCGACCTTGATGTGGTGAGGCAGTTAAAAAAGCAATCGGGATGTCAAAATTTATCAGGGAACATGTTTGATAACAAAGCAGAATTACAGCAGGTGAGCTTTGATTGCTTGCAGATTGAATGCTGAGTTTACACAAAAAAGACTCAGAACTGTTGAACTGAGTCCAGGGGAGGGCCATGAAGATGATCAGAGGACTGGAGCACCTCTCCTGTGAAGAAAGGCTGAGGGAGCTGGGCTTGTTCAGTGTGAGGAAGAGAAGGCTCCAAGGATGCCTCATTGCAGCCTTCTGGTGCTCGAGGGGAGCTTATAATCAGGAGGGAGATCAGTGTTTTACATGGTCTGAAAGTGACAGTAGTTTTAAACTAAAATAATGGAGATTGAGATTGGATATAAGGGATTATAGGGATGAGGCCCTGGCACAGCTGCCCAGAGAAGTTGTGGATGCCCCATCCCTAGAGGCGCTCCAGACTAGATTGAACGGGGCTCTGGGCAGACTCATCTGATGAGCAGCAGCCAGCCCACAGCAGGAGGAAGGATCTGGGTGGGCCTTAAGGTGCCCTTCAATCTAAACCATCCTATGATTCTATGATTCTGTGGTTACTTAATCTCAATTGAGATCTTGCAGCTGTACAAAGGTGACAAGCATGGTCAGAGGTGTGAAGTGACTTTGAATAGTTTGTCCTCTTGAAAAAAGGAGAGGAATGACGGTAAAATAGGGGCATATTAAGTGATATGGAGA
>JAOWBP010004700.1:48683203-48708899 GCA_028571105.1 Tragopan temminckii | reverse complement strand
GAGCCCCTGATCCCATCCTGGCCTCAGACTTGTCCTATCCTATGACTCTTGTCCCAGCCAGGCTCTGCCTGTGCAGCTGCCGGCTTGCAAGTAGAGGTAGAGGCAAAACTTTTTTCTGTAGCCTTCCTATAACTTCTTTATTCAGAGGTTGCCTATGCTTGCCTCCACTCCAAAGGCGGGCCTTTCATAATAGCATCTGGTTCTATGAATAAGATAAATCACCATTTGTGTGGAACAAGAACAATAAATGGATGTCACATTCTGTGTTATACTTAAGGCTTTAATTGCACTCCCTCTCTCAAAAGCATGGGGAGGTGGTTATGATAACAGGGTGTTTATCTTACGTTTGTCAGCAATTAGCTTAAGAAGGTGCTTGTCCTGACAATTTTCTGATCAGGAGCCAGGGTACAAGGGAAAATCTTTTGCTGCAGTAACTTTTCTTACTGTTGCTAATCCTCTCTCTTTGATTGATTATTACCCATATGGTTTGTTACCAAAATGGGATTATCTACAGTACTGATAGTGAAAGGCTGGGGAGATCTGGTTTATTTCTTTCTTGACTTACAGACAACTCTAAATTTAGGGTAGAGGAAAGAGTACATGGATCCGCTTTTTGGGAGCGTTCAGCTTCAAGGACAGCTGCTCTTTCCGTGATTAATATGTCTGAGCAGGGTGTATCCAGTATCCACGGTTATTCTTGTTTAAACCACATGCAGCCATAAGAGAAAGGGCCACTTTAGAAAGGATGACATCAGTTTTTCTTAAATTCCTTAAGTGTCCTTTTAACTTGGCTGAACAGGGAGCTGACAGGTTAGAGAGGGCTTTCAAAAGCAACAAAAGCTGAAGAGAGACAGGTAATGTTTTGATGATGAACTTTCTCACACCACTAAATTATAAAAGCATGGTGTTAAGTCTTCTTTCTTCCCTGTGTAAGTTTTAGACTGAAAGGACCTTACTGATGAGTGAGTGTTTTCCACTTGTTCTAATGATTGCCTGCCTGACATGACTGTGAATATTTACAGGCTCTTAGGACATTTTTTCTTAAGTCCACTGATGATGCATTCCAGGTGACATCAGTGTAAATTTAACATGACCAAGGGAAAATCAAACCTCCACATTGTTTTACACTAAACCTCTAAATGAAACAAGGTAAAACTGCCAAAATTTTGAAGTGGTTTCATTCTTTCCGAAAGCAACTCTCTGAAAGAAAGTTCACTAAGATTCAGGTTAATATTTTGCAGAAAATGGAGAGTAATCTTGCATAGTGTTAATGGAAGAATTTACCATTAGCAAATGCATTAAAGAAATACAGAATCTTTATCTGTATTCCCTTCTGATGACAAATAGTGAGTTTGTTTATTTCATTTACCTAAGGTAAAAAAAAAGTATGACATTTTTTAGACTTTATTGTAATGTTTATCAAATGTTTTCTACAATAGCTTATTTTAAAAGGTTGGAGGGTTTAATTTGAAAGTTAATTTGAAGGTTGTAGCATAGTGGAAATCAGCCTGTTGACAAAGTGTGTGCACATCATAACCATTCAGGCTTAGCATTTGATTTGTTAAATTCATTTAATGGATATTCTATGTTAACATGCATTGAACTCAAATTACAGCTGTTGCTTCAGGAAACTTTAGTGATGCCTTCCATCAGCTGGGTCATGGGTGAGTGGAAGCTCAGATGTATACAAAAAGTTTTCAAGGGATATGGCTTATGTACTATGGAAAGCCATGTGAATAGTTCAACTGATGAAAACTTCCAATTTTACATATGGTAGAGTGTTTCCTTTGGTAGAAGTTGTTCTAGCCGCATCAAGAAATATCACAGTGGTGAGGAAACCTTTTTTTCTTGGGTCACTGCATATCTGTCAGAAATTTGGGAGGATAATAATGCTGTTTACTTGAGTAGGTTAGAAATTAAACAAAGCTGCAGATAATTTCTAAGTAAATTACTGGTGTTTTTCTTCTTCTTTTTAATGTAATTGCAGAGCCCTGATTGATTTTTTCTAAGTTTGCAGTAACTGCTGCAGGACCTTTCCTTTGTTACAGCTGAGGTCTTGTAGGTTTAGGATGTTTTTGTACCTCCTTATTCCAGCAAAATTGCCATAAGCAATCTGTGGGTAGAAAGATTTCCTTAAAAGACAGAAAGTATATGGAATATGTAGTGTTATGCATGAGACTGGTAAATGGGCACATGGATTTGAGATGCACAATTAGAGAACAAAAAGTTGCTTATGTAAGGGGTTAAGTAGACATAATGGAATTTAATTAGGAAATGAAGGTTCTGGGATGGATATCAACAAAAAAAATTTCCTAATAAGTTGGATAGACTGAAAATAATCATTCACAGGAGGCACTGCTCAAGACAATTTAGCTTGATGGGACAAAAAAAGCCAAGAAATGACTGAAGAAATTCAACTTGGGATTTTCTGTCTCCTACATGCGTCATTTAAGAGTGCAAAAAGAGAAATGAGAGGTGAACATTTACAGCTGAAGATACCAAACACTCGTGCTCTCAGGGAGAACAAATTCAGAAAGTATGGCATGCAGGCCTAAGTACTCTGGTCCTCAACACTGGTGTGTAACTGCAAGCTTCATATTCTGACTCCTACACAAGGACTGTGTATTTTAAACTTTGTTCTCTTTCTGTAGGAATGGAACATCAACATTCTGACTGGCAGAAGACTTTTTGCACTCCTTCCTGTCCCAAGGATGCTGAGTTCCTCACTAATGCTGCAGACTAGTTTCAGAGGTGATGGTGTGGGACATCATCATTGCTGGATTGCTTAGTTATTGGGGCAGGATCATACAGACCATCAAGAAAGTCTCCTGCAGAACATTTGTTTTGAGCTTACAAGGCAAGGTTCCAGTAGCAGATGGGATGCAGGAGTCGCTAACCATTGTGAAGAGTCAAGGAACTCCGCCAGGTCAGATCAGATCCAGCTCCAGCTGATCAAAAAGGGACCCAGAGCTGACCCATGAGTGACATCGATAAGGCCTAGAGGAGGTACAGCCCATGGAGAGCCCCCACAGAAGCAGCCCTGGGCCTGAGCTGAAGCCCAGATGTTTATACTGTGGGGTAGAAACAAAGCTCTTCATTTCTAGAGGGGTGACTGCTCTAAGATCTAGAACTGTATCACTGAAAAAGTGACCAGGTATCATACATTTTTGTTAAGAATAAAAAGGCTCTGTTCCTGGCTGCATTAATTGTCCATGGTTTTGTATGAGACCGTACAGAGAAGAATACGAGAAGAGTGACCAGAACAGACCCCGGAGGCAATGACAAGAGGTGAAATGAAGCTGCAGTGTCTGAATAGAAATAGGGCTCTTGCTGTAAACAACAACTCAGGCTAATGAAGTGAGGTTATTTGATTTCAGGGCACAATTACATTCAAGTAGAAGAGGGTTCTTTAGCTGGGTAGTTTTAGATTTGCCACGTGGATTGTGCTGGTGCCAGGTATGTTATCATTTCTCCTCATGGACATGGGAAATGAGAAAGATGTGTTTCACTGCAAAGGCTCTTCAGAGTGGTCCATGCTGGACTAAAACACAAAGTTTTGGATTTCAAATGAAGCTTATCTTTAAATCTTGACTGACTATGTGAAATGACCCATGTTATGCCTGATGAACCTTATCTCTCAGACCAGCAGGGAAGTGAAGCATCTGCTGTCTCTTATGTGTCAGTGTGCAAGTATCTGTATTTCCTCATTGATACACCCACAATAACATAGCCTTTTATCTTCTTTGGTAAAGGAGCCTCCATGGCTGTTAGAAAGTGAATCCAATGGCAGCTGGCCTTGGGAGCAACCATAGTACAGCTTTCTTCCTTCAAGCCATTGAAAGAATTTACAGAAGCAAACAGAAAAAATGTCTTATCACAAATAAATCCCTTACATGTCTCCTCTCTTATATAGTTGATTAGGCTTTTCATTGGGTGGCACTGCACTTCCCTACAAAGCCTGCTGAGTTTTGTTTCCACTCTCACATTTGAAACAAATGAGATTTGTGTAGCTACAACCACTCACAATGAGCTGGAAAGCTGCAGGCCTAACACTTTTGAGCTGAATTACAGTGGGTTTGTTGGAACAGAGGAATAAAGACAAAGCTAATGTCTGAACACTGGAGATTTCTATTGCTGCTCCATGCCCAGCTTTTCTCTTATTCTGTCCACAAGGCTCTCTGAGCTCGAGATGAACCACACACAAAATCCAAATAGTGAAGTGGGTAGAAGCCAAGGTCTGGCCTTTCCGTTCATCTGCTTTACATATCAGTTACCAAAAAGGGTGAGTAGGCATTGAAACTTTCTTTAATGAATAAAACTATGCACAAACATAATTTTTCCAGTGAGACATCTGGAGAAGGCCTCTGAGACTGTACCTTAATCACAAATTCTTCTTCTTCTGCATACACTGTTGGAGAAAAAAAACTCTGCTCTTCTCTCCAATCAGTATTTATTGAAAAAGATCCAAGGGAGATGGTAGAAAGAGTCCTTTCACAAAGCTTCAGGAGAATCGTTAGCATTTTATTCAGCTAATGTATGCTATAAATTTCACTTTCTCTACTTAGAAGGAGACACGCCTCTCTTTCACTCTCTTGACTCTTTCAGTGCACATATGTATTTCAATTTTGGGATATTTTGTCTCTTTATTAGAACTGGAGGGGAAAAAAATGGAAAATATTTTCAAAATTCTTCTGTATTTTCCAAGTCACTCAAAACTGAACTGAATTTAATCTTGTTCATCAAAATTGTTCATCAAAATTGTTCATCCTTTAGAAGCAATCCACCTAGATATTCACACATAATACCATAAGGAAACGTTGCTATGTGACCAGAAAAAAAGGAAAGAAAGAAAAAAATAATAAAGTAAGAAAAAAGGGAAAGAAAGAAAGAAAGAAAAAGAGAGAAGAAGAAAGAAAGGAAGGAAAGAAGGAAGAAAGGAAGAAAAGGGGGCTCTTTCCTCCATCCTCAAATAACTTCAGGAGCTTCTGTAGTAAGGGGATAGGGGAGAAAAGTGGTATGACAATGCATATTCTCCTTTGTTTTTGTATGAAGAAGAGAAGGTATGGAAGGTGAACCAGCATCTACTGTAGGAAGAGCTGTGCAGGTAGAAGTGGTTATTTACACCACGGTTTTCTACATGTATCCATGGTCAGCTCTCCAAACTGGCTGTGGTTTTCTAGATATCATCTCTTTTGGAAACATTTTTAATATTTTTTAAATTAAATATGAAATTATGGTCACAGACCATTCTGTCTTCAGAAGGAGTCATATCTAGCACTAATGCTGAAATAATCTGACCTGTAAAGTCAGAGTCTTGGAAAATCCAGGACATGCGTCCCTGGTTAGCTGCTTTTGACAGGAGATGGAAGGTTTAGTCAAATCTGCCATTGGATAAAACATGTCTATTTAAAGATTTGATTAAAGACATGGACTGTGAGTCAGGGTTTTTAAAATTTACAGCATTTCTGACAAATCTGGACTCAAGAGTGTGAAGAGACTGGAGATTTAATGGTCAGAATGAACTTTTATAATCATCTTGAACTGGATGAACAACTGACAATGGAAAAACTAATAATCTGTTAAATAGCTTTCCATACTCTTTTTTAAAAAGCTGATTAAAAAAAAAAAAAAAGGGGTAAGACTTATGAGATCCATAGTAAAAAACAATATCCACAGAATATTTCTCTTTCCCGTAAGACAGTTGTATTTCAATTGTAAGTGCATGGTTTGTGTAGGAGAATAGAATTCATATGGTTAATGTCTTTTTAGTCAGTAAGTTGCTTCAACCATATTTTCTGATCTAAAAGTGAAAATCTGCAAAATATTTTATCTACTATTCCTGAGCATCCTGAACAACAGTGGTAGAGCATGGATGCATGCCAGGATAGGAGCCAGAGCAACAGTTGACTACATAGATGTGACAACTCATGAAGCAGTAAGGCAAAAAATATATTTCAAATATAGACACTACCTAAAGCTTTGCCTTCCCAGTTTCAGTCAAGATCTTACAACAGCTAATCTATTATCTAAGTTAGGAGAAACAACCTCTGTCTTTTATGGCTAGAAATACCCAGTGGGAAATTTCTGCAGCTTTTGTAATGACTAAAGGAGTCCCATCTACACTGTTTCTGGATTGGGTTGGAAGATGAGCTTTTGGGATGTAAAATTAATTCTCTCAATTTGGTGGAGGACAAACAAACTGTAGGACTATTGTGCCAGCCCAAGAATAACAGTGTTCTTTTACCAATTCCAGAAGTGTCACACAAGGTTTCCAAGTGCTTTAGTCACTCTGCAAGAGCTTGTAAAGTTTTGGAAGAAATAGAAGTAAAAATAGGAAGTGCCAGCTTGATGAAACTGTTTTGTCCATACTGGTAGGCGGGTACAACCACAAATAAATAATCTGTTTACAAAACACAAGTCATAGTGAGTTGTTTTTTGCTGTAGTCTTTATTTGGAGCTAGACTGAACCACAGGAAAGGAAGGTGTTGAGGAGATTATGGCTCCTTGTTCTAGGAAGGACATGAGAATGGGCTGCTTCCCTGGTACTCTTCTCAGCATTGATCTCTGACCAGGTTCCCTGTCTGCAAGGAGGAAGACTCACATTTTTCTTTTCAGAGGCGAAATATCCACGACTTTAGAAAGTGTGCCATTAGTGCAGTATCTTTTGTTCAAAAGAGCAGCTTCAGTAGTGTAGAAGGAATCTTATTACACCCATGAGCCATATGCTTCACTGCTGGGTCATATCACCACTGTCTAGCTCTTTGAAAAATAACTGATTTTGGTTTGTATTTTTTGAATGTAAACCTTGGTCGTATTCTGTCTTCCTCCTTAATGCTTTAAATAAACAAACAAAAGCCTCTGAGCTATAGTCCATGTATTTTCTCTGGGTGTGGAGTGGTTGGGTAGAAGTTGCAGACAGGGATGTATTCCAAACTTACGTCAGAAAAGCCACTCTTGAAAGTTTCATTTAACAAGACTTTGTATAAGACTTTCTCCTTGGATTCAGTCCCATGTATGCGTTTCAATTTAGATCTAAGCAAATGCAAATCTCTTTGAAATTGCTCGGTTTGGTATACTTCTTTTGCTGACACCACAGCAAAATATAAATACTGTATGAATTTTCTGCAACTCTGCAGCTCATCACAGGTACTCTAACCATTTCTCTCAAGTGCACTGCAAGGGTTTTGGATCTCTGGCTAAATTTTGGCTTTGCTGTTCTGAGCCTCAGGTTTCTAACTAAAGTCAAACAGTGATAGATTTCATTCAGAACTACCTGAAGAATTACTATTGCCACAGCTAGATAAATGAGTCATTGTTTTGGAAGGACAAATATTCATTTACATTATCTAAATTAAGCATCTTCCATGGAAATAATTGGAGAATTCCCTGAGACCTACATTTGGAGCTTAGGAGTACATCCTTTTTTTGCATTGTATTTACTGTTCTTGTAGAGAAGCTAAGATACTGGGAATCTGCCTTCAATTAGCAAATTAAGACACAATTAACCAGTCCAAGTGTACAAACAATGATTTCTTTAAAATCTTGTTTTTTTAAAATATAAAATCTTTGTGGGAATCAGATTTCCATAGTTAGGTTGTTTTTGCTCAAGGAACCATCATGTGAATTACCACTGAGAACAGACTGGTATTTTTTTCATCTTTATTTTTTACTTACCTACCTACCTACCTATCTACTTAGTGTATTTTAATCTCTGCAGCGTACAGAGTGGAATCATTTGTGTTATATGGAAATAATCTTTCCTTTTACAGAAGTAATTTTATGGGGCTGTTCCTCAGCCAAAATAAATGAGCATAGATCCTCCACTGAAATCAGTGTTTGCAGAGACACAAAAGGGGAAAGATACCAATAGTCTTCTACAATATGAACTGGCTAGCTTATTTAGAAATCTGAAATGGAAACTCTTTCACACAGTGATAAACTTGTACAGTTATCAACTTAGTGCTAGAGAAGTTTGGAAGTAAAGCTTATTTGCAGATTAAAAGTGCCTTTAGTTATGAGAAAGTCTGCAGTATATTATTTTAAATAAAAAGAGTTTTACATATTGCTACATATATTTGAGTTCAACTCTGGCTTCCACAGCACTATCTTTCCATTGCAATGGCTTTAAAAAAGGCCATTAAAATTGGTGCACGTTAGTCGCCTACTGTTTGAAGACCCTTTTACCTTTTGAAAACATTGTAGAGTTATAGAGAATCAGACCCACATGTGTAACCTACTATTACTCTCTTACTGGTTGTAGCCTAATGCATTAATGCAGACAAGCAAATTCTATCCTATGTGAGCAAATTATTTTTTACAGTATCTGTTAGCACATTTCCCAAATTTTGAGTGACTGAATGTGTATCCATAAAATTGCTCTGCCACACTCTCTGTCTAGAAAGAAGTAGCATTACAATATTGGTAATATTTGCTTATTTATTTATTTATTTATTTATTTCTAGCTCGTTATCAGGTAACAATCAGTGTTTCTATAGACATTTGTTAGTTTGTAAAGCTGCAGTTACCTGAGCTAGTGTGAATATCAAGAACAGGAAAAAGTAGAAAACTGTGCCTCAATGTACTGCCAAGAGTCAGAATGGATTAAACTGGGAAAAGCAAAGTGATCTTGCATGTGCATCTGTGTTTAATTTTCTTTGTTATTGAAGTTAGAGCATTCGGTGAGAACTGCACTGTGCTCTGTGCATACCCGAGCATCGCTCGTGACATATTTGAGGGATGCGTGACCCTGATTTAAAGTAAAAAGTACAAAAAGATCAACCTATTGACTACAACAAAAATAACTGAAGAGCTAAGCCCTGGCTAAACCAGAGCACACAGATGATTTTGGTAGAACTGGATACATAATATAGCAGATCAAATGTGCCAAGGTGCACTTACTAAGAACTGAAGTTCGTAGTAATGCATTCTAAAATGAAAGCATACATGTCTGTCTAGACAAGAAATGGGTTTTCCCTCACTCTGAATGACGTGTTGCACATGTGCTCTGAGCCTTGCTCAGTGGGAAACTAGAGTTTAAACTCTTGGGTGCTCTTCTGTGTCTTCTGTTATGGGGGAAGTCCAATTAAGATAAAACTGAAGATAGCAAAAGGAGGGTGGTAGAAAACCTCTCAAGGTTTCATATGAAATTTGAAACTGAGTTGAGAATTCTGTGTGTTTTCCTGTTCCTCAGCTTTTCTCCTCTACCACATTTTCCTCTTCTTCTTCTTTAACAGCACAAGGAACCAGGATCCCCACCTTTGACCCCTAATCAGCCTAAGATATTTCTCTTTCAGATACCCATTTTCCAGAAGTCCCTTTTATCTTTAATATCAAATACATTACTCCAATGGGTGCAGGCACCACCCATCATAACCATTACAGGTGGTGATTTAGGAGACAGGACAAGGGGAAACGGCCAGAAAGTGCAGCATAGGAAGTTCTGCACAAATGTGCACAAGAACTTCTTTACGGTGAGGGTGATGGAGCACTGGAACAGGCTGCCCAGGGAGGTTGTGGAGTCTCCTTCTCTGGAGATATTCAGGACCCGCCTGGATGCCTACTTGTGCGACCTGGTGTAGGGAACCTGCTTTGGCAGGGGAGTTGGACTCAGTGATCTCTGGAGATCCATGATATGGAGGAGAAAAGTGGTAATGTTATATCTCATCTTACAACTTTTACGGTTCTTTGGAATGACACAAACTCATGCCATACTCACTGTGAGTGGCACCTGTACTGACCAAACGCAGGAATTTCGACTGTATGAAGGAATTTGGAAGATGGTCACCCCTGGCATTTCTTGTGCTGTTTGTTACTACATTGATACAAAATCCTTATCAATTCAGTTCTTGAAAAATGTGCACAGAGAAGGACTTATGATATGGATCTTCATGCATTTCCGCACAGTGTTGCTTGCAAATCTGTGCAGCAGATCTTGCAGAAAAGGATCACCACAATTAGGCTGGTATGGTTGATTTTGTTTGGAAAGATAATAGTGTTTTACAGACACCAGCGGACACATTTTCATGCACTTCCTGGGGCTTTAGCTGCTTGAGTCCCATCACCATCAGTGGGAGTCAAGCGGCCAAATCTGCATGCATTGTGCTGAAAACGTACCCCTGAGGGCCTAATTCACAGGAGCAGAAACAACACAAGCCATTTTACCCTCAGGACTTCTGCTTCTATGATCCATGAAGTGAGCAAAATACACTTTGTGGCTCATTAAACCTTTTCACAGTACACAAGAGAACACATGCAGCTGGGTAATAGTTGGTGCTCTCCAGTCACTGCAGAAAGAGCCATGGAAACATGCTGTACCATGCATTTGCTGAGCATTTAAATATTAGGCTGAGATTTGAGAAAAAAAAACCAAAAGACACATTAATTATCTTGAAACTCCGGTGCTTGTAACGTATTTGCAGTTTTCCCTGGAGAAATGTTAATGAACCTTCCAGCTTCATATCTGTTCTGCATGTCCAATCAGCTTCATGTCAAGGGATTGGCAAATCCATCATTTTCTTGCTTTCTTTCTTTAATTTAATCATTATTTGGTGGGCTGTGTAAAAAGTCTCAATCTTGACTTTTACTGACATAGAAAGATCTCATTTAAGTGTGAGGTTATCTTGTAGAATGAGTGTACTCTTCTCTCTTAATACTTATTGCCTTGAACACACGCAAGTAGTGGGAGTTTTAAACAAGCACATGACTCTAACAGAGAAGTAGGTAAGTTCTCCAAAATAAAAATGAAAAGTTAAAAATGAAATAAAACAAACCAGAATTGTTTCTGGATTCCACTTGCTTGTAGCATTTTCCCCGTTTGTTAGAGCTTGGGGAAAAGCTTCAGCATGCAGCTGAGGAGTTAACATTTATTGTTGTTTCATGTAAGACTTCTGAAAAAAAATCTGTTTATCTGCCCTCCAATGCTTGTTGTCATTGAAAGAATAATATCAAATAACACTGGATTGTAAAACCTGTGTTTATCTTGTGAAACAAAGTAGAGAATCAGATTTAGAAGTTAGTTTTCAAGCCACTCTGTATATTCCTGGGTACCTCTGACTGCTATGTCTTGAGAATGTAGTGAAAAAAAAGATGTGATTTGAGCAGTTATCCCTAGATATGGGGAGTAGGGTGAATTATCTGATTTTCTGAACAGCTGGATTTGATAAAACAGTTGTAAGCTGTTCTTCTTCTTTGGGAACCTGCTGGTAAGAGGATATATCTTGGGACCTTGAGCTCTGGCTTGGAACAAGTCCATGACAGAAAAAAAGGCATTTCCATCTGTATCTGTTTGGGCCTGGTCCAGCTCACAGTGCAGTGATCTATATAACAAAACCCACTGCCAGAACTGTCAGTCCCATAGGAGATCCTACTGACTTGATCTATCTTATGATGTCTCTTCCTCCAGTATGAGGAGGTACCTTCCCCCTCTGTGTTACCTCTTCAACCTGCCCAAATGAACAGGCAGGTGTTAGTCATCAGAACTTTGCGATAGCTTAGCTGTGAGTTGCAAAGATCCTGCTCTGCTTTTTGCAAAACCTGCCTGTGAAGGTAACTCTGTGATCAGTGATGGAAATGTGGACAAGTTGGTAGGTTGGCATAATAGTTGGAAGTAGGTTGGAAAAATAGTATTCACTCTTTCATATTTTCGGGAGTTGGACAGGATGATCGCCAGAGGTCTTTCCAATCCCTTTGATTCTGTGATTCTGTGATTTTGTGATTTTCACTACTAATTAGATTTATTGGAAGGTGCAGATAGGCTATTTATCTCTTTACCTTGCTTACAAGACAGGTACCACATGCTGTGCATTAGCCAGATGCTCTCTGTGCAGCCAGACTAGCATGTCAGAACCTTGCTGCACTCCAAAGTGAAGGCAGCAGAGGCTTCATTTGCATCTTAGTGTTAGGGGCAGTTTCATCTAGCTGTGACTCTGTGGGACATGGGTACCAAAATCATTAACAGCTTCTACATCATCAGCTCTGGCTGCAATGCCAACACTGATTTTATTTATTTTGGAAAGCCTGATCAAAAGCCAGGGTCACTGTGTGGCAGAATGACCAAAGCCAGAGGCAGAGACATAAGGCTTTAAAACCAACCCTGCTCTCATTGCTCCTCTGCTTTCTTTCAGTGGCTGTGACACAATTAATAGCCCATTTCCTAGCTTTTTGTTGCTTTGTTTCAATTGCATGTCCCAGTTAGAAAAAAATCTTTGCTTCACCAAAGCAATTAAAATCACAAGAGTGGCAGGGACCAACACTTGCTTTGAACTAGGGATTCAGCAGAATGATTTACTGCTGTTGCTGAGGCGGGAGCGCTTGTGTGTGACGCTGGCTGTGCTGCATGTGCCATTCTCATTGGCGTGTAACGTGTGGTCTGGCTTGAGTGGCAGAGGTCCAAGTCTGCCTCCCATGTGTGCTGTGCTCTAACAACACCAACAAATGGCTAAAGGCATCTGCTGGAGAATGAAGATCAACCACTACAGCTCGGTGTTGAACTGGTCCTCAAAGTGGTCTGAAGCCACTCCGCCTGGAAAAGCCTAAATACTGCACAGTAGAATGAGAAGTATTTGTCCAGAGAAGGGGGAATCGGCTGCACATCCATAGTTTATGATGCTATGCAAATGAGCTCTGTGGCAGAACTGGTGGCCCTCTACAGCGGTCCTCTGGAAGCGCACTTCTGCTGTTTCTATGAAGAAGTCTGGTCTTATGAAGATTCCTGGTCTTCATAAGAAAAACAGACTATGGAATGACTATATGTTTGCTTTGATTGCAACCCTGATCTAATGTTTACCCTCTAAAGCAGAGGTTTGTCTGCAGCCAGAATACCCCAGGATCTTGAAACACAGTAAAGGGAGGAAAAACATCAGTGTTTCATTAGGAGACACTATTGTGTTTTTTCCACTGAGAACAAGACGAAACAAAACAAAACCCCAAACCTATTCATTTATATTTATCTTGTTGTTCATTTTGTTTTAGAGTCCTGCTTTAGAATTAATCTTTTCATTGGTCTTGGACTTGGTCTCAGTAACCCCTCCTCTGTTCTTGCTGAGAATGAGAGCCCCACTCTAGCTGATACAAATCATAGCCACTCTCTAGGAAAAGAAGAAGAAATTTTGCTTAAAAGCAAGCTGTCCTGCCTGTTGTTTTTTATATCGACTACTTCCTTTTCCTTTGGGTGCTTATTCTCTGCTGTACCATTCCAAAGGGCAAGGGGAACTCCTCCCCTGCGGCAGTAGGAAGGCAAGACCTAAAGCAGAAGGAGAGGTATGACATCTTTATCCTTTCATGAGATTCAGGAAAGCAGAGTTCACAGTAAGCTACTAGCTGCTGTCTGTTGAATTTTTTCTCATCTTTTTCATTAGCCTGCTTTTTATATCTATATGCAATGTCCAAAAGTGAGCGTCCTCAGAAGTTCAGTGCTGGAATACCCTTATGTAGTCAAATTTTTTAACGCTTATTTGTTTTCACTGAAATGTTTATTTGTTTTTCTACTCCCTTCAGACAGACTTGGTTGTGTGGGAGCTCAGTTATGCTAGTTTCACACCTCAGCCACAAGACACTGCTGACTGATGAGTCTGTGAAGTCTTTTCTAGCAGCACTGATATAATTCTGCTCCAATTTTAATTTCAAAAAGTGTCTCATTCCTCTTGATACTCCTATTGATACTCAAAGTACCCTTTCTTCCTTATGCAACAATTTCACTTGCTATAAGAAGTTGAGAACCTTTTGGTACTTTCGTATCCAGATTATATTTCCTCAATGCCAGACAACAGAATTATGGGCCCTGTTATTGGTGCAGATTGAAGGTATAGGTCTATGTAAAACAATCAGCTTAAGTAACTCACCAGTGACTACAAGCTAACTTGCAACATCATGTACTGTGCAGTTAACACTGGTTGTTCAAAAAGAGCTGAAATAATGCAATGTTCAGGTCTTGTTTCCTCATCCATGATTGTGGAGGAGGATGAAACTTCTTTCAGTAGCTACCTCTTGAAAGTGAAATAATGCAAATGTCTGAATATTAACATTGCATCAGTCATTCCAGGAATGTTATTTATGAATGAAAATGAAGGTGAATCCTTGGCATAACTTACTATATTTTGTAATCATGGGTTGGAAATCAGAAAACACAAAGGCAAGGGTTTTAGAAATGTGATTATGTAGAATAGGGCTGGAACAATTTGGTAAATGTGGCTGACAGCACACCATGCATGCTGGGGCAAAAAGGGAGTGAAGGTATGCAGGTCTGAAGTTAGGGCCCTTCTCTGGCACAGGCTAATAACTTATTTTACGTTTACCACTGATACTGAGCAAACTGCTGGGGAGTCCAAAGTTCTCTCCCAAAATTGTGCTACCTCCTGTTCTACCTCTCACTATTATTTTGAAAAACTGTGTATACAGTTTTTTTTATCTCTTTTCAATTCCACTCCCAGTACAATAAGCATTTTTTTTTTTTTCAGAATATGCAAATAAATCCATTAACAACTCTGAAGAAGACTTTAATTCAGAGATGTGAAATACTGCTTGGGGAAGGGTTGCGGTGATCTGACAAGTCACCTGAAGGACTTAAGTTCACATCTCAGGATCTTTATTCCTGTGTGGCTCACAATCCAAAAAGCAACTGGTCCATGCAGCCTGAGTGGACACTGCACTGCAGTTATCCTAGAGACATACAGAGTATTTATCTCCCAGTGAGAAGAGCTGCTTTAGGAATACCTGAGTGGGATCAAAGTGTTTTCATCATAACCATAAAACTGCAACCCTAAACTACATCTATGAATATTCATACAAGAAGCAAAAATTGTGAGTGTAAAGCTACATGCAAGTCCTGTTTACAATGTTTTATGGACAGATTTCTGTTTTTTATTTCCTTGAGCCATAGATTTAACCAGATTAAATAAAAAGGGGGACAATTGTGTTTGCTAATTTGAATGCACTTTGAATTAGATTTAAGATTCTTTGTTTCTTGCCTGGTGCCATATGACAATTGCATCTCTGGCTTGAGATGGCTTTGCTTAGGGCATTCTCTTGTACTAAGCTCCTTTAAAAAGACTTTTAAGTACAAGAAGACAAAGTTTATTTTAATGTAAAAAGAAAGAGAAAAAAAAAAAGGTAAAAAGGTAAAACCTACCTTTTAAACCAGATAGGGTAGACAGCACAGAAGCAAAAGAGTTTATAAATAAAGCTGCCATCACTCTCAGTCTCCTGGCAAGCCCCATCTCCTAGACAGCTCCATGGCACTCCAAGACATTGCTGTTGGCCTCCAGGACTCTCCATCCCACTGAAGCCCTGCTGGTCTGCTTCCTCTGCTCCCAGCAGTCTCCATCCTCTGAGCTGTTGGAGCTGGGTGCCATGCTGCTCTTTCCTGCAGCCTGAGGAATCTCCTTCCCACTGGCTGTAGTCAGAAGACATGAGGCATGCATGAAGCTTCCACCTGCTCCTACTCAAGGATGTGAGTAAAATGCAAACTGGGAACAAACATGTAATGTAGGTGCCATATGTCATGGTCACTGTCACCAAAGAGAGGCTCATGAGTGTTGTACAGATGCTTTTTCATGCATCTAAGGTTTCAGAATGTTACATTCAGATTTGCCACATATTTTCCAAGTTGATGCTTTTTTTCCCCTTCTTCATTGTTCTCCAACTATGTTTATAAAAGGATACAAAAAAAAAAAAAAAAAAAAAAAAAAAGATACCATATATGCAGAGAATTAAAAATCATTACTGTTGGACAGGAATGAGAAGTTGGCACTTGACCAGCATGACCCTGCAGCCCATCTCACAGATATCTTCATGAAGCATCTACAAGGAGAGGTCTTGTGTCAGGGTTTACACAGAAGCCTGCTCGAATTGACACACTCAAAAATGTCCCACAACTGGGCAATAGGCTACCTCAAGCAGTAAGAAAGGTGACAGCCCACATATGCCATGCTTTTGATGGATTGAGGCCATGGTCATGCACTATGGCTGAGCCTACAGGGCATCTTGCTCTGCTCCAGGATGTGTGCTGGGTCATGGTAGGAATTACTCAAGTGTTCTTTAACAGAAGAGGCAGAAAAGTAGAACATCAAGGACTTGGTGATTTTTTAATTATTTGTGAATGAAATAGATCAAGACAGTTTAATATTCAGTTTCTGCATAAAGATTGTTTTCATCATAACCATAAAATTGCAACCCTAAGCTACACCTATGTAAGTTATTTGATAACCACCTGTGGTTAAGGCCTTAGATTTATGTACCAGGTGTAAGATGAAACTTCTAATACCACATGTCCCTCCCTACCACTAGATTTTAGCATTAAAAACAAAATCACAAGAAAAAAATGTTCTGCTATCCTTACTCCTAACAGCAACAAAATTTTTCTTGGCTCCCTCGCCAGGACAATGCTCATCCCCAGTCCCACTGACTTTGAGTACTTTAAAGCACAAAACAACATAAGAAAATTCCAAATGTAGAAACTCGAAGGCTCCTACAAACTAATTTTTTACCAAATAAGGTCATTCTCCCTCCTCAGAAATCTCTCCTCTATTGTCATATCTGTGATAGGTAATCAGACCATCCAACGACCGAAAGATCTTTGAGTGTGGACAGTGGGGCAGCAGTTACATGGAGTTTTATGCTTTGAAGAATTGCACAGAGCTATTTCTACTAGCTATGCTGCTACGTGTCTAACTACTTAGATAATTTACCTGTGGTTTTCACAACAGTGCCCACTATCAGTATCAGCTTCAGTTATACTATGCCCTATGAGAAATGAAATAAAAGTATTTAATGGTTAAGATCATTAACCTCAGTCACTGTTAGGATTTACATTTTGCACTGTGCCCTAGTTTTAACATGTTTTCGGTATCTTAGGTGATTTATTTCTGGGCATAAATGTTCAAAGTGATGCTGTAAGATCAAGACCTCATTTTACATTTTCCTACTTCTATTGCTTCTGTGTTTTTTGCACCCGAATGGTTTTCGTAGATGTCTTTGCCCTATGTTTGCACTACAACTTGAAATATTATTAAATGCTGTAATTTATTTTTTTCTTAGAAGAAAGACCCTCTGAAAACCAAGGGTAAAAAGGCAAATATCAATATGACAATTAGGCTAATGATACGTAGAGGAATAATCTGTCAGGATAAAGCAGATTCTTCTTTCTTGCCCCCTCTCTGGTAGCAAGCCATGTTTTTTGATAATTCTAAGAAAATTCTGCTATATGTGCACACTAATCTCTAAACTACATACTTAATTTCCACAATCTCCAAATTATTTTTGTGACTTTATACTTTTGTTTTGGGGTAATTTTCAGCAATTCCTTTTGAAGAGATTCTGTTGCCTGAAAAGTATCCTGTGCTCCTTCCATTACCTGTAAGGCAGAGTTGATGTGCAAAGTAGCAGCAAAACATCCACTGAAGGACATTGATTTTTCTGACTAAGTGCTGTAAAGACTGGTGTCTTCAGTGTGATTTATTAGCACGACTCTCCCTATTAAAAGAGGCTTACTTAGAGATATTGAAAAATAAAAATATTTTGTTTTAATTAACAATTATCTTCAGCATCAGGAACCAATTTTTTCTCATTCTACAGCAGTTACTCCAAGAAACTTTCAATCAGAGAAGTACTTGATGGATTAACTTCCTTTTCTCTTGCCCGAATCACATTCTGTTGTATCAGAAATCATCCCTTTCTGTTCCTCGACTATATCCCTTCCTCTCTGCCTCTTTTTGTTTCTATTTTGCTCCAAAGTTATTAGTACCTATACCTGAAAATTAAGAAAGGAGTCTTGTGGAGTTATTTCCCTGGATGTTCACATTTTTAAAAACTTTTTGATAGGATAGATCAAGGTAGCCTACACAGGAACTATAAGGTCAGCAGAATTAAGAAAGAAATGAAAGATGGGAGAAGAGTGATAGGAAGAGCTACTGTGATGGTAAAATTGGTGAGAACTTCTGAGAGCTGTGATAGCGTCCCTACTCAGCAGCACGGGTATAGGACCATGTCCTATGAGCTAGTTTGAAAACAGGTCAGGAGATACAGAAAAAGACCTAGGTTTGTGGAAGATGTGATGTTACATTAGAAGAGAAATGTATGTTCCTGAAGTTGTGCTGAGGTACTTGCCAGCAAACAAAAAACATGTGCATGCTAGGGTTTTTTTTGGAGTACGGTTTCATGGTGATGATTTGCATAAATCAAATTTCAGTGGAATTTTTCCCTGCTAATGACATTTGTGAAATCAGCCCAACTAATGCTTGCCATGATATTTCACAGATAGTATTTAATTCACCAAACCCAGTCTGGATTATTTTTTAAGCCCTCTACACAAAAGATATTTATGTAATGCAATATTGAATTAATTAAATGAAATAATTACTAACACAGTTGTGTTTTCATCTTGCACTAAGAGATTTAGGTTGCAATTTTTATTTTGAAAAGTAAGGATTTTCTTTACATTTATGACTGTCAATATTGTGAAATGAATTATGTCTTCACATGGTGAGATTATATCCTGATCTGATCATTGAAGTTTCTTGTAGCTCATCTGGACAGTCCTAGGTTGGGATTGCAAGGAGTTCTTCAAGCTGAAATCTTTCTCTCACCAGGTGTGTTTTTGATTAAAGCCCTGTTTTACTGTTGGTGTGTATTTCCTGTTTTTCACCTATCTTAATTCCCACATGTCACATAAGGACTCTCCTAATGTGATGGATTTACAGAGAGACCTGTTAACATTGCAATAACCGCAGCTTCTCTCCCAGCTACTGCCTGTCAGCACACACATTGAAGCAGGGCAAGATGAATCAGGTTCAGCCACATCTCCCCCTCCTGTCACACAGCCTGACTTTTGCACAGCCATGCTTTGAGATCTGCTGTCTGATGTACGTAAACTGAGCTGGGAGCTGACGTCTGCTGCCTGTAGCTGGGAGTTTGCTATGTGTGTCTGGAGAGGAGCAGATGGACAGGTGTTTGAGGGTGATATTTACAAGGCAAGCAGTTTGGACAGAGCTTTCTTCTTTCGGCAAGTGTTCTTTGTTAGGGAAATATGACCCTGCAGAAATCACAACAAATGAACTGTAATCTTGAACAGTAGCATTGAGGATAACAAAAATCAGTTGCTGCTTGGCAGAAGTCTTTGATTTCTATGCTGGTGTTGGCATGAAGGGAATTTTATTTATCATTTATCTTCTCTTAGCTTTTCAATGCGTGTCCTGTCTGCCAACATTTCTGAGTTCAAAATCCACCTTAGCAGAAAGTGGAAAAGAATTTGAGAAAGAACGTAAAGAAAGCAATTCTGTGTGAAATACAAATATGAGCGATGTGGAAAAAAAATGCAAAGAGACAAGAGAAAGATCCATAATCTCTGTGACGGAGATCCATTGACTTAAACAAACCTGCTCCTGTCTCATGTTATAGAAATTCCTTGTCTTGTCCCATCTCCCCACTTCTACTATGTATTGAACACAAACTTTTCTAGATTTTGAGATGTAAGTCTTTAGTTAAAGTATAGAAATTTCTGCTTATGTGTTGGGCTAATTTAGGTGAGGTTAGTGGATGGATAGATATCTCCACAATACTCTCAGCAGCCATCAGTCGATCTTGGGTGAGTTCATGCCATGATGGCCATGACAACCGAAAAAGCCTCTGAAAATATGGACCAAATCCCGAAAAGATGCGTATGAGTGTCTGCAGCCCACCTCCTTTCATATGTCCAGCAAGTGTACTGTGTCTTGAGAGCAAACATGAACTGGCTTGGATTAACAAGCCAGCAGAGTCTGGGTTATTAGTAAGTCCTCAGTAACAGCGTTATTAAAAAGCCTATGATGCATGTGTCACATCACTTTTTCTCACATTTGGATAAACAGATGAATAATCCAAGTTGTGTCTAATGTTACCTAATGCATAAAAAGCAACATTATTCATATCACAGGGAACACAAAATCAAGGACTACATCAAAAGTGAGGTGTCACTTGAAACAGTGTCTTCCTCTTCACTGCATTTTTCTCCTTTATATTTGTGTTATTAATCATTAGGTCACCACTGGAGCAAAGCCACTAGAGGTGTGGGCATGCCAGTTAAGAAGATAAATCAGTTTTACTGTCGGCTGGGACTTGCAAAGTCTTTTGCAATACTTTCCTGCTGAGAGTTCATCAGCTGTGGGTTTCAGAAACAGCTCCTGTAAAAGTCTCTTGTTTCTGATTCTCTGCGCTATGGCTGCATGAAGCAATTTAGCCTAATCTAAGATAACTTCATGCAGTGTAGGGTAAATTATCTCTGAGTGGCTAAGAGTCATGAAGCAGATGGAGAAGGATTTCATCACCATGTTACTCTAGAGATAGCCTGAACTCATTCATCTACAAAAGAAACAAAGAGAACAAACAACTTGATAATGTCTCACATCATGAAGACTGCTTCTAGAAGAATGACTTACTTGTTTGCAAGGATATGAGGCTGCTTCTCTCTTCAAAAATAGAGAACTTATTTATCCAAAAAGGATTTATTTGAGGACATCTAGCTTGGGCATATGGTTTTGAGAAATATTCTCTCCTGCTTCTTTGTTTCACCATTAATTAGAGTAAAATTCAAAGATACAATTTATATTCAACATATTTAGTTTGATTCACTGTCCTATTTTACAAATAAACTTAAATATTTCTGTTTGAAAGTGTTTACTCTTACATTTACAGTAATTCAGTGTATGATTAATGTGAGCATACAGTAGCCTGTGGGCTCCCAGCTTGTTTGTTAGGTTGATTCATTCACAGTTCATAATTTGTTGATGGAACTCACTAATTATCATTAGCTCACCTGCTATTCTTTTATATGCTGTGCCCACATAGGCCCCAGGCCAGAGCTTATAAATACAAGCTGGCCTCACAAACCTTTCTGTAATGTCTGTTAGCCCATGACTGAACATGTACTGTATGGACACTCATGCAAATCACTTGAACAAAGTTGGTCTGCTCATTAAGTGCTACATCACAGTGTTGTGTGAAAATTTTGATTCATCCTCCATCTTGTCTTGCCTGTGGGATAGTAAATCTGTTAAAATAGAGAAGGAATTCATTTCCCTTCTATCGGAGGAGCATCCAGTAATGGTAATATAGATATTTTCTTTAGAACTAAATACTTCATTCTCACTTTTTACCTTCTGTCACGCAGATTGTACTGAGTCATGGAGTGAATATGTCCCTTTGCTACTGAGTGTCCAGCAGAGGCCATGGAGCTCTTGAGCAAAGAGCCTCTGCAAGGCAGGTAGAAACATTCCTGCTCTCTGAACGTGGTCTGCTCTCTCAGAGGTTGGATGTCCTTCAATGGAGGGCACATAGCAAAGCCACTGTTCCCTTAGGTCACCCTCTGGCAGTGTAAAGGTGGATGCTGATGGGGAGGTTTGTGCAGGATCCTACAGGAGTGTTCCTGGTGCCTTAGGCAGAGGTTCACTTTTGTTTGTTTCACTGTTCTTTGATAATGCTTTTGTGTGGATATCTCTGGTTTTCCTTTTCATTTTTGTTTTGTATTTACAGAAGGCACATTTGGAAGTTCCCTAAATCAATTACACAGCCCCGATAAGTTTTTTATTCTACTAATATGAGTTTCTGCAGCTAATATTGCTGGAGCTGGCTTAAGAAATAGTAGGCTCACTGACCAACCTGCCCTCAGACAGCTCAGTAGCTCCGCTTGCATCAATGAACTTTTCTGTAAACCTTACCAGCTAATTAGAATGCATTAAAAATGACAGTGCCTGTTGATTGTAGGGCTGAAAACCAGAGATTATAGTGTCATACAACACCACGCAATATGTGAGTTGGTCGGCCCCCTTTGAACGCTCTTCACATCTGGCTGGCAGTGAATGGACCCACTGTCAAAGGGGGCTGCTGTTGTAGTACCTGGTTCCTTATGTACTAATTACAAGCTCTGAACGCAGGAGTTAGGAGAGTCTGGGGACCTGTGGCTGGAGTTCACACGAACTGGCAAAACAAAGGATGCCCTGTTCCTCATTACACTCCTACACTTAATTAGGAAGTGAGTTTGTTGATCACTGGCTGCTTTAAGAATCACTCATTTATAGCAGGGCACTTTGTGATTTTTGTGAAAGTTTATTTAAATGACATCTTACACTTTGGCCATACGGGACATGCCCTTACTTTATCTGAGTTTAAATATGGCTCTTGTAGTCTCCAAGTCTGACAGAAAGGGAAACAGGAGTGTTTTGTTTCACGGGTTAAGCAAGGAGGAAAGGGGGAGGGACCAGTAAAACATTTCATTGCAGGGCTCAGTGGATTGCAGCGAGGCTGGCACATTGCTGTGTGAGTGCTGGTAAGCCATGAGAAGGCTTGTGCCTTCAGTCTAGAGGAGAGAGCTGCTGGTGGCAGTGGTACCACTTTCTTGCCTTCAGGCAAAGTTTTCGAGATCAAAACATTTTATTGGTCTGACAGCTTGCCATGCTGAGCCTGGATGTGGAGGTCTGCCAGGTTTGTGAGCTGTGTAATGCTTTCACTTCTGTGCAGGCTGTCTTGTCCGGAGGTTGATGAGACAGAGGTGGAGGCTGCATGGGGTCCATTGACATTCAGTGATGTTTCATCAGTTAAGAAGCAAATGTTGCAGCAGTCCTTTCAATGCAGCTTGTGTTGGGAGTCAATTGCTTCCCCTTCTCTATTACAAGGATGCCATTAAAATCAAATGCCACTGTATTAGCTAGCAATTCTTCATTGCTAGAGGCAGAGGAGATGAATGGTGGACTGTTTTCCTCACCCAGAAACAGAGTTCTTGGGCTCGAAACAGTGGCAAAGGAAACACAAGAAAGTAGAGAGGAGAAAGGCTTTAAGAGAGAAGCCAAGTGTGAGATATAATGGAAAAAACAGACACACGTCTGATTTTTCCATAGTAGCTCTAACTGGGATTAATCAGTCATTTACAGAAAGAAATTTACTGTGATCTTTGCTCATATCCCATATATCATCATTACTTGATTACAGCTTAACCAGGCACTGCTTGCAATCTCTTCTCAAGCATAAGATGCCTGCAATTTCAAAGCTATTATGTAAATTCTCCTAGTTGCATGTCTGCAGGAAAGCAAGCTGTGATGCAGGGAAGCCTGTGGCTGTTTTTTTTTTTTGAGATGTTTCTTCCAAGGAGGATTAGATACAGTATACATGAAGTCAGGACTCCAGGCTAAACAAGAATGTTTGGGGATTGAAGAATGTAAGTTAGCTCAGTGAAATGAAAGTACTTTTTCCTAAATTGAACTAAATACATTTAATTTCTATAATGCTTTGTAATTTTTTTTTCCCAATCACCTGATGGCAAAGACAGTTTTAACCTCTTTTCAGATGTTTATATTGCTTCCTTCCTTACCTAAAAGAGTAAAATTAAACTGATAACAGCTTCAGACTCAGCTGAAGGCAAGTAATAGCTGATCCTGAGCTTCTGCTCACATAATATTTTCCAGATGAGAGACTGAAAGTTTGCCTTGCTTAGAGGAAACCATTCATTCAATCTGTGAGGAGTGCCTGGCTCCGACCCAGAACTCTGAGTGGGTTTCTTGTTGTTACTGTTACTGTTTTCAAATAGTATCTAATTGTATATTGAGGAAAGTGGAGGAAAATTTGAGATTAAAACCCAAGCCAATCATGTTTATATAGATGAATTGCATAAAGGCTATTTTCAGGAATAAAGCACTGTGGTACTCTTGTGAAAGCCTGAAGATAATACAGTGTTCCAGTTTGTTCCAATGCATGAAACTTTTGCAGATTATCACAAGGAGTTATGCATAGCTAGCAACCCACTAGGAAAAAATAGGGGAGTATGTGATTAAGTTGCAAAAGTCTTGCTTCCAAAAAAATTAAGTTCAGCCTGGAGTCTATAAACATTTACACATGCATTTAACTTCATTAAATCGCAAACAGCTGTAACTTCCTTTACAGTTATCCATGTTTTTTCCTCTTGAAAGAGCTCTTTTGATGTCTGGAATACAAGGAGTTTAGATCTTCCTCAGGTCCGGTATTGACCGGTAGAAAAAAGGAAATTCTCCCCTTTGATTAAATCAGTGCCAGCAGAGGTCTTGATCCTCCAAACACAAACTTCTGTGGGAGCTCCATTTCATGCTATGTCCCATTGCTTCCACAGGAACCGTCGCCCTTAGTAAGTGAACAAGAAACATACCAAGTGACTGAAGACAAAGAATCAACAAAAGTCATGGAGAGATGTCACTGTACAATTTTACATGGTCTTTAAAAAGTAGATGTGTAAGCATAGCAGAGAACTTCTGTACTGTGAATACTCATCTGTTTCCATTGCATCAGTTCCTAAACTTGTATTCACCCTGATTTTTCACACTGCTTTTCTGTAGAAGCAGTCATGGAATCAGCTACCACTCAAATTAAGATTCATTCAACCTCCAAATTTCCGTCTCTGTAATGTTTTCTTAACTCAGCCATCAGCTGAGACATGAGACTGCCACGACTGTGTATCTCATCTTGGCATGAGTCATCAGTCCATTGTGAATGCCATTGAGAACACCATTTACTATCACTATTGGCTTCTACTGACTCTGAATCGAACAATTTGTCTTCCTTGCTACTTCTTCTGTGCTGGCTGATTCATGGACACATCCAATTTAAAGCATATATCTATATGCATAGTATTAAATCTTTTAAATTGGCACTGTTGCCAAGGAAACAGTTCCTGGAACAATTGTCTCAATTGGAAATATATTTCTGTTTCTTTTTTTTTTCAGTATTCTGTTTAAAAATATCTCTTTAAAATATTTCCTTTTCAATTGGAAGATGGTACCACTCAGCTTCTCATAATATAGTTTGATCTGTTCTCTGTGCTTTAACCCATTAAGTCTCTATTTCTTTTGTGATATAAGGAAAAAGAGAGAACAGCACAAAATGAGAAACTGCTAGGGATTATGACATTTGCCTTTTAAACAAGATCTTGAAGCAACCCCAGGGGAGTTCCCTAGCAGTCAGTTGCTGTTTTGGTGTTATCTCTCTACCTAGGTGAAAATATCCTCCTTGCATTCTACTACAGAGCAAAACCTGACATCTAAAACATAATTTTTCCATCACATTTTTGTACTTCAGATATTGCTTAGTTACCAGACAGGACCGTTACTAATTTCTATTAGCTGTCTCTAGGGGGCTGTTATGCTTGATTATATTTCTGCCCACTCTTGTGGTTATTCTGCATTTTCAATTCTGGATTTGGCAGAGCTGAAAAACCTGTGGATAAAATCCTGTGTCACAGCATCAGGGTTGCTTTTGTCTCAGTGTCTTTTCTGTTCTCTTGATGATATTTTTGGGCAGTGACTTTACATACTCCCCCCTGTGCCTGGGAAGATCATGAAACTGATCATCCTGGAAGAGATATTAAGGCACATGAGGGACAAATGAGTGATCTGTGGCAGTACAGCTTCACCAAGGGAAGGTCGTGCCTAATATTTAAAGGGAATTTATAAACATGAGGGAGCAACTTTTTACATGGGTAGATAACAATAGGACAAGGGGGAATAATGTTAAACTAAAGGAAGGGAGATTTAGACTGGATATCAGGGGGAAGTTTTTTACTGAGTGGTGAGATGCTGGAGCAGGTTGCCCATGGAGGTTTTGGGTGCCCTGTCTCTGGAGATGTTCATGGCCAAGTTGGGGGATGACCTGCTGGAGAGGAGCTCTGTGGAGAGGGACCTGGGTGTCCTGGTGGACAACAGGTTGGCCATGA
>JAOWBP010004700.1:48642870-48682551 GCA_028571105.1 Tragopan temminckii | reverse complement strand
CCCGCCTGGATGCCTACTTGTGCGACCTGGTGTAGGGAACCTGCTTTGGCAGGGGGTTGGACTCGATGATCTCTGGATGTCCCTTTCAACCCCTACAATTCTGTAATTCTATGATTCTGTGATTCTGTGAAGTTGGATGGTGCCCTGGGCAATCTGATCTAATACTTGATCTAGCAGCTGGCAACTCTGGCTGTAGCAGGATGATTGGAACTTGATGATCCTTGAAGTCCCTTTCAACCCAATTTGTTCTATGATTCTGTATGATTCAGCCAGCTCTTCCTTGCATAGTTAAGAGTATATCTCCAAGTTATCCAAGGAATACAGCACCCCTTCAATGAGAGAGTGATCTGAAGTTTCATTTCCCCACACATAAAATAGGAAAAAGCAGTATTTCCAAAGTGCTGTGGAGTATGACCTGAGGGTGACTTCTAATGGATGACAGCTCTACATGAAGCTGGGATTTAAGCCTTCAGTGAAATGCATTTTCACAGGAGAAGCTTTGCCTTTCCATCTGTTCCTTGTAGTTTGATTTCTAGTGTTTCATTGTGTTCATATTATCATGCAGCATTTATGTCTGGCATAGGTATTAAAATGTCTGAGCACTCTGGTTCCATAATCCTACTATTGGCTTCATCTTTCATAGGCTATAATACTTGGTTTGCTGTATTTTTATTGTTACCACTGTACTGTATTGTGAGGGCTCTTACTCCAACTCTGGCTTGTTAAATAAATAGAACATATCCTTGTGTCTCAGGCCTCCGTGTCTGGAAAGGATTTAAACCTCTCCTTTTGTCTGAATGTTTTGGCTGAGCTAAAATTTTCTCTTTAAAGGCCCTGCAAGTTTCAGGGTATGTGTGTAGTATACACAGTTTGCTTTCATTAAGCTGTGAGTTATTACAGCTTTGTTTGTTCTTGGGGTGAAGGAAGTCACAGAGGCTGGTTCTTTTTAGGCACTAAAAAGAACAAACAGCCCAGGAATATGCATCTTTATGTCATGCATAGTGTAACTCTCCATTTTTGTGTCTTCTAAACCATGGATTTCATACATTGTGTTGTCCCATGGTGGCATGTAGAAACAGCTCAAGAAGCAGTAAAGAGTAAGACAACCACACAAATGTTGCAAGACAGTAGTGAAGAATATTCTTCTAAATCTTCATCTCCTGTTATCGTTCTGACCTGCTCATTTTCCACCACTCACACAGAAGCCTTCTCAAAAGGTGCTTTATTTTTTCACAACTATATGGGAAGAAATCATTTTTCACATACATACTGATATCCAACAAATGTAAGGCAAGGTTTATCTGAGACATTCTGGGAGATGTTTTGCAGCTATTCTCACTCGCCCTTGCAGCCTCAGTCAGAGGAATCAGAAGTGTGAATTTTCTTCAGAAAGTTTGGTAGAAGAAAATAGAGCTTCCTATCTAAGCAGTATTTGAGATCTGTCCGGTAATATTAGTCTAAAAGGATTTTAACATCCTTACAAGATGAATCTTAAGCAGCATCATTAATCAATCTGTTAATATAGTTAATCTATCATTTTGTCTTTTAAGGCTCTTTGACAGTCTATCTTTTAGTATACTTCTCATTTCCTAGCCTACAGTTTCCTTGAGTCTCTTTCATGCATGCTGGGGACTTTTCTACGGTAGACAAGTACAAAGTCAAACCGATTTTACTTTGTTTTCTGTCAGCATTATCTTACAGCATTAATTCTCCAAGCTTTTTCTGCAGACTGCATTATAAATCATGTGGGGTTGTCCTCCAACCAACCTCTCTCTGACTGACATCTCACATGAAGTGCTGTGGTCAGATATTAACACAATACCTCATATGAATATTTATCAGGGCACGGTGGGTTTGGGGAATTACTTCATGTGTCCTGACTTTGGCGGTCCTGCTGGACATCCTTCCAGAGTGTTCCCCAGCAGTGTGGCAGTGTTGACTCATGTGTGGTTGTGATCCAGGACAACCCACAGCTCCTGTCTCCACAGCTGATCTACAGCCAGTCACTCCCGGTCTTCTGTTTACACAGTTGTTTTTTTTATCTGTCTGATACTTTTTATTGTTTATTTACTCTGCCTTCTCTATATTTCAGAAAATGAACCTGGTTGTAGAGATCTTCTAAAATTTAAGTCCTTCCTTACAAAGTGGCACAGAAACTGTCTGGTGTAATCTGCAAATGTAATGAAGACACCCTTTTCCACTGATTAATGTACAGATGATAATAGTAATACCAAATACTGCCAAACTCCACACAAACGCTTCTGTATTTGATTGTGTGTCTTTACTTGATAGCTGTAAAGCATTTATAATACTTGGAATGGAAGATACACATGGTATATTATGATTTATTACTAAGTACGCATTATAATAATTTATATAATTTATCAATATAATTTGTTTAGCAAACTGGTCGTTCTCCAGAGCATCCACATATGTTTTTCCTTTCCTTTCATCTATTTCTCTTTCCCTCTTCCAGCGTCAAACTGGAGGTTTTTTTTCTGTTGCATATTTGGTAGTACAATGAAGACAATGGAGAATTTTCTCCCTAGTGTTTTTGGGCTGAATGGACTACAGAGAGGAAAGAAAGTTTCCAACAGCTAACAGTTAGGAGGAGCTGCACAGACTGATGATAGGTCACGCTTCAGTGGAGGAAGTATTTTATGACAGAATGAATAATCACACACTGCTTTTCACTCCTTCCAGAGCTCCCTGTTCAGACCCAACATCTCTTCCAGCTTCATTGCTGGAGTTGGCTGAGCATGAATGCTGGAGAATCCACCTCACACACTGTGTGATCAGAGAAAGGCGAACCACCAGAGGTGTCTGGAGCACAGCTGCACTAATAACTCCACTCGTATGTAAATGCACGCAGAGACAGCTCAAGGCTTCTCAGCACCACCACAAAAATGAACTTTTCTGACCGAGGGCTGTGAAGCAGGAGGCTGGCAGAGGCCAAGAGTGCAGGGGAATGGACCATGGGAACAGAGCGCACTGCTCCACGCAGGCAAGCCTGCTGCTTTTGCAGCTTCGTCTTCTGGGCTTTTGGCTGCTAGGTGGGATCCCCTTTCCTTCAGCATAGCCCTGTTCCCTGTGCATGGCTCTTCCCTGCAGTGTTGGCCCTAAGAACAGTGGGGCCATCAGCATCCTGCATCCTCATGGCAGCGAGTTGTGAAATGCTTGTTTTGCTTGTGCCTCAAAGTTAGCCCAAAGGATTCGTGGAGGAACTGGTGTGAAATGCATCTCTCTTCAAATCTGTATTTTAAGTGAAATTGAGTGAGAGCTTGTGGTGTTTTTCCTGGCTACAGTTTAGAGGCTGATCTGTGTTATTAAGAGTATTTCTACTATTATCTGAGGCTCATATTTCCACACTTTTATTATTTCATTGAATATGTCTGTTGCCACAGTGGTCTGAGTTGGAAAAAGAGCACTCAATCTGAATTGACCTAATATTTTACTGTCTTGAGGTGAGCTTCTTTGGACTTGGTCAAACTCACTTGCACATTAGACATTTTTAATGTGACTGTGGGCAATTGCTATGAAAACACAAGGACTATTCAAGGCACAGCTGAGAGCATTCACTGCCTTTGTAGAGCCAGGCAGTACAAAAAATTATGAGGAAAACTGCTTATTCTTCTTTCAACATACTTTAAGATTTTAGTTTTTAGAGCTCCTGTGGTCAGTAGAGATATTACCTTTGTGTATGTATCCCAAAGTTTTAGCAGATATCTGCCTTTCAGTAAACAAACCAGTATTTGGGGATATGATTTATTTAATTTTTACTACCAGAAAAGGACCAGGCTACAGTCATGTTAATGTTACCTGCAAATTACAGCAATATTATGCATTCATGGATTAAATCTGAGTTTAGGAAGAAGATGAAAATGATTATATATACATATATATTTTTAAATATGGATAACTAGCCAAAGAAAGAAAGGATAGTCTGAAAAACTTTTTGGAAAAGTTTTCACCTTTCAAGAAATCATGTATTATATTAATATGGTGACTGGGCTAGCACACAGCGAAAATGTGTGCTTTTTGGAGACTTTACTTAATGGCTTCATAGATTCTAACTCAGACACAATATGCCTTAACGATAAAGCTGAAATTTGTTCTCAGTTACAAGAATTATTTCAGATTCAACATATGTGTGAGAGATGAGTTTTGAATTGGACTTTTTAAGGCAACACAAACAATTCTCGTGAAAATTATGTGTCCTTATCATCGAACTTGTAATTTACAGTCAGGCTTCCATGTCTCTGTCAGGCTTCCCGTATCTCTCACATCCCTGAACATGGGCTGGGGGGAGAAAATTCTTCCCATGGTAAGCAAAGAGCAAGTTCAAGACCACCTGTGGGTCATGTTTCACCAAGGTCATGTCTGAACAACCTGGTGGCCATCTATGATGGAGTGACGGCTACAGTAGACAGAGGAAGAGGAACTGATTCTGTCTACCTAGACTTGTGCATGTGTTGTGGTCCCACATCACATCCTCATCTTCAAATTGGAAAGACATGGATTTATACGTTGAGCTTTTTTTTGGATGGTTGCAGCCAGAGAGTTGTGGTCACTATGGCTCTATGTCCAAGTGGAGGCCAGTAATGAGTGACATCCTCCAGGTATCAGTGATCTTCAACATCTTTATTCAGGAGTGTCCAACCTTTTGGCTTGCCTGGGCCACATTTAGTGAATAGAAATTGTCTTGGACCACACATACAATTGCTCCAAAAGTAATGCCTCCCATTTATTATACAAAGAGCACAACAACATTTGATAGAACAAATTCTCAGCTACAAAACACTATTTTTCAACATAGCCACTACCACTAGTTATTCATTTTCAACAGCAATGAACTAGAGTTTGCATGCCTCACTTACAACAATTTACATTAGCAGAGGCGATCCTCCGTTACCAGAGCTGAAACAAACTACTCACTGCCTTACTGCTCTCACAGTCATTGTATTGTCTTCATAAACATCAGGTAAGTGTCTGTAAATGTCAGTGGGTACAATTCAGTGACATACCTCCACTTCATATATACATTCATGTCAGACACCATTTTGTCAGACTGCCTCTCTGCTGCCATCTGTCATTCAGCAAGAATATGTAATGGAATACTGGTGGGAAGGTTCAGCCTCTACTGCCATACTAATATCCAGCTCAGATGTTATGGAACAACATAATAAAATTGTGTAAATAAAGTGGAGGCATTACTTTCAGAGCAGCCCTTGCAAAATATACAGTATTGTTAACATGTAAGTAACAAAACATTTTAGTTCTAAATATTTTTCTTAAACTCTTAAAAAAAAGAGAGAGAGGAACAAAAACATGAAACTAGTGGAATATTTGACCATGTTTTTGTGACAGTAACCCACCAGTCTGTTTTGATAGCAATGGTTGCAATTCTTAATGAGGACTCAAGGTGTTTATCAGAGATTTTTGATGACATTTTACTCTTCCTGTACTTCATCACTGACAATCATTGTTCAAAATGTGTGCACTGCCAAAAAATGACATGAATGAGGTGTGATTGTGAAGCAAAGCATACTGATCTGTATTAATATGAAAGTCCAGTAAAGCGACATCATGAGATTTTTGAGTTGAATATCTGATTGCAACTCCATACATTCCATTTGAAAATTTGCAGGTCATGTATTTATATCAACTGAAAATGGTCTCTCAAATGTAAATTGATGATTTTTGGGGGGCAATCTTGAAACCCCAAACTGTGTGCTGTGGTTGACACACCCAAGTGGCAGAATGCCATACAGAGAGACCTAGACAGACTGAGCAGTGGGCCTAGGAGGAGCTCCTAAGGTTCAACAAAGTCAGGTGCAAGGTATTGCACCTGGGTAGAGGCAATCCTCACTATCAGTACAAGCCAGCAGATAAAAGGATAGCACAGCCTTGCCAAAAAGGACTTGATGCTACTGGCAGATGGCAAACTGGACATGAGCCAGCAATGTGCCCCCACAGTCCAGAAAGCCAAACGTATCCTGGGCTGCATCAAAAGAAGTGTGGCCAGCAGGGTGAGGGAGGTGATCCTGCCCCTCTGCTCTGTGCTGGTGAGACCTCATGTGGAGTACTGCATCCAGATATGGAGTCCTCAGTACGGGAGAGCCATGGACCTGTTGGAGCGTGTTCAGAGGAGGCTCACAAAAACGACACAAGCGATGGAACATCTCTCTGATGAGAACAGGCTGAGAATGCTGGGGCTGTTTAGCATGGAGACGGGAAGGCTCCAGGGAGATCTGAGTGTGGCATTTCAGTATCTAAAGAGGGGTTATAAGAAAGAAAGGGACAGACTTTTTACAGAGTGGGCGTGTGCCTGGGACTTCTTCATGAATGTTGCACTTTTGTCACAGGATTTCCTGATATGTGTACACACTGGGAGAACTCCTTGAGAGCACCCCTATATAGAAGGACTTGCAGTTTCTGTTGGATGAAAAGCTAGAAGCAAGCCAACACTGTGAGTTTGCATTCCAGAAGCTCAACTCTATCCTGGGCTGAACGAAAAGAGAGGTGGCCAGCAGGGCAAGAAAGGTAATTGTCCCCCTCTGCTCTGTCCTCTGAAAGATCTGGGGTACGGTGCCCAGGCCTGGGTCCTCCAGCTCAGGAAAGTTGTGGAAATGCTAGAACAGGACCAGAGGAGGGCCACAAAGATGATCAGAGATCTGGAGCATCTCTCTGTGAAGAAAGTCTGAGGAAACTGGATTATCCTAGAGTGAAGCCTGGAGAAGTCTCTAGGGAGAGCTCACTCTGGTCTTCCAGTACTTGAAGGGAGTTATTATCAGGAGGGAGACAGACTTTTTACACAGTCTGATAGTGGTAGGACAAGAGGGAATGGTTTTAAACTAAAAGAGGGGAGATTCGGGTTAAATGTTAGGTGGAAAATTTTTACTCAGGGGGTGGTGAAGCTCTGGCACAGACTGTCCAGAACCTTATCCCTGGAAGTACTCGAGGTCAGGTTGGATGGGGTCTTAAGCAGCTTGATCTGGTGAGGGCACGCCTGCTGGTTGATTTTTAAGGTCCCTTTCAACCAAAGCCAGTCTGTGATTCTAAGATAGAATGATCTAGGTTGGAAAAAAACTTTGAGGTCATCAAATGAAGTACATTTTAATAAGGATCTGTCATTTAGCAAGCTCTTAAGAACTAGCAATGATAACTGAGTTCACAAATGTTCTGAAAAGGAAGCAAGAATTTACATAATAAGTTTGCTGATAATGCTAACAGTTCAGGACAGCTGAATCTAGAGCTATTTGCAAAGATCGTTTTGAAAAGATTTTGCAACATTGACTGGATAGTAATCTGAGGAAAATCAGCCTATAGAAAAACTCTCTTATAAGTACAGTAAAGACAGAATCTCTTGAGAGTCATTTTCACTCAAAATACCCAAGATTTGGGAATTATTCTGGGTAGCTCTCTAAAAAGTGAACTTATTGATGGAGGATATAATGGATGTCAGATGTAACAATTCATGGGACACATACAGTTAAAGGTTGTTTAGTACTACTGCACCTAGGCAACCCGCACCTCAGCCTCAAAAAAGCTGACTGTGCTGATTGCTGGAGACAAGGGAGGATATGCCAGGAAAGATAATACTCAGTGCTTGATTATTTTATATAAATATATGCATACATATATATATATATATATATATACATATATACATATTTGTTTATTTATTTTGTTATTTATTTACCTGTTTCTCACATTTCTTTTGAGCATGTGTCTCTGAGAAATACATAGACCACTAGCCTAAAAAGATGACTTATCTGGATGGAAATTGATTATTTTCTGGGTTAATAGTTATTATCTAGCATATTTCTTTGCCACGTGCTCCTGAAGCAGTTGCAGCCACAGCTGGAAGGGGTCTAGCAGGAAGTGTGTTGTGCAATCTGATAATTTCTAGTTAGGGTCTGCCTCATGATACACAACCCTAAGTGGAAATCTGTCAAGTTTTAAATCCACTAAAATGAGAGTCACAAAAAAGATAAATTAAAAAATGATTTTGAAAGTTGCTTGAGATAATACATAGATATCCTGCTTTGTCTTCATTTCCAGCTCAGTTATAGACTTGCAATCTGGGGAAAGAGAAGCCCATGCAAATTCAATACCTACTGAATTTGGACTAATTTTTTTCTGATTTTTTTTTTTCCTGAACAAGAAAATTCTGGATTTATTCACGTCATAAACACTATATCATTTCTTTGAGATACTTCAAACAGCTTCTGCTTGTAGTGTGTTCAAAGTTTTGAGCTGGATTAACTATGGTGCACAAATGTGAACAAAATGGAATCCTTTCCAACCAAAAAATTAATGATATGATTAACCACAAAAATGCTAAATTGCTTAATATGGAAACAGTATTTCTCCACTTATGAATAATCAAATATTTTCACCTGCCAATAACATAACTATTACTGAAAAGTAATACATTATTTTTCAAAAAATAATTCTTTTCAGAAAATCTGGATTTTTTTCTCCTCTTCTTCACCACTTTTCTCTCTTTTTCATTTTTCCCCATTAGTGGCTCTTGGAAAAGTGAGAGGAAGGGAAAATGATAATCCAGAAGCTTAGGAAACCTAAACATTGGCAACATTTTCCAGAAAAAATATGGAAAGGAAGAAGAAGCTACAAAATTTTGGAACACCACTTGTTCTTATTAAGGGCTGTGTTGTTGGGAAATTATATCTCACCTCTAAAAAAGAAATAGTTCAACAAACTGCAGATGGCTCAGTCTTAACATCCTTGCTTAGTTCCAACTGTGCCTCAGGGAATTGCAAATGAAGTGGCTTTTTACACAGTCTTTTTCCTTCTGCAAAGAAACAACACTAGTGCAGTCATGGTAGCTTTTCCCAAACCTTCTTCACACAGGACTTCTCTACGAATAGTTTTATATCAGCTGGGAGCCTGAGACTGGGAAAGGACACAGTAAGCATACAGTGGGGCTGTACTCCATTTCAGATTGCTCTGTTTATTTCAGAAAACAAACTTGATGTATGGCCATAGTACTATTGGAATGTAGTTTTATGTGGGAGACCCCAGGATCCTGAGAGATACAGATGGAGAACTTGATGGCACATTAAAATCCTTTAATGGGATCTTTCTCTTGTTGACTCATTTAGAAGAAACATGTCGGTGAAGGAAACTGAATACATGGAGGAAAACATCATAAATGTGAAATTTTCAACTCAATGTGTAAGCAACACTAAGGCCTTGCGTTGGGTATCTTGTAAAAGCATGTGCGTAGGTATTAGGATTCAAAGGTCCTGCAAATTTTTTGGCTCTGGGACTAAGATGGCAGTGGGGTTACAACATTGCTTTAGGGTGTCAGTTATCACAGAAAAGCTGGAAGATGTTTGTTCCTCCCCTCTAATCACTTTGTAGTGATCCAACACAATGTCCCACACATTTTAGTCTCCTGTGAAGAAGGAGCCAGGAAAATTCCTCGATAGATTTCTCCACTGTGCTGGTTTTCTTCTTACAACAGTTTGAAATAATGGACTTTTTTTTTTTTTTCAGATTAATAATTTCTTGAACTAATGCAAGCCTTTTTTTTTTTTTTTAATCTAAAATACATAGCAGTAGATACCTGTAGGTCTTTCAGGTAAGATGAAATGCAGTTCTTTTTTTTTAATGTGGATTGTATTCTGAAATTTACTCCCATTACTGTATGTAAGACTGACCTTTTGCTTTGGTTTTCATCCAAAAGCCTGTGAAGATACAGCTGCTTTTGGTCATTTTTATGAGAGAAAGTCTAAATCATGTTTTACATCTATTAGACTAAATAGAGAAATTTGGAAGTGATTCAGTGATGCCAAAAAATAGACGGATATATGCAGGAATGTAAATTATATGCAGGGATGCTATGGTTGTAAGAATAAGTGAGAGCAGCTGTTAAAGTAGTGGGAAACTAGTTCTGTTCTCTATTTGACACTGATAACAGATCAGGATTACCTGGACATGACAATATCACTGGGATTGAATCTGCACTGATGGGTCCACAATGATGAACACAGCTGCATGGTCCCACTGGCTGGTCCAAGGGTAGCAGCATCAGATATGTGATGTGTGACACACAGACAACAACCTACTGGGACTTGCTGGCTCAGGGACAGCACTGTATGAATGTGGCTGTCCTGTTCCGTGGATTGAGCTGGTGTCCTTGCAGCTCTGCACTGTCAACTCATCCCAGTGCCCCAGACACTGGGAACAGTAAATTAATACAAAAAGGAAGGAGAAAAATTCTTCTCCTGATCCATGCAGAAGCACCAAGCACAACTGAGTCTTTAAGTCCCTGACACAAAACTGCCGGGGGACATGTTGTTTGCACTGCCCAATTTCCACAGATGGGTAAAGGGGCAAAAAGAGGGCTTCTGTCCAGGTCTGAGGGCTGTTTGTTTTGGCTAAATGTCTGTAACCAGCTACATGTTGATACTGTTGGAAGCATACTGCAGTGCTAAACTCACTTCCTCCAAGGATATGCACTGAAGTTATAGCTGCAGGGGCCACAGCAGTATCTTTTCATGTCACATGGACTTCTGTGGACGGTTTCTGTTTTTTGAGTTAGTACAGGGATGTACTACAGTAACCACTCAGGAAGACAACAAATGCAAAATAAAGTAGCCTAAAAACCTTCTTAAGTCTAACTTCTGCTCTTTAATAACAAGAATTCACTCTGGGAGGTACTATGAGGTTTTAACTGACTTAGTTTTTAGCCTTTGGTAGAATTATTTGTGAAGGCTGGGAGTAGTGAGGCTAATTTATTAATTCACAGATCATTGGATTAACTTTTTTATTTTCATAGACAAAAAAAAAAAAAAAATCCTACTGGAACATTATAAGTAAGAAACATATAAAGCTTTTGCCAAAAATCTGTCTTGACCGCTTTGCCTATGGCAAATTATGAAGTATAAAACACTTCACAGTGAACTGAGACTTTCAAGAGGAGAGGATAAGAAAAGTCCCAGCTTTTCAGTCACATTTTTGCATGCTTGTTCTTTCTTTCACTTTTGCTGCAGCAAAATGATCCCCCATGTTAGCAGGGCAGCTGGAGAATTGTGACACTGACAGGAAGGGTCAGAGTGTCTGGCTCTGTTTGTCTGAAATGATTGAATTAAATTTATTGTTTATGACTTGATTATTGCTGATGCTGATTAGCTGTCAGTACTTGGGAGGCAGGGAGCAGAGAGCTCACTGCTCATTTAATTGGATATTAGCACATCAGCTGAAGCAGTTCTGGCAATGCAGTGCCATACCCGATACATGAAGGAATGCTAAACTGAAGGAATGCTAAACTAAAGGTCTATTTCCTTCTTTTCAGGCATATGCGCTATTCCCAGTAAACCAATTATACGGCTTTCTTCACACTTTATCCATAAAATGCTACTAACATCAAAAACAAGTGAATCCTTACATCCTGCAGTTTTATAGCTCATAAAGCCAACTTTACCCATTTTACCAAAAGGAGCATGCAGCCAAAAACAGAACAAAGCCAATGAAAAAAGAAGTGTGCTTGTGTCTGGCTCTATATATGAATTATGACTATTCAAGGGAAAAAAATTGGAATGATTGCCAAATAGCCAAGTGTGTAAAGGGACAGCTGGAGTTTTATGCTGAGTTTACAATGCATTACTGTTCAATAAAAAAAAGGAGTCCTTTACAACAGCAGCTCACACATCACATGATACACAAGCTACCTCTGAATACAGAGCACCTTCTTCAAAGAAAATGTCATTTTCTATTGAATTTGTTATTAAAGGCACAGTAGGTGATCTAACTATAATGGTGTGGAAAGGGTCTGACTCCGATGCTTATAATGGTTCGCTAGTGGACATACAAGCTGCCATGATCCTTTCCTTCCCATCGCATTGCTCATGTCTCAGCGCATAACATTTTTCTTTTTTCAGTGGCACAGGGCTTTAAAACTTAGGCCAAAGTTTTTAGATCTGGCAAAGGTGAATAGCTGTCTGGGTGCTCACAGTGAGGGAGAGGGAGGGAGGAAGGTAGAAAAGGCAGGATGCAAGTTGAATCTGCCCACAAGGAAAGCTGGCACTGATCACATCCAAGTACACTGAATTTTCAGATAAAGTTTGATGCCCAACCAAGTTTTTTTTCCATAAAGGCCAATTGATTTCTGTGGGATGTTTATAAGTTCCACCTACACACCTAGTTTGCTGTTTTGTATTCTGTCTGCCTGCAGAAATGCAAGTTATGGGTGTAAGAGCTCCACTTTCTTCCCTTTGACTGCTTGTTGAAGCTTGTGGGCATCAAGTGGAATAGGAGAGGAAAGAATGGGAGACCAGCATGCAAGAGAATAACAAGGTTCAAAAGAAAAACTGTAAGTAAGGGAGAGTTTGGACAAAAAAAAATGTTATGTGATGTCAAAGACTGATGAGTACTGAATGTCTCTTGATGTTCAGAGAAGAGTGAGGTTGTAAGGACAGCAGCAGAAAGAGGTATTTGTTTGGTCTATCTAACATGGTATAACCATGAGAAAATATTTATGTCTCCCCATGTAAGCAGGGCGAATGAACCTTCCAAATACCTTGTAATGCTTGTGTTGCTCACCCATCTCATACTGCTATCTCCTGCTATTTTTTCCAGGTTTCATTTAGATTCACTTCCCTTCAGCAGGCAGAGATGAACCTTCGCTGAAATCTATCACTTGCCTGAGATATCTCCTTAAACCTGTTGATATTTCTTTGTATATCTGCTGATTTCAAATTATCTGCTCTGCTTGGGTTTGATGCAAAGCAAAATCCTGCATATTGATATCTTGTGTACTGCTTCTAGAGATAGAAGCAGTCTATCTACCTTGTCAATCACTTTCTATTTTACTGCTACTATACATCCTCAGATAAAGCACCGTAATCACTTCTCCTTCTCTCTAAAACCTGGCATTCTGTAATGCTAAGTCCTTAGTAACAGAGGTTGAAATATTACAAGCATCCATGACTTGTTTATACTATTCAATATATTTAATTTCCTTTCAGTAGTTTCTTGACTCCTTGTCATGCTTTGGTACCTGCAAAAAACATCAAAGCAGTGGAGAAGAGCTGAACATGTTGTCTGTATATTTTAACATGAGGAACAGGAAATATTTTATATGATGTCACAGCCAAGTGCGAAAAAGAAGTCTAGATGCAATAAGTTTTCTTGCAAAGTCAGCTGAGATGAATTGGTTTTGTTGTATTTATGTGCATTGCAGAGAATCTGACTCAAAATATTGCTCTTGAACAGCTATGTTTAATAGCAATCACAGCATACTCAAATTGTGTTTTTTTCCAAGGAGAAATGCTGCAAGAAAAGAGGCTTAATTAAAATGAGAAAATTTCTTAAAAAGAAAGCATCAGCCAAAAGAGTAGAATACTTTTTAGAGAGGCTTAGTGTGGAGTGTAACTGCAAATCAACAAATGAACAAACAACTTTGAGAGGAAACTCAAACGAAAAAGCCAATTAAACAATGTAGAAATGAGACTGTTTGGTGAGGGTAGCTATCAGAAGAAAAAGAAACTTTCTTCAAGGAGTGGAATTTGTGCCTGAACATGGAAAACAGGCAAGTGTAACCAGGGTTTTCAAGGCTAACTGGAAATATTTAGAGAAAAAAAAAGGAAAGAAAAAAGAAAAAAGAAAAAAAAAAAGATGAAAAAGAAGGGGGAAAAATAAAAGAGCAAAAAGGTCTTAAGGAAGAACTTTTAAAGGCAAAAATTTAATAACAACCTCTTTTTACAAACACATCTATCTTCCAAATAGTCTGGCCAATGGAAGATGAAAGGATAATGGAAGCGCTTGGAGGAGATAAGGACCAGCACAAAGCTAAATTAATTGTTAGTATCAATGCTCACAGAGGAAAAGCTGAGGGAGTTTCTCAGAGCAGATGAGACATAGCAGCTCCCTCCAGTTGAGGTTTCGTGATAGGCTTAAGTGGGTCTAAATCCATGCTGCTTCCAAAAGAGGCAGTCCTTGTCTTTCTAAACTGACCCTGGCTATGCTGTCCCACTCACTCCCTAGAGCCAGGATTAGCATCCATGAAGTCATACGGATGGCCAGATCAAGAAGCTAATTCCATTAACTATCAGGCTTTGGGTTTTAAGACAAAACAAATCAAGTAGTTCTTTTTTATTTTATTTTTTTCTCTTTTCTTATGTGGTGCATTGTTGAATTTGTTGTCCCTGTTGTTACAGGGACCTAAAGTACAAGCAGATTCCGAAGACAGTTGGTGAATCAGTGCAAAGGCTAGTGCAGGGAGAATAAGATTTCTAATCCAGCAATAACCAGGTCAATAAATTGCACTGTGGCAGGAAGGTGTATTGGGAAGCATGATTTGTTTTTTTTCTGGACTCATGTCCCTCCTAAAGTATCTCCTCCTCACATCTATTTGGGCAGGAGGCTGAATAAAGTTATGGCCTGAAGTGTACCATCATACTCTTTGGGCACCAGAAAAAAAAACAGCAGAATCCAATGGCACTTCTCTTAAAGTTTTGTGATTTTAAGCCAGTCTCAGGAATGTTGAAGACGTAGTGCTTTGTCTTTTATCGCATACTTGAATCTATCTTGTATGTAGCGTAAATAAGGTTGTGATCTCAGAGGTCAGCTAGTTTTTCAAGCACAAGAAGTTAACAACAGCATGTTTTGATAGCATTTTCACAGAATAAAAAAGACAGAAGGGTTTTAGTTTCTAACCTTCTTTTCTGTTCCTGTGCAAAAAGAAATTGAAAACCTTGTATTTTATACTCCGTGCAAGAAGACGGGAGGATATCACTGCACTCTCCCAGTGACTACAATTAACAAAACCTGTCTTTTTCCCCTGCAAAATAAATCTTTTGATCCTCACTGAGACTAAACAAAGATTTCTCTGTTTACTTTTGGAAGCACTAAGCATCAAGACACTAACACTAGGGGATAATCTATTAAAGGAGCTTTCTTTGTGTTTAAGTCCAGCATTTGTAGAAGACTTTGTCAACAAATCTCACTAAAATATTGCTATATTACCTTAGTTTCCTGGTGGCAAAAGTGCATTTGTAAATGTACTTTGGTACTTAATTGTGCTGGAAAAAAAAGAGAATGAAAGGAGTAAAAAGCATGCATCTGGAAACGTTTTGTTTCTATCAGCAATCGCCCCACACTTAAGGACATTGGATTTCTGCATCTCTTGTTCTTGGTTACTTCATGTTGCAAAAAGTTCATTACAGGGTACAAACACCCAAAGTTTAAACAATATTTTTTTGTGATTCATAGGTTTCATGACCAATCAAGATTTACTGGTAGGCTGCAGAATTAAGTCTGCCACACAATTCCAGACCTGAAGCTGCAGAAAGTATCAGCTGAAACCACCAGGATAAATAGTGTAGAAAGGAGAATGTAAATGATTTCAGCTACTAGATCCCTGAAAGAAACAGACTTATTAGAAGGCAGAAGAATGAAAGTGGATGGGAGATTTAAACTACATCAAGCGATTTAAAAATACATGGATGAAGCTTTTATTCCATAGAGTGACTGATAATGTATCAGCAACTAATTCTGACGACACTTGTAAGAATTAATTTGAAGGCCCAATTAGAGCTAAACTGTTACTTAGAGGCTGTGAAAGAAAATATATCCATTTGTCCAACGAGATCCAAAGGTTTACTCAGAAAACATGATTATGCCTGGCTTTACTGTGCTGTTTTAGCTTGTTTGCCTCTCATTTGGTTTTATATGCTTAATTTCTGCATTTTTTAATGTAAACTGCACCGCCTGCCTCAGAATGAGAGTCATCATGTGAGGCTCAGTAAGAAACTATATTGAGGTAGAATGAAAGGATTACTGAAAACATTTATGAGTGTTATCTGCAGTCTGTACCTCAGACATGACAGCAGTACACTGGTGCTGTTGGTCTTGCTGTGGTGCTCACCGTCAGCATTCATGCCAAACGTTTTATTTGCCTTCAAGCCTGCACCAACAAGCTAGGAAGTGCTGTCAATGTCTGCATTCAGGTCTTTCAGTCTTATCTCTGTCAAGTTGTAGGGGTGAGGAGAGGGATTTGCTGCATATAAATAGATGTGTTGGCTTGTATTGCTTAGATATGCTGTGAAAAATCCAAAATCAGCACCTATGTGGCCACAGGCAAATGGCAACTCTATTTCCACTGTGAATAGAACGGTTTGTTGAAAAAATTTATTAACATGTGCGTATTGTGTATGAGGTGAAAATGAAGTGTAGCCCTAGTATGTTCACTGAAACAAGACATTTTGTTTTTCTTTCGCACTGTTTGTCTCTGTCAAAGATCTAGAAAGAACAAGACTGTTTTCTTTCATTTCTAAGTAAGTTGATGTGTTGAGCTGTGGTTTTGAAGATCCAAGAAATAGTGGCTGAAACTGACATCCAGTGAATCTGAAACCTGTGTTGTCAAAGATTGCTCCATGCATTTTGCTTTGACTTTTCCTACTATTTTGCCTCTGAAAACACATATACACTAGCCATAGTAGGTGGATTATGCCTACAGATATGTTTTTTGGGTACTAGGCCCCGATTAACAGTGCCAACAAAGTATCCTGAGCTTTTCTGAGCCACTTGCTGCCCAGTGATGGACTCCTCTTTCTTTTACCACAGCTTTACCACAGCTCTTTCTCAAACCACAGCACAGTTTGTGCTTGCAGTTTGGATTTTGTTGATATTTTTCAGAATGCCCCCAGCTGAGGCTGTGTTAATTCATGATTTAGTTCAAAATTTATTCAAAATCTGTCACAGCCAAATGATGGTGATGCTTAACTTGCTTTTGTTATTTGTTATTTTAAGGACTGTGGCTGGAGAAGTGTTTATGTCCACAGGTTTCTGCAATACTTCATGGACTAAGCACCCTAGCTAACAAAAAACCTGCAGAAACTCTCATCTCTAGAAACTTACATTGAAAATCATCCTCCACAGTAAATTAAGGTTTTTGAAGATGCATACAGTCACTTATAGTCAGAAAAACAAATGAATAGTAGATGCAGAGCAGAGTAACATGATGAGGTAGCTCCTCTGAACATGTATCTGCACAAACTACTATTAGGATTGCTCTACCTATAATGATCAATCAGGCTCTCATCCAGGACTTCCACTTCAATCTCTTGTCTTGGATTGTACTCTGGATTGATATTACTGGTGGTAGGTACTCAGTTTTTTTTATTGCAGTGCTGAAGTCAACTGTCCACATCTACCTGGACAGCTGGAAAACTATGGAAAATGAAAGCTTAGGAGGAAAGTGGGTAAGATAGATAACAGCTTAGCTGTGTGAACTCTTTAAGTACTTCTTAAGTTGTCATATCTCTAGCAGAGATACCTGGATATCAGACACCATATATCTGTGGTATGATAACACAAATATTGATATCTGAAAACAGCTCTGTGCATCATTTGGGTAGCTTGGTATAACCACCTTCTTGGTTCTTCCCAACATTCCTGATCTCCTGGACAAAAGATAGCCAACCCAGCCAAAGGTATTTCATCAACAGGCTAAGATCAAGTTTCCCTAGTAGATCGACTTCTGCTTGATGTCAGGCTTTTTACTGGCAGAGGAATAAATTAAGTTCTTCTTGTTTTATTTTGTTTATTTATTTTTCATTTTCCAGGAAGACTGCCCAAAGAAGCTTTGGAATTGATTCATATTTTGTTGCAGTAGAGTTAAAATACTTTACAACCAGGATGAAAGCATTTGAATTAGAATAATGTAAGAGCATGCTGTAATCTCTGTATAACCGGTATTAAACAAAGAGGTAAACTTCTGGTGTTTTTCACTTGCACTGTGGCTGCAACTAATAGTAGTAGAGGTTTCTTTTGAGATACATTTTGTTACCATAAGTTTGTCGTCATGACAGTAGAATGAAGTATATGCGTTGAATTAACTTCAGAGATTTTCTGCTAGGACAAGTACCCTTACCAGAAATTTTGCAAGATTTCTGTATTTACCAAAAACATTTGCAGGCATGAAACAACAGTGTATTTCATTTTCACATAACTGTAAAACATATTTCTCTAGGAGACTTTTATGTTCTTCAGAATATTTTCCTGAAATACATATTTTTATGCACCTGGCCTTGCAGTTAGCCATTAATTAAATCAGAGAACTGCCTAAACCTTCATTTCTTTTCTCTAAATAAGGTGAGAAGTGAGGGATGAATAACAGGAGATAGATAGAGCAGGACCCTGTGTGTATAAAACACCACTGAATATTGTGTCCAACCCTAGGTGACTGTTTTAGCTGCTGGCATAACCTGTGCTGAGATTTCTTTCTCCCATAATGTTCTTTCCTTAAAAACTTGGATTCACTCCTTCTCATCCTTGTCAACAACCCTTATGGCTGACATCTCTGACATCTCAGCTCTGATGTTCTATCTCCTTCCATTTACTTTGTGGTCTAAGTCTCTGTCTTTTTTTTTTTTTTTAATCTGGGTTATTTCTATACCTAGACAACAAAACTTTTTTTCAAATGAGTAAGTTTTGTACTTGTGTTGTTGTTAAATTATTTGTTAGTTCAAACAGGAGGGACTTAGCAATCCTCTCTATCTTTGGAGGAAGTTCAGGCTATTGCATTTGTCATGCTGCTCAAATCAACATACCACCACACACGAACTCAATAGAGCAGATGTTGAATAGCATTCACAGTACCCAAAGCTAGTTATGTGCTGGGATCAGCATGAACCTGAAAGTGGATATGAAAGTTTATTTATTCTTCTTTCTCTTCTTGAATGGCAGGGGGGAAGAGATTTCTTTCTTTCTTTCTCTCTCTCTCTCTCTCTTTTTTTTTTTTTTTTTTGAACATTATATAAAACAAGACATCCATGTTCGCCTTAGTAAATGGACGGATATTCCCCTTGTTGTAAAAATAAGCAGTAGTTGATGAGTGAATGTGTGGCCGTAATAAGATGCATTTATATATCAGACGTATTTTCAGACAGAAGATGAGAGAATAAAAGCCTGAATCTGATTCAGGAGGATCTCCACAGAAGTCAGTAGAGTGAGCTCTGGTAGGTTTACACTGCTGTTTCCAGTTGATGCTGGGCTGCATTCAAATCATGAAAGTTTGGATTACTCATTTCTGAAAGAGGTTCTCAGGAACCTCCCATCTGTCCCTCTGATGACTACAGACTGTTGAATCAAAATAGATAGTTTAGACTAGAAGCTGAGCAACCAAAGTACAAAAAGGGGACTAAAGGAACCCCAGACTAAATCTCTGCTACAGATCAAAGCTGAACAAAACAGAATATCCTGCATTGGTAGGGACCCACAAGGATCATCCAGTCCAACTTCTGAGTCTTCACAGAACATTGAGCTACGTTGAATGGTTCTTGATCTCCAGTAGACTTGGTGTGATGGCCATATCCCTGGCAAGCCTGTTCCACTACCTGATTACACTCTCAGTGAAGAACCGGTGAATTCTATTCTTGCGAGTTGGATTCCAACTTTTGAGATCCTTACCACACTGGAGGAATCAGAGGTCAGAGACACAGAAATTAAATCTAAAACAAAAAGTTTTAGTGGGTCTGGGGAAAAAATGCACAATTTCTTTGAGAATGCCATTCTTTAATCAGATGTGGTGAGAACTGGAGTAAGGACACGCTAAGTAACATTTATAACGTGCAACAATTACTTTGTAAACTTAAGATTGATCTTTCTATTTTAAGGGTTGATATTTTAAAAACAAACAAACAAACAAAAACAAACAAACAAAAAAAAACCCCAGAAACATTAGAAACCTAGTAACATTTCTTATTATCTAGCAAAAGATCCATATGCTTTTACATCTAAGGCATTGTTGCTTTATATTTCTCCAGCAAACCAAAAAATTCTCCAGGTATCTGAGAATGGCAATTCAGGTCTAACATATATTGAATCATTGCCTTAGGGCAAGTAGGACTGTTAGCTTTACTGATGCTACTTTCCTTTCTGTCCCATGCCTAATCACATCTCTTTGTTTTTGAGCACAGGCATGAACATACAATTTTTAGAACATCTTGAGGAATCTCTATGCGGATATTGTGAGGTATTTGATCTGCAGCACACAACACCAGCTGGCTGAGAGCTGCAGTGCTTCCAGACCAGACTTGCTCTCCAGTAGGACAACGAGAAAGGCAGGTGGACCGGATGCACAGCTGTCTGCACTTGGCTGTCTAGACGTGATCTTCTTATGAGCTCTTATCTGTGTTGATAGCATCTATTGCCCTTCAAACGATCTCTTTGAAGACCACAGCTTTCTTATATTTTTTCTTCATTTGTTTATAGTGTGATCTCAAAGGATAAAAGGATAACTGAAATTTTTCTTTTTGGCCACAATGTAACTTGTAACAGCATAGCAAAGGGAAATGCTTTACTGACTGTTAACCTCTCCATTCTCTGTATTGCAAAACCTTCATGGTTATGGACTCAATGATCCAGAACTAAACAAACCAGCCATATCTCAGTTATGCTCCCTTGTCTGTGTGAAGCTTATGTAATTCAGATCCTTCTTTGGGAAGGCAGGCCAGGCCTTGTCCTGATCCAGAGGAACTGGATTTAACCGAGTGCCTTTTGCACTTCTCCTGGCTTCAGAAAGAATATCTGTGATTAAGGTTACTGTAAGCATCCACAAGCTTCAGTCATGCACAGCACATTCTGCCTTTCTTTCAGTATGCAGCCCTTCCCCTTCTGTTTTTAACATAATAAACATTTTTCTTTAAAAGCACTTTTTTTTTTTCTTTTGTTTTGGTACTTTTGTCCATTCATAAAAAATAACTACTGTTTTGAATTTAGGTATGTGTATATGTCCATCCCCCATTCGGGCTTCAAAACACTCCCTCTGTTGAAGATAACACTTTTCCACACACACACACACACACACAAAAAAAAAAAAAAGCATTGTTTGTCATTTCACCAGCTCATATGCTTACCTGCCTTTATTGATATAAGTTGTTAATAATGTCTTTTATATCTTGACCTTTTGCAAGATCACAGCTGTGGATTTTCCACTAGCTCTTTTTCATTCCTTTCTTATAGTCTATGGCAATTTTTAATATTTAATATATTTTTATATTCTCAATGGAACCTCACATTCTGAAGACACTATAAGCATAATTTTATTTACCACAGAAATGGTCCGAGCAGATAGTCAGTTGTTTGGGAAAAAGTCTTGAGGAAAGAAACTGAGTTTGAAGAAAGGAAAGATACGTGGCAAAGGAGTAATTAGTCTCCCATGTGTATTCTGCATTCGAAAAGCTTTAACAAAAACACTCCATAGAGAGTATCTATCTTCAGCTAAGATAAAACTTATTTTCTAATCATGAAGATGCAAGTTTAGTAGTTTTTGGAAAGAGAGAAAAACCTGCTTTTTGCTTACATATTTATCGTGTCTGGCAGGATAAACATTTGTTGTAAAGTAATCAGAAAAATTTCTGCCATAGCTCTTCTTGCTGGACAAAGTAATAAGAAATTACCCATTGCTTAACAAGATAATTCTGTGCGTTTTGCAGGATTTGCAGATTTTGTTTATAGGTAAAATTTTGTTTCTAATCAGTTCTAGCTCATTTAGGTCTGTGGCACTTGTAGTACATGCAGGTCTTCCAAAAGCTGTTATTTTGAACAACCATAAAATGAGCAGCATATTTTGAAATTGGTTAGATGGTCTCTTTTGGTTTCTAATCTCAGGAAACACCACAACCCATTAAATATTTTTTTGGTTTAGTCATGGTTGTGTCTAAAGGTCCCTAGCTAATGATGATGTGGGCCCTGGAGATGGTGTGCAAAGAATCTGTGGCAAACAAAATTGTTACAAAATCTTATAAGCAATACAAAACAGTGTATTGGTAAGATATAGGGCCTTTGTGATTCTGGAGACTTTGTCCAGCCTGCTTTTTCTTACAGTCTGTCTTCTGATTCTCTGAATATAAGCTCTTCAAGGAAAGGACTTTGTAAGTGCTTGGGCAACATTCTGTTTGGGGAGATTCCCTATTTGAAATTCCCCTGAAGATCAGAAAATGGGCCAAAAGGAAGAAAATTATATTTCATGCTCTCATGATTTACACTTGTAAATCATGTCAGACATGATAGCTGAGTATTCCCTGGCCTGAGCTCCATGCAATTCTGAAAAAAAAGGAAAGCTAATATTTGAATACGTCTTTGAAATGTTAATCTAATAAAAGGTATCATTTTCTTTGTTTTTTGTTGTTGAAGGGATAACTACTACCATACCAGGCTGAAGGGATTAAATGTTTCCTGTTCTTCCTACTACCTCTGTGACCACATCCAAATGGCCAGGAAAATTTATCAAGCTGGAGGCATTTTTCTGTCAGTTCCACATCCTAAAATGAGCTGAGAGCAGGCTTAATCCAGCTGTTTTCTGGGTACTTAACTGTGTAGTTTGATGGTGATAGAACAGTTGCAGATGTGCAATGTAATTATGTCTGTATGATCCTAATTATTTTAGCAGCTGCCATTACTTTAGATTTTCCTAAGAACTAGTAGTTTGTGAGCAAGACGTGGAATGAGATATTTTGCCTTTGTGAGATGGTGATTTTGTAACTGCACTAGGGACTGCTTTGGATTCTTATCGATTCTTTCAAGATTTATAGCATATTATTTCCTCTGTGAATGGATTTATAACATACAGTTTGTTTATGTTGCAATCCCACTAGCCTTTGTGGAAGAAAGCTTTAAAATGTACTGTTTTGAAGTAGAAATTGAAAGCAGTCAGTTCATATTTAACAGGCCAGAACTGATGAAAGTTTCCGTAATTTATTTTCTGAGCAACATCATATTCATGTCCGCGTCGGTCAGGCCACCTAATGAAACTCACATGGGAGAAAGGACATAATCACCATGCCACCCACAGCAGAGATACTCCAGGGATGTTCTGAAGAAGAGTCTGTGCAGGACAAACTACTCACAGCTGCTCCCAGAAGATGTACTAAGGGTTTTAACAAGTGGAAAATATTGGTTAACAAGTCTTAGTGCTTAGGAGCATACAGGCATTTGGGAATTAATTCTGAGTGCTGTGATTGCTCATCTACTCAGAAGTTACTGTTAGTGTTCACACTGCTGTCTGCTTATTAGAACTGGGGGGAAAGATGTGGCTTGTAATCTTAGGAAGGCTGTATAGTGACAAGTATTTATGGGGTGTAAATAATGTAGTCTCTTGAGTTCAAATTATCCCAGGTGTTTATTTATACCATGGCTTACATGGTGCTTAAATCTGCCACTGCCCAGATAAGTATCTACATCCAGGAAGTATAGATTTCAAAAAATTCAGCTCACCTGAGAGCCTTTTTATGATTTTAATTGGAAAGAAATGGACCATAGCCCTCATCACACTCAAGCTTTTAAAGAAGATTTCTCAAAATGCTACTAATCATAAAATAGGATACAGAAAGTTCTGAAACTGAAAGCAAATACAGGTGTCAATAGGAAAGACATTTTTTTCCCTTCTGTTACATCAGCTTTTCTTCCTTTGTTAGTCCCTGTGGTTTCAGAACAAAGTTAGGAAACGACAAAGTTAGGACAACTTATTAGAACACATTAGAAGTTATTAGAACAAATTAGAACACATCTAGCGAGGTATCTAAAATATGAAGATGTAAGTAAAATGAGAGTAAAATTTATTATTTTATGTCTAATACAATGTTGGCAGCCCCATTCATATGTGTTAATTTTGAATAGGCAAGAAAGGCAATATTTTGATTTCCTTCTATAACAGAGATCTTCAAATACTGCTTGGCAGGCCATATGTGGCCAAAGCAATCCACTTGATCCATGGCCCATTGTAGTAGCCTTCTTTTATGGTAAACTCTTGTGGCTACAGAGGTGGTGTTGTGGTGCTAGCAGCCTCCTCCCAGCAACCATCTTCCTCAGCTCAGACCTGGTGATGCCAAGAAAATATATTTCAACTTCCACTTAAAGTATTTTCTGGAGAGATGACATTTTATGGCAATCAATGAGTCAAACAACCAAGCTTTCTGGATAAGATTGTTGTTTTTATGAGTAATATTCTTTAATCAAACTCTAGCTTTTCACTGACAAAGCAGTGTAGCCTATAAGTTTTCAGAATAACAATTTTGAAGAACACTGAAGAATGTGGAGAAATTTTTAGAGAAGTATCAAAAGAAAATGCCAGAATTTGGAGTCTGAAATCTAATACAAAGCAAAATCAGTGAGGATGCCCAAAATGTGTTTAAAGGAACCATTCAGGAGAATGATCTGCTAGCATTACTTCAGGTGGGAATTTAATGCTAGTAGGAGGACATCCTAACTAGAAGAAACTGTAGTTATGAAAATAAGTGATGAAGGTTTTGTGATAGAAAGATCTTAGAGAGACGGAGAAAGGAACCAACATGACCAGTTTCTACTTGTTCTTCTGTGAGACTTTCCCATTACTTCACTCCAAAATGTTATCAGAACATGTCCTGCGAAAGGAAATTTCTCTGTGCTTTCAGTCTGACTACAATTCACAGGCAGATCTGCCTTTAATTTTCTGAAAAAAGCAAATCAATAAGATATTACTAGCAATTTTCAAGTGGGGGGCCAGTACAAATGTTTTGCTTGGACACCAGTGCCTGGTTAAACCCGCAGGTAATAGAAAGTCAATATTTTTATTTCAAAAGTTCACTTGCAGCACTGATAGATTCAGAAACAAAATGTGGAAACAGTGATTCCAAAAAGTGCAAGAGACTGCCTGTTTTGTCTGTATACTCCATGCTATAATTTCCTAGAAGTGAACACTGCAGAAACAAATTTGGAGGTACAAAGAATATATGGCTAAGAACATTCTGAATGCAGGATGGTACTTCATAACCTCTAGTTTCTGATATTCATCATGTTGAAAGAGTTTATCAGAACATTTCTCATTCCTGTTGCCCAAAATGCTGTCTATTGAGAAAAAAATTTAAATCCCAAAGTTCAGAAAATAAAGCCTGAATTGTTTCTGTCTGCTTTAGCCACCTCTGCTCCTCATTTCCATTTCCTCTTCTCTCTCCCCTGCTTCCATTGTTCCTGTTGTTTCAGCTGCTATTCCACTTTCCTCTGATCTTGTTGATCCCACTGTCATCAACAAGAGTCCAAATTCCCATTCCACTGGGTGGGGGGCAGCATTCTCGCACTTTGCCCGCAGTGTTGCACTAAACAGACCATTGCATTGCTTAACTCTTGTGGTACTTCTTCCTCTTGGGTTTTTCACTCATGTGTGAAATTTCCTCTTCTGAGAGGATGTAGCATTTCCTAGCTTTGGAGGGAAAATGAACGCTGACTTCATCAGAATATTAACCTGTATGACTTTGAAGCTGGCAACTCAGCTGTCCAGGTAGGTTGTGGAGGATGTAATCTTCCTTGCGCCGGAGACACATGTATCTAGAAAGAGAAGACAAGTAGGAGTGAGGTCCACTATTCATAAGGGTGTTATTGCAGGGCAGGATATATCATATGGCATCTACAAGTGGAGGCCAGAGTGCACCATTTGCACACTGAGATCCCATCTTTTTTAAAAAAGAAGCTCATTCTCTGCCAACTTGTCATCCCACAATTTTTTTGACAAAATGGAAAACCAAACTGCTTGAGGACATGGTTTGTGCCTGTGCTCGTATGTTTCCACAGGCTTTCCACCCAGTACTTCAGCTGGTAGCAACAAACAGTATCAGCACCTCACTACTATAAAAGCAAATAGAGTTGGCTCGAAGAACATCTCTAAACAGCAAAAGATCAGTTTCCCTTTTATCTGTTGTAGTTTCCATTGAAATAAATAGAAGGCATTACTTTCAGAGCAACCTATTTAAATAAAGAATAATTCTCTTAAGCTTTTTGTCAGAGGTATAAAAGAATCCTGTGTGGGAAACCAAATAGAGAAATTGAACAAACAGAAATAAGGAGAAACAAATATTAGCAAAAAAATAAATTGAGAGGCCAAGTAAAAGCTGGCTGTGAATGTGAAATAGCACCTTGAATGAAATTCCAAATTGTTCCTGTCTGTGATTTATTGATACAGTCTCTTGGCACTTGTGGTTTATTTAAACAGGAAAGAAGTTGCTATGTACAACTACCATTGCTACTCAGCAACCTGTGGAGGTCCTGAGTGCTGTGCTGCACTTCTGAAAGCAGATTTATCACTATGCAATTAGTGGCTTCTGGTTGTGACAATATCTACTGTTGACAATTCTTACATCTGATTCCCTTCCCGATATTCTTCACTGCTATAAATCAAGTCATGCTATTTGCTGAAGGACCCGGAAGAATGATTTGTGTTATGAGGGTGAAAGGTTTATTTGCTGATCTCTCTTGGGGATCAGATGTGAAGGCCTTGAATAGCAGAATAACCCGACCTGTGATTTTAGAGGCTATTGTGGAAGAACTGCATTCTTAAAATCAACAGCTATTATTCAGTCAGGATAATGAACCATAGGAATTAATTTAGTGCTTGTCAACTGAAAAGTCTAAGAACAGTACAGCAGATATTTACAATCCTTCCTAGAAAGAATTAGATAATTCTCATATATTCTTGAGAGTATGACATTGAGCCTCAGAATCCTAGCTTTGTGTGTAAGCTCCTCAGGGTTTATCTACCTTAGAACATTTAAGAAAGATGAATTCAGATGTTAAATGAGTGCTTAGACTTGACTTCTAAATTCTGCAAGAGAAAGATCAATGAATTAAGGCACTTTTACTTCAGAATCACAGCACCATAAGGAGCAGAGTAGGGAGAGCACTTACGTATGGTTGGAGGAAAATGTGAATCTTTTCAAAGGCATCCTACTTTTGAATAAAATCACCTTGACTTTCTTGAGTGCCATTACCTAGACACAACTTAGGTATGTGCATATATTTCTTGTAATCCTCGAATGATAAATATTGATGTAAGCCAAAAAGCTATTTATTATACTGCCCTGTCTGCTATGGAGCGTCATCTTTGCCTTTAATCAAATTTGGGAGGATATAACCTAGAATAGTTCTTTTTACATAATAACTGACAGCATTTCATTTTTTTTTCCCATGAAGTCCAAGAGACAGGGTATGTCTGCACCACTGCCACTAAAATATCTGAAGAATCTGCATTTATTGCTCTTCTGATTGGAGTAACTCCCTTTTGGAGTGTAGCCTGCCATACTATTCATACTATTTTCATTTTTCTGACACTATTGCACTGATGCCACAGGGCAAAGGGATGAGGAATTAAACCATAGAATCATAGAATGGTTTGATTTAGAAGGTACCTTTAAGATCATCTAGTTCCAAGCCCCCTGCTGTAGGCAGGGACACCTCTTTCTAGACCAAGTTGCTCTAAGCCCTAGTGAGTGTGGCCTTGAATTCTTCCAGGGATGGGGCATTCCCAATCTCTCTGGGCAGCTTATTTCAGTGTCTCAACAGACTAACAATAAAGAATTTCTTCCTAATATCTAACCTAAATCTACCTTCTTCCAGTTCAAAACCATTCTCCTTGTCCTGTTTCTACCTGCCCTTACAAAGTACTCAGCTATGATGAATTCCTTCTCAGAACTACTCATATCTGGGAAAGGTTACACTGTGATGACTTGTCCTTCTCAGGGTGCTCTCTGCAATTCATTTATTTATTTTTTTATGGCAGAGGATGTAACTCCCTGATCTGTAGGAATGTGAAAAGCTTTGTTGAAGCCTCAGCAGATAAGAGCGCCAATGGGAATGTAATTTAATCCACTGCATGTACTAAATGCATCTAATATTAAGAGAGGAGAAGTCTGAAGTCTGTTGGGCCATACTTGCTTCAAATTAAAATGGTTTGTTGATAGTTTCACAGTGTGCGTGGGAGCAAGAGAAAAAGCTTTGCCAACAATGAGAGTCTATAGTTCAGACACTTTCTGTATGTTTACATGACTTGATGGTCTGTGCTCTAGAAGTGTTTGCACCAGCTGTGAGTATCCTGTCTCAAGATTAGAAGCAACAAATATTACAGCAGAAGAGAAACAGGACATGAGCTAGGGTAGAGCAGCCATAGATAATGCAGTATATAATGCAGCCATACAGCTTTTTGCATCTGTGTTAATTCTCCAGAGCCAGCTCATGTATCTACGCTGCCTCATCTTGTGCCATCCAGATGTGACAGTCTGGAAGGATATGAGCAGCTGCTGAAATACCTCTCTTTAGTGACAGTGGCTTTCATGAGGCACGATAAGTGTGGTTCCGCTGTGTGCTGTTATGGCACCTTAGTTGTACATAATGAGTCTTCTTGAAATTTATTATTGAGTCTTCATGAAATTACCATGAATTTGTTTTTATTATGAGATGTAAATAAAAATTATAAGGTTTGAATAAATCCATTCTTCTACTAATGATATGCTACGTGTACAAAGAATATGAGACATTGGGAGTAATTAAGGTGACTGAGGCTCTTTCTCCAACACTATTATAGGCACATCTAAGTAAGACATATGTTTGAGGCTGTCAAGCATTAAGCAAGACCTATGGGAGACCTACATTATTTGGAACGTAGGTGAAAGCCACATGGGATATCTGTGGGATGTATGAATACTGTAGAACACATTTAAGATGATGCTAGATGACTACAAGTAGGCACTTGAATCTGTTAGCCAAATCACAGAAAAATAAAGCTTGGAAATATAAAAGTGGAACTAAAATGCTGCCTCACAAAATGAGAGATTGCAGAAGCTTGAGAGGATTAGGGTCTAAAACTTTTAGCCTCTGGACAGGTCTTCTAGCTGGTTACTTTCCTGAAAGTCTGCAGCCTGACTGCTTGGATCAAGGCTAAAATCTTCTTTGAGTGTGATGTAACAAAGGAGAGAATATGCCAAGGAAGAAAGAGTACAAGTTCTACAGCAGAACACTAAGAAGAGGAGAAAAAAAAATCCGTGCAAGAAATAAATGAGTGACAAAAACAACATAACTGACAACAAAACAAGAACAAATTATAGATATATATGTATGTATATATGTATATTTATATAGATATATAGATATTAGGTTTTCCAGTTACTTTAATGATATAGAATTGTGAGAACATGTGTTCAATGATTAATGAATATCAGTGCTCCTATTATTCAGAAATTTGGTAATGTGAAAGGATGTTTTATGCAATAATTACAAGGCTATATTTTCTTACATATTTTATAGGTTATATGTTGAAATATAATAATAATTATGAGTACATTGCATCATACGTATTTCATATATATGAATGCTTGTGCCTATTTCTTGAGCTGCACTTGACAATAGCAAACACATACATATGTGTAGAAATATGAAATGTTCTGCAGAATAAGAGAAAGAACTGAATGGTAGGAAGAAGAAAGGTGGGAGACTTGTTAACAAACTGTCTATATGTTAGAGTTATTTTTAAAAGGTTTTGCCTTTCTCAAGGTCAGCACAATAGGCACGTGGTAAAGGGTAACAATTTGAAAACTTAACAGTTACGTAGGTTACACTGGGATGTAGGACTGCTGGAGAATGTAATCATGTTCACTCACTTCTTCAGAGAAAATCTCAAATTCAAATTTGTGTTGTTTCAACTCCAGGCCTTCCTCAGTCTTTGTCTTTATTGGGAAATTATGAGAAAGATATTTCACAGAATCACAGAATCACAGAAACACCAAGATTGAAAAAGACCTACAAGATCATCGAGACCAACCATTCACTTATCACCAATAGTTCTCACTAAACCATATCCCTCAACACAAAATCCAAACATTCCTTGAAAAAAAGTTCTGCAGAATTTGGCCATTTCTTGTAATCCATTTCTCTTTCAAAATTTTTGATTGTTCTTTTTCCTGTCCTCATTTCACTTCAGCTGAGCCACTTCTTGAAGTTTCACATGAAAAAAAATGGGTGCAGATTTCCATTTGAGGCAACAGATCATAAGGATTATTTAACCTGTTTTTCTAGTTGAAAGTCTTTTAGATGTCTTAGACATGTGTACCTTATTCCTTCATCTAGTTTGTTATGGAAAACATTTACAATCAAATGAAAATATTTGCGATCTACTTAGTAAGTATCAACAAAAACAGTAAAATCATATCTGAGACATGCTTTCAGTTAAACAAGGAATGGATCAATACCCTTCACAATTAATGTCTCACAAAGTTTTCAAGAAGCCCACAACGTTTTCTTCCAGAGTTTGAGTATAATAATGTTGTATTAAATGTTTTTTTAGTAATGGCCAAAATAAAGCCATTATAAAGTCAGGCTTCCCGTAGAAGTAATACGCTTTACAGAATCACTACAAATCTGTTTTCTTTTTTTTGGTTTATCTATGTTTCTGCTCTGCACCACTATGTTACCTGATTATTTATGTTTTTCTTCTACCATCCAGTTGATATGAGTAGTATGACTATTTCACCTGATGTGTTTATAGGACCTATAGTCAACTCTCTCTTTTCCTGTCCTATCTTCTAAGGAGTTATATTTCCTTTTTTTCACCTCTCCTGATGTTTCACCCACAGACTGTGAGTTTTCTGAGATCTAAAGATTCTGAAAGTTTCTAAGTCAATTCCCTTAGCCCCCTAGAAAAAAGTCATTAGACCTATCCTACCAGTGTTGATCATGATAGTTGATCACAGTTCATCTTTAAATAGAGGAAAAACAAAAAAACAAAACAAAACAAACAAACAAAAAAAACCATTAAATTAACGCTGTTTTAGGCACACATACAGTGAACCTATCTCAATATCTGAAAAGTGAGAAAGGAATTACCACATGCAGTGCCTGAACTCATTAGGAAGGAACCTCCTCTCAAAAACTACCTATGGGAACAATCTCCTTAAAAAGAAAATATTTTATTTTTATACATACTCCTGATTAAACTTGGAGAAATTTTATAATTCTTTCTATCTGTCATGACGTTGATTGGTCCCTATTTAGCTATTTAAACTGCATTCAAATGAAAGCGGTTTAATGTTTGCAATGAATTTACCATATATTGGAGTACAGACACTATAGCACAAATAACTTTGAAAAAACAGAGTCCCTTATTACAGCTTCTTTCCTTAAAGAGGTTTGTAGAAGAAAATTAAAAAATGTCACACTTTTCATAAAGATTAAGCATAACTGAGAACAGCACAGTGCAGGCTATAGAAGAAACTCAAAACAGGAAAGTTTGAGTCAAATGCTTAGATTCTCATATGCCATGTTTGCCTTTGGAGGTTTTGATAGGAAGATAGACCAAAGAACATAGGATCACATAGGATCTCATTTTTCAGCTATGAGGAGATAAATAATTGTCAGACCCTTGCTAATTTTGGCAGCATGATGGAACAACAAAAAATGAAGGTGTGGAACAAATCCTTGCTGAAATCTTTTTTTGTGTAGATCTTAGGAAACAGAGACATAGCATTGTAGGAGGGGATAAATTTGTGCCATTCTGAAAATTCCAGAGAAGGGAATAAAGAAAAAACAAGGAAAATACCATATCTCACCAACTATGAATGAGATAATTCCTGAATACATGGATATGCAATTCAATGAATACAATGAATGGTAGCATTGTATTTCTGAAGCTTGATCTCATCAAAAGATATCGCCAGCTGCAATGAGCTTCTGCTTCCTCTGCCAAAAATTTCAGCACGTACCAGTTTAAGATAGTATGAAAGGCAAACATCTGTAGTATATTCTGCCACAGAAATTCAAGACACACTTCCAAACTGTTTGGTGGGTTTTTTTTTTGCTTGTTTTTGTTTTAAAGAACACCTTGTATATCTTCAGCAGCAGTAGAAACATCATAGAATATGACATAATCCACAGTACCATGTTTGACTGTATTATTACATGCATATTTCCCTCAGAAATATGAGGACTGCTCTGAAATCAATGCCTCATATTTTATGATGTTGTCCCATGACATCAGAGGCAGATGGTGGTGGTATGACAGTAGAGGTTGAACCTTCCCACCAGTATTCTGTTACATGTTGTTGTCTTGTTACAGATGGCAGCAGAGCGGCAGTCTGACAAAACGGTACGGTTAGGGTTAGGGTTAGGGTTAGGGTTAAGGTTAGGGTTAGGGTTAGGGTTAGGGTTAGGGTTAGGGTTAGGGTTAGGGTTAGGGTTAGGGTTAGTGAACTCCTCATTGAAGGAAAAGTTGAAGATACATCTCCCAGTGGGTAAAACGTTGTGCATTGTTTTTTATGATAGGAAAGGTATGATAGAAGATGGGTGACCTTTCTGGGTTTACTGGAACTCGGACTGACCGTTAATGCTGACCATTGCTTTCTGACACTGACTAAGTTGAAGGCTTGAACTTCCAGAGTCAGACCTGAAAAGAAGACAATATTTCTCTTGCAATATGATAACACCAAGCCCCATAACAATTTGAAGACCATGGAACACATTGCCAGTCTCAGCTGGAAAGTCCTACCATGCTCATTCTAAACAGTTCAAATTTGGTGCCTTTTGACTTTCATCAGTTCAGGCTGATGAAAGACAGACTGTGTGGGCAACATTTTCCTACCAATTATGCCATTGTAGCAGCTGTGAAACAGCAGATCACCTCCACTGGTGCAGATTACTATGAACATGTCATGCAGGATCTTGTTCATTATGGGGGAAAATGTATAGCTCATGGTGATGAACATACTTAAAAATAGTATTTTGTAGCTGAGGATGTGCTCAATCAGATGGTGTTATTTTGCTCTTTCTACCTGCTGTAGTTTCCTTGGAAATAAATAGAAAGTACTGTTTTCAGAGCTACGTACATATAAATACTTCTTAAACACAGCCATCCTTTAGTTTTTGTCATATTTTTTCATCCAAGTGAATGTATTTTTAGCTGAAGAAGCTAACAGGCAACAAACACAGCCATTGCTCCCAAAGGTGTTACAGAAAGTCATTTTTTTTACTCTTCAGTATTCCACGATTTTTCAATACCAAGGCCCTTTCCTGGCAACTCCATATTCATGCACCTTTCTAGTGTTTACTTTGTCCATACAATAAAACTTTTTTGAAGAAGTTTTTTGAATCTACCAGATCATAAACAAAGATTATGACTTCAATAACTGCATTGAAATAGAGACATGTATGAGAAAAAAAAAATCTATATTAATACATATGACAGTGTTTCCCAATGAGGATTTGCATGTTTTTCACTCAGAAATATAAAGTCAGTTTTAATTAATTATTTTTTCAGCTTTCATGTTGGTTATACAAGCACAGACTAATTGCCATACCATCCAGTGTCTCAGATACATTTTTCAATTTGTGATGACTAAGGACTCCGCTAATAGGTTTAAAATGGAGGCTGCATAGCTATGAAGTTATCTGCTATCAAGATAGAAATAAAGTAGTATGAACTTTCTCTGTTCTGTTGAATCTGGGTAGATAACTGATATTTTTGATCCAGATTTATCTGTGAAACTATTGCCAATGTCACAATAAAGTTTAGAAACAAAGGACACTAAAATAGGTGGAATATACAACCTATATGGAATGCAGTAAACTGCTTTCCTATATGGAAAGCAGTAAACAAGATTATTTTTTTTTAAAGGAATGATTATTAAAAAAGGGAGAGATAAGAGAAGAGCACAGTCATGAGAATGAGTTGAGGCTCATAAAACCAATCTCACACTGAGAAATTCGAGGAATTCACCCATTTATCTCATCAAAGAAAAAATTTAAAAGACAACTTGCCCATGGCCTGCAATTAGGATCTTTAAGGCCTTTTCTAAGCATTTGACTGTGTAACAATATCCTGTAGTTAAAAGAGGAAGATAGAAAAAATGCAAATGAAAGGGACACTTATCTGGAGTTTTTGCAAGGAAGAGGTTTTTTTCGTGATAACCAACTTTCAGTAGTGACATATTTTGTCACAGTTTTTGGAACATCCTCTGCCATTTGGGATGTTAAGCTGAAAGTGGATGTTTTCCAAAAGATATTTGTTTAGTCTAACCACATGTCATGTACTCTGTTGCTAAATAGCTGGGGTTAGTGTTCAGTCACTAAGGCTTTATGTATGTGTCTGTGTGCTTTGTTGGATGCATGAGAGAAGAAGAATGCTAGTGAAGTACCTCCTGCTGAATGCATTTTCAATTAAAACCTTAAAATGCATAAGATGGCAGTGTGACCTTGAAAACATGGACAAATCATTCAGCATGTACCACTGCCTGTGGTAATGCATGAGCTAAGTAGAAGATATGCATAAATCTTGTGTTTTGGGGGTTTCAGCTACACATTCAAGCCTAATGTTGCTAATAGTTATTATCTGGACTACTCATTTTGTCACTTAATGTTCTTTCAATCATGTCACTGTACTGAAGCGGTAAAAATCTGTGTCTTGCACAAGCATCAGCAGGCATCTGAGGAACACGAGCAGCCTGACACCAAGTTTTAGCACTGTCAGAATCAGTAGCTTGTGGAGACAACAGTAGGTTGTCAATATTAGGTTATTTAAGTTAGAGGAAGATCTTGCAGAGACAGTACTGTCTTAACCGTGGTATCAAATGTAACAGCAGTGAAAACCTTCTTGTAGGTTTACTCACAATGTCTTCATTAGTGTGGCTGTTTGGCCTTCATGTCAACCTTTCAGCTCAAAGGTTCTAACCTAAGGGACAGCTAAATCTTCTAATTCTTTCCAAAACAGTAATTACATTAACAAATCATTGTTAAAACTTGCTAAAATGTCAGTGACGCTCAAGATGATCACTGTTTGCCAAGCTGTGTTAGGAAAGGGTTTGGCTCAATGCCATCTGACAGTATAAGGACAAAGAAGTAGCACTTCAGAAATATTACTGCAAAGACTTCTTTTTCTTTTATATGAGTTAAGAATAAACTACATAGTCTGCTCTGAAAGTAATGCCCCCTGATCTTCACCAGTACAGGTGACCCAGTGTTGCTGTCACCACTCCTGAAATGAACCACCCAATGCCTCACTGCTCATGCTCACTCTTTTGTTTCCATAAACATTCAACCAGAGTCAGTGAATGTCAGTGAGTGCCATTTTTTCCACATGGAGGAATCAAAGACACACCTTTGTTTCATACTCACTTCCATGTCAGATGCCACTCTAGTAGACTGCTCCTCTTCTGACATCTGTCACATGGCAACAAAATATAATGAAATATTGGTGGGAAGTTTCAGTCTCTACTGCAGTACCACCGATATCCACCTCCAACATCCTAGGCCAACATGAAAAAACAGGAGGCATTTCTTTCAGAGCAGTGCTCGTACAACATTGTTTTGTCAGCAAAATTCTTTCTGTTTCTGATCTTTGTGTAGTGACAGTTTGGATTTTTACAGGGACTGTTGCAGAACCAAAGGATGCTCGGGGTGGAAGTACCCCCATGTAGTTCTTCAATAGCTGTTCTCTGTGACTAATTTAATGAAAACTCCAGCAAATAGGACCAGTCAGGTAACCTTGAGATGGAGGTCTGGAAAGACACCAGATATCCATCCTGAATGCTTGCAGCAGGGCTTTCAGTCCATTCCTGGAGTAATCCAAGCTGAGAGGCCATTCCACTTACTGAGCTATTATTTGCTTTGACCTTGTAAATAGGCTCTTTTATTTTCTGTAGCACTTGTGGTTTCTGTGGTCTTCTTTTTATTTGAAAGTGTTAGAGTGCATCAAGGGCCAGCTCTGCCTTGACATCTAATTCTGACTGGAAGTAAGATTGGGTATACTAGGGCTTTTGTATTTGTGTGTCTTAAGTTAATAATTCAAGACAACTGGTAAGCAACAGGGTCACCCAAAGAGGGAGTAAATTATTCAGTGAGAATACTGAGATATCTTAATGATTACCCAGGGAACTCAACGTGTTCTCCAAAGTATCCAAGTAACAGTAGACTATGCCTTGCTGAGATCAGTGGAAAAAAAGAAAAGGATCTCTTTCGTAGGAAAACTGCTTGCAGTGCTCCTGAGTGCTGGGAAAGTCAAGAGGACTGCCACATCAGGGAAAAAAATATTGACCAGTACAAAAGGTTTTAACTGGCGTTCAGCTCTGTTGTGCTAACATCTGATGAGTTCAGCATCTGTGGGAGTAATGCACTTTCCTTCATCCAGTGAGGAGGAATGAGAAACAATGATTTGCTCCTGATAAGGAAGTTCTAACTTTGATATAGGATAAGGATCATTTTGGCTCTTAGGCTCAAGCTTGTTAAATAGTCAACTTAAATGAAGACATTGAGAATCTATTCACTTTTCATATCCGGAAAGGTGTGAAAAACCAGCTCCTGGCACTGTGGAAATAATAAAAGTAACATCTTTATTTATTTATTTTTTTTGTATGTCTTTAGTGCTACCTCCAAACATCCTCAGCCAATTCCTTATTTTTTAATGTATCTGTGATCTGGAACTCATTCAAAGTCTTAGAGTCATAAGTCTGAACACCAAAGCTGTATGAGAGGAAGAGGCAGGAGTTTGAAAATACAGCCTTTGATCTCTAAAATCCCTTTCCTCCTTCATTTGATAAAAAGATATAATTTGCTAAGCGATATGCATTCTTGTTTACAAATTTGAATCCCAAGACACAGAAAGAAAATATTTTTTTGTTTAAGCTGTGTAAATTTTTGCTCATTTTAAATCCAAATCCAATTAAATATTCTGCCTGTTTATAAAATGAGAAGTCATAAACTTAAAAAAGCTTCATAAATCCACAATGTCAGAAGGAGAAACATGGAGAAAGAATATGATGCATGTTAAATTATCCCATAACTATGGGAATATTATTTTATTTTTTTTAGTAATAATACAGTAATCTTATGAATGGAGTTCAATCCAGCTGGCAACTGGACATGAGTGGTATTCCCAAGGGGTTAGTATTAAGGCTTATTCAATTAATATGTCTACTGATGACCTGGCAAGGGGATTGAGTGCATCCTCAGTAAGTTTACAGATGACCCCAAGTTGAGAGGAAGTTTCAATCTCCCTGAGTATAGAAAGGCTCTTCGAAGAGATCTAGACAGGCAGGATCACTGGGCTGAGGCCAATGGGATGAAGTTCAATAAAACCAGACACTGGGTTCTGCAGTTTGGCCAGAACAATCCCATGCAATGCTACAGTCTTGTGACAGAGTGGCTGAAAGACTGTGTGGAAGAAATGGACCTGGGGTGTAGGTCAGTGCTTGGTTATACATGAGCCAGCAGTGTGCCCAGGTGGCCAAGAATTCAGTGGCATCCTGGCTTGTGTCCGAGATAGTGTTGCCAGCAGGAGCAGGGGAGTGATCTTCCCCTTGTACTCTGCTCTGGTGAGGCTGCGCCTCAAGTACTGTGTTCATGTTGGGCCCCTCACTTACAAGAAAGACATCAAAGCCCTAGAGTGTGTCCAATGAAGGGTAACGAAGCTGTGAAGGGTGTGGAGTACTGACTGACGAAACTAGGATTGTTTAGTCTGGAGAAGAGGAGGGTCAGGAGAGACTCTCTACGATGACCTGAAGGAAGGTTGCGGAGAGGTGGAGGCTGGCCTCTTCTCCTGCGTAAGCAATGCTAGGACAAAAGGGAATGGCCTCCAGTTGTGCCAGGGGAGGTTGCGGTTGGACCGCTTCTCTGAAAGAGTGGTCAAGCACAAGGGTAGGCTGTCCAGGGAAGTGGTTGAGTCACCACCACTGGAAGCGTTCAAGAAATGTTTAGATGTGGCGCTAGGGGACATGGTTTGGTAGAAAAATATTGACTGTAGGTGGACAGTTGGACTAAGTGATCTTGGTGGTATTTTTTAACCTTGGTGATGCTATGATTCTATAATTCTACACATGGCATCAATATACAATTGAAATGACAATCAGAGAAGATCTACTCAGCTTCATTAGTCTTGTAAAATGCAATTGTTAAGATTTCTTGATGGGCAAATGAAATATATTTTTGCTCAGCACTTTTCCCAATCACAATACTGAAAATTTAAAGGAAGAAGTAGGTAGCATTTTTAAATATCTAATATCTAGTATAATTCATCATGTAATAGTGAAACACAATAGTGATCTAACTGATGGAAGGATTAGATGATCTTAGTTGTTTTTTTCCAGTGATGAGTCTGTAATTCTGTGATAATTAATAATCATTTTAATTATATTTTATGCCAACAGAATTTCACACCAGTGCTTCCTCATTAGAGACAGGCCTCAGAAAGGAACTTATATTTCAGTTAGGCTCCATGTGAGATGAGAAAACAGAAGTAATCATTATCTATGAGATAAAGCATGGTTTGTTACGCCAGCAATTTTTGTTTCTATAGCTGAGTATGGTTCACTACAGCAATGGACCTTTTCCCACATTTTAGAAGTGATAACTCACCAGGAGTTGTCCCACTGACTTAGGTTATCATCTTACTTCAATCATCTTACTTCAGCTTAGCTGATCTAAGGGATTTTTGACTGTGCAGAAGTCAGAAGGGTTTCCACAGTGTGGAGCCCATAGGAGGTTGTAGGATTGCCTACTCTAAGTAGCTGAGCTAAGAGGAAACTATTGAGCTGTAGAAACACTTCAATTTTTTTCCAATTTGCAAAGGAGTAGAGGCACATTAATAACCATGGTCTCCTTCCCTACTTCAGACCTTCCTACAAGGAAGACAGTTATGATAAGGTGGCTGTGTTACCCAGATTAGACCTCCTGCTACTGCATGCTGGCACAGCGTTGTTGTAAGACATTGGTGGAGAACGTGAAGGTCTTTATGTCCAGAACCTGTGGGAAGAGAAATCATAGACTCATAGATTCACAGAATCATACAATGACTTGGATTGGAAGAGACCTTAAAGCCCACCCAGCTCCAACCATCTGCCATGGGAAGATTGCCCCCATCAGCTCAGCCTGCCAAGGGCCCCATCCAGCCTGGCTTTTAGTGCCTCCAGGGATGAGGCACCCATAGCTTCTCTGGGCAGCTGTGCCAGGGCCTCTCTATACTGTGTGTTTATTTTCAAGCAATAAAGTCTTTTGAAACATGTAGGCAACATTTCATTTTCTTCTCATTTTTTTCATCTTTTTTTTAATATATTTCATTTTGCTTTGTCTGTACCTTTATTTGTGCTACCCCGTGGTAGGAAAATATTCACATATTTATCTATTTTTTTAATCTTATTTTGTCTTATTTTTCTTATCTTTTTTTTTTTTTAAATTGATAAAATACTGTTAATCTCATCTGGCACAATTCATCCAAAAATTAAGGCATGAAAATAAATAGGAAAAGCCCATTTTCTTCTTCAGACTACTTGAATGATAATTGTAGTTGAGCCCTAAGTAGCAGCACCCCAGACTTGCTGTCTGTGGAAGTCTCCTTGATAACTTCTATGATGAAGTGCATGGCATACTCCATCACGAAGAATCACTCCTGGCCATTTCCCTGCTGCCTAAGTGTAAAAACCTGAAGGTCCAGGGGGCTGAAATGCTGTCAGACCCACAGTGACCCTTGCTGATGATTTTCACAGTGCTGTCAGGAAAGCCTTAGCACTGCCTTCTGCATCAGTGTTTTCAGATCAAAATTAGAAAACTTCCTAATTCTGCAGCTCTGGAGGAAGCTGGATTTAGGAGAAGACATTGGTATTGCACTAGTAACCTGCAAGCACATAGTATGCCTGTGTTTCAACTGCTCTTTCAGCTATGACCATCTCAGATAAAGGACAAGAGCCATTTGTTTAATAGAGCGTGGAGTGGCAGATGGTGCTGATTACAGGTACATAATGGGTAAAACAAGACATGAGTCATCACTGTTTACATGAGTAAAACTGCAGTCTTGAGAGCAACACTTCCAGAAATATCCAGTAGAAAAATAAGTGAAATGAGATGATACTAAATATATTTTTTATAGGCTATACA
>JAOWBP010004700.1:48616792-48637557 GCA_028571105.1 Tragopan temminckii | reverse complement strand
AGCAGAGCTAGCAGAACCACAGCAAAATAAGAGCCCCATCCTTATAGCTTCAGTCCCTTCGGGAGGAAGCCCTTGTGAGCACAGACACACTGCTGATGCAGACATAATTGCTGTGCAGGTATGGGTTGTTGCCATAACAGTCATCGTGCAGTGAGGCTCTTCAGCATCGTTTTACTTGAAACAGATAAAACCTTTTGAAATTGTCTGGACTGTGCATGCCAACAGCTTAAATCAATAAGATTTTTTTTAAAAAAAAAGTTGCAGGTTTTCTGTTCTCCTGGAGTGTTAATTACAAACACGGCTATATTGGGAGATAGCTATAATTCACTCTAGCAAGGCAAAGTGCTTAAACATTGTGCAGAAGGACTGGGCTTTGTGTTGCTTTGCTTCTTCAAAGAATGCTCCTGGACCCTGCAGTGTTGTGCATCCTTTTGCAGTAGAGCGCTTCTTCCATGGTTCATGCAAACCAGTCCTCAGGGTGGAGATTCCCCCAGTGGCGTCAGCTGCAATAAAATCATAGAATCTTATAAATTGTTTGAGTTGGAAGGGACCCTTAAAGATCACCTAGACCAACTTCCTGTCCAGCCTGACCTTGAATGTCTGCAGAGACGGGGCTTCCACCACCTCTCTGGGCAACCTGTGCCAGTGCATCACAGCCTTCACTGTAAAAGACTTTTGCCTTATATCCAACCAAAATCTCCTCTCTCTAAGTTCAAACCACTCCCCCTTGTCCTATCACTTCAGCCCCCGCTAAAGAATCTGTCCCCTTCTTTCTCACAGCCCCCTTTAGATACAGAAATGCTGCTCTCAAGTCTCTGCAGAGACTTCTCTTCCCCAGGCTGAACAGCCTCAGCTCTCTGTCTGTCCTCATAGAAGAGATGTTCCATCCCCTGGATCATTTTTGTGGCTGTCCTCTGGATGTGCTCCAACAGGTCCATGTCTCCTGCAAAATGCTGTTACCCTCACTCTTATTTGTTGGTAGTTATTTCTCACCTCGGCACTGCATCACTGTGAGGTGTTGTGCTCTGTAATATTTGCTGCAAGTCTTTTGAGTTGGGGAAAGGGAATCTCTGCTGTCCCTGTTCTTGTAAAACAATATGTTTTTGGTTAGAATGTTTGTTGTCTTACTTAAGCACAGCTTCTCAATCTCTTTGTGGCATCCCTTCTGCACATGATCCCACAGAAATCAGGATGGCTCTCAGTGAGAAGGAGCAGTGATTTTTACACCCTGAGTGCCATCTGAATTTCAGCAAAATCATAGGGATTTTCATGATCAAAGTCCCAGGGAAAAGCTGCGCTCCCATTGTGTAGCACTGTATTGAAGTTAGCACTCATCATGTGGGACAAAACAGATTTTCACTGCCTACATTTCCAGGGGTTGCCTACTGAGTTTCCTTTGGAGAATGCAATTGCAGGTCTTGGTTGTTGCTCGCACCAAGCAACACTGCATGTCATGCGGGCCTTTGGGGACCCTTTCACCCTCACTGTGGTGCAGATATTTCTTGTGGCTACGCCCCTCAGAGGGTCCCTGAGAGTTCAGAAGTTCTATTTTTATTAGCTGTGAAAGCTCCAGTAAGTGAGAAGTGTATCCACTCTGAGATAACACAAATATAGCACACTAGCAAGTGATTAACAGGATTTTTACAATTCTCCAAAACCCTTTTCAGTGCTTACTAAATCTCAAATAACTTTTCCTTCAGAGAATTTGGGGCTGATTCTGCAAACTCTGACTAGTCAGTCACTGAGCAGTTGTTGGAGTATTTGCTTAGCACAAACCCAGGTCTTCTTCCAAGAACAGAGCATTGCAGCATTGTTCTCTGCTTGAAAGTCAACCAGAGCCTGAGTGCTTTGCTGGATGAGGGCCAGAGTGACCAGCATCCTGGAGAATTATGCTCCCAAGCGCAGTAGTAAGAATTTGAAGGGACAAGCCTATAATTTGTAAAATTAAATCCAGTCCTGATCCCGAAAGCAGTCTAAACAAATCTCCTATAGCCTCCTTGTGTCCCTTTTAAATAAGGTCCTGTGTAAACAACCAAGCAGCACAACGTAATAGGGTGAAACTCAGTAACAAGCAGATGAATACTGAATTCACAACAAGTACCTCCACTGAAGCTAAAGAGTACCTATGTGAGTAGAGATTTATTAAAGTGACTAAAGCTGGGAGTCTAAGAGGGACTTCTTGAAACAGTCACTGCATCACATATGTGTGCCAGCTCAGACGGTGAGTGCTCCATGGAAGAGGGTTTCATAACCATGTCCTCATCCGGTGTTTCAGATCTCTTCAAAGAAGGATTCATGCACAGAGACTTGCATGAACACCTGGAATAAATTTGGGATGAAACTGATTGGAAGTATGCATTCCAGTCACAAAGGAGGGACAGGCAACCAGCCCACAAAATCTCACCATTGAAGTTGATCTGATGATTAAAATCCCTAGAATGTGTAGAATTGAGATACTGTACCCTTCATGTCACAAGTTTTGCCTATTTCAATTGGCATTACACTGCTTTAGATCTTTAGCTATTCCGTTCTCAGAGGATCTGTTCCAGTTTGACTCATTTCCATTCTTTTGGCTCCCCTCAGACATAATCTTCCAATGTTCTTGGTCCCACTTTGACCCATCATTAACTTTTAATTAAAAAACAACAACAAAACATGAAATATTACTGCAGGGGCTTTGCAGTTTCCTGAATTTAATCTGTTTACCTGAAAATTTTATTGCTATATGACACAACCATTTCCTCCTGTTAGTGTAATTCTTGCGCGGAGTAGTTATTAGTATGGGAAGTGAAGTAGCTATTGTCACTGTTTTATGTTACTTCATACAAAACAATATTGGAAGTTATTGCTTTTTACTTCTGCAGGTTGGAAACACAATGTTTAAGGTAGATTTCGGTCTCATGTCTTCTTGTCAGTATCTAGTCTACTGTCACTCTCTTTGTCTCCATTTTAGCATCTTTCACTGAAATGCATATTGAAATGTGCTGAAACCTACTGGGCTCCAGCCAAAACAAGACAAACTCCACTTAAAACTTATGTTTGTTTGGTTTTTTTTTTTTTTTTTTTTTTTTTTCTGGTCAAATCTACGGAAGAGAAATGGCTGGCGACAAATTAAGTTGGCAGGTTTCAGATGGAAATGCAGATCTGGGACAGAACCTCATGAATCAATAACATTTTTTCAAACTCTGGGCCCCCAGAGGGGAAATAGAAGCCAGCTGTGACAGCTGCCTACAGTGGCACTGTCTGGTGGTCCTCATATACGGCTACATGGGGTAGCCTGAAGTCCTCTGCGTGTCTGGAAATGCTGCAGAGCCGTGTGTCTTCCAACTTGTCCTTGAAACCCAATGAATCCTAATGCCTTTGTACAGTAGGAGTGGCTCTGGTAAGTAACTACAACCACAGCTCTGTAACAGTGGAGAGACAGAGCAACAATGTGATTGGTCACTCACATCATTGCTGTCCCTGTGTCCCTGTCCCTGCCCGTGCAGCAGACACCTCGCTCTCTCAGGACTGCATGGTGAATGTCAATGAGATGAACCATCTAAATAGTTAAAGGAAAATAAAGGCTATCAGTAAAGCTTGTGGCAATTTATAACTGCTATTTCCACATGGACTAAATGCTAATGTAAAAAAATACTGAAGACCCCTTTCTATTACATTTTAAAACGAAATTGGAAACATATTTTTGTGCAATAAGTCACTAGGCACAACTTGGGGAATAATGGTCACTGTTTTATGGGATTGCTTGTTAAAGTTGTTTCTAAATGGGAAGGACCCCAGGGAAGCTGGCATGAGCAGTAAACATTCAAAGGAATAATTTGTGGTGACAAGTGATTCCTTCAGTATTTATTTAACATTTAAAATTTGTCTGAATGGAAAAGGAGGCCAAAGACCGGCAGGGTCTGTGATCTGCTCCTGGGAGCCTGCCTCCGCTCCTCTCCAGGTTCAGGGAGCCCCTGGGATGCCGGCAGGAGGTGGCCTGGCTGATTCCTGGAAGCTGTAAAGGCGGTGTGATTTTGCTCATTGTCCTGTGTGGTTAACTGCGCTCATGTGGAGCTCATGACTTGGGTCGTTTCTTTTCCCGTAGTGAACAATACAGGAACCAAGCTTGCTTCTTAAGAGCTTCAGAACTCCCTTCCCAAATCCGTGCAAGGCAGCCCCCTCTGCCCTGGTCCAGACCAGCGCCTGCCACCTCTCAGTGATGCAAGGAGGGAAGACTTTCATGCAGCCTTTCACATATATGGTACTGCTTCTGCTGGTGCGAAACAGGGTTTGATGGACAGAGAAAATGTACACGACAAATATTATTTCTTCATGGAATATATTCTCAAGCTGATGAATGTTGACAGTCTTTACAGAAACTCTGAGTTTTGAAAGGCTACATTTTAATCAAATTAAGATAAATAAAAAACAGATGTAGAATGAAAAGCAAATACAAAAAGGTTTCTGCAAAACAAGCAAGATTCATTTTTAATTTGTAATTAATAGTTAGAGATTTATTAACATCACACCAAATATGTAAGTCCAAGAAAAGAAACTTGAATAAATTTTCTAAATTATTAGAAGTTCTAGGGATATTACAATTATTATTTTTTATTTTTTTTTCATTTTCTTGTTCCAAATAATATATTTGCAGGAAGTTGACTTTCCAGTCTATTTGGCTACATCCATCCCTCTTTCAGATTCCTTTTTAGCACTATTAAGTCATCATAAAGATAGGGCAGCATTCGGTGTTTGTAAGGGCTTGGTGCTTTTAGAAGAAGGTACCACAGCGAGCTCTTTCACAACTGATTTCTTCTGCCATAGGACTATAAGGGCAAATGGTATTGGCCTGTATCTTCTTTATGCTCAAACTGCCATTTCTTCTGAACTAAACCTTGAGGCTTCTTGTGTGTTAGCTTCTGATTATCTTATTGCATTTGTTGGAAAGAAAATTCTAGTTGGCTTTTTCTGTAGTAACAAAGGACATTTGATCCTTCTTGCCATTGTTAGGTGTTTACTCTTAACGTCTAACTGACCAAAAACCCAAGTTATGGTTGGAAGGCATGTTCATACAGCTTACATTTGCCCTCTGAGTGGCAGCCAACACATCTGCCCATGTGCATGTTGTAGAGGCACATGGGAAGGCGAGACTCCATGTGGAGTATCTCGAAGTGTGCCAATATGTGGCAGTGTTATGCAGATGAGATGACACAAATTCTGTCCCTTGTATTTTCCTATCCATAGAGGTATAGCATACTCTGCACTCCCAATACCAGTTTAGGGCATATCTATATTTGCAATTAAGTCTTCCTTATCCCTTGCTTGAAATGGATTGTATCACACTCCTTTAAATTGTGCACCATGGAACTAGCAATTTGCTGAAGATTCAGGTCAAAATATTCCTCTTTTGTTATTAAAGATAAAACTCTTTGGTTTTCATGGGCCGCTATTCATTTCTCAGATTGCCTGCCCCTGTCAGCAGAGAAGTGCTGTGAAAATGAGATGCAAATACATGTGGATTGCTTGGCTTATATGTTCATGCAGAGAGATGTACAAAGCTCCACTCCAATTACTATTAAGGGATATTTGTATTTGTTGCAAATGTAATATCAAAGAAATGATGAACTTGGCCCTTGGCTAGACAGAGAAAATGAATGAAGAATAAAGAGAATAAAATATTCAGGATTCTGGTAATACCTATCGCACCATTATGCTGTTACTTTTTGGCCCTACAGGAAGTTGCTGGGAGGTATCTGAGCAAATGGGGCAGAACAGCAAATGGGAGGCCAGTCCGTGTGCACTCAGATCCAGCACCTGTCAGGTTGCTGACAGTACAAGTCCTTCACAGCCTGTGCAGGTATCCATTATAACCACACACATTGTCATCTGTTTTTGCTTCCTCCCTGCACAGACTACATGGCAGCTCTCCAACATCCTCTCCGTGTGTTATTGTACTGCTGCAGTCCCCTGTAGCAGAGTGTGAGGTTCTTTCTCCTTTGAAATGATTTCCCATGCCATTTCCAGACCTTGGTCATGTTCCAAGCCCTCCCTAATCAATCTAGCATTGTAGGACGTCAGCTCTCATTTTCTTTCCTATGAGCTTATGTGACTATACATTTTATATTTGTGGCATAACAGTCTTCTTTCTGTTCCCAACTTTTGTTCATTAGTTCCTTTCTTCCCCAAGAGATTTTCTTTACTTACTCTTTGGCCTCTCACTGAATCATCACCACCTCCTTCTTCCTCTGTGTGCTGTAGCTATGAGAGTATTTTCAAGCAATGGCAAATCAGCAAAATGTGTATTTCCTGATGTTATTGCACATATCAGAGGTCTGATGTAGTCTTGGGAAAAGGTATATAACAAACAGAGCGCTCTGCAGTTTTACTTCAGGCACACTGCACTGAAGCTAAGAGAGACATAAGTCTGGAATAGTATGACACACGTCAGACTTTCTGGTGAAAAGGGCGACACTGACATCAGCTTGAGACTGTGCCCTAGATAAGTGAAAGCTTAGAGAACAGGCCTTGGTTTACATTTGCTCACCATTTTTTCCCTTGCTTCCTCCTGCCTGTTTTGATGCATGACTTGTTTGGGGTGCTTGCTATGTGGTGAGTGACATGGGGTCAGCTGTGCCCAGGGTCTGTGCCAGTGGTAGTTCCACTCCCAGTACGGCATGCAGACAACAGAAGCTCTTGCCTTTTCTTTCTGCCTGTTCACCTTGCTCTGCCATGAAGTTAACTGGCTTTACATCAGGAGTTCCACTGCTTGCCAGCAGATGCTGTAGGGCTGAGATGGAGCATTAGGTCAGATGGGTTAATTTTATAGAAGGCAATCGTCAGCCAGCAAGCACTGGGTACAGCGTGTTCTGGCTCTGATCTGTTTCTGCTTCTTTCTTGGCTAAGTAGGACTAGTAAAAACAAATTTTCATTATTTTGTTTGTCTCCCTCCCTCTTCCTTTAATGTGTGTAAACAGTGTTTCTCAGGACTATGTCTGAGATCCAAAACTTGATTTCTGCAAGGAAAAAGAGGCTAATTTATTAGGATTCAAACAGCATAATGGAATAATGCTCTGCTTTTCTGGAACAAATTTTATTAACAAACGTTTTCAGTTATCACAGGAGAGAAATAATTGCACCAACAGCATGTACAGAATAATACATTCATCCCAGAGCATATGACTTTTTTAACTATTGCATTTCTTTTGATTGAGAGCCAAGATATACTTGCAGGGAATTAAGGAGAGGAAATGAGTACAAAGCAGAATGACTGGTCAATAAACACCATAGTGATAAGGTTTCATGTTCTTCTTCCTCGCTTGGCACGCTGCATCACTGAACCCTGTATGATAAATTGTACCAAGGAGGACACAGCCTTCATTGTAGTCACAAGAGGACACGTATCCCAAGCAAAGCTGACATTTTGGCAGGACAGATGAAGGAAGACATACGCCAATACATGATGCTGTTTTGCATTAGACAGAAGTTTCCTTCTGTAATCCAAAAATAATAGTCGTGAATTTTGTCCAAGAGAAAGGTAAATCTCAAGACAGGCTAAAAGGAAACAATGCGGGGCCTTTTGCACCCTACTTTGGATTACGTACGTCTTTCATGAGCAAATGTTGTAGTGAAATAGTGAAAGCCATGGCAACAGCAAGCACTGTTGCTGGCGTTGCTAGTGGAAGCGCATGGCATGCTCTCAGCATGACTCACTGTCCTCTGCAAATGAGCTGACCAAAAAAATTGCTTGTGTGTGGAGATGAGTACCTGGGTGGGAGAGGCCCCATCCAGAATCCCCCTGGTGGTTTTCTGTGCCACTCGCACATTCAGAGTGTCCTTGCTGCTGGCTGATGAAGGCCACCTAGGACTAGATCCACAGCTGATGCAGCCCGCACGTGGCACTGCATGGCCATACTCCTTTTCTCTGGCTACCAGCTCCCGTTAGCTCCCATGGCGTCTATGCTTGGGCCTCAGACGTTGTGAAGGACAACCATGCCAAAATGAAAACACTGCGTTAATTATTTTGCTCCTCTTTTCTGGCACAGTCAAAACATTTTCCTTGTAGAAAAGAATCTGCCTCTCCTAGACAATTCCCCTGTGTTTTCCCAGTGTCAGATGGCAAGCCACTCTCTTCATTGTCATTCTGATGGCAAAGCAGGGATGACAGCAGAGGTAGCCCCATGTATGTGAGAAAAAGTGTGCTAGACCTTGCTACCTGAGGAAGATATCGATCTGCGTATCTGACACTGCCTGATCTACTTAGAGCACTGAGCATCAGGATGAACAAAAAGTGCAGAGAGCTTCGTCTGCACCGTGGCCCTGGGGAAGGGGAGTGAGGGTAGTAGCATTCAAGGGTAAAATAGGGGTGGCATTGCTCTCAGGAGTGCCCAGTCAAAATCTAACATATCAGGCATACAGTTTCCTACATGTATGCATCCATGGGCATTTGTACATACATGAGAGATGCTCCAAAACAAATGCCTCCTATTTTATTATGTTTCTTCAAAGCATAAGAAGAGGATATTGGTGGTATGGCAGTAGAGATCGAACCTTTCCACTATTGCATTTTGTTGCCGTGTGGCAGATGGCAGCAGAGAGGCAGTCTGACAGAATGGTGTCTGACATGGAAGTGCAGATGAAAGAAAGCTGTGTCACAGAATTTGTCCATGTGGAAAAAATGGCACCCACTGACATTCATCAACGCATGTTGAGCACTAATGGAGACCAAAAAGTGGATGTGAGCACAGTGAGTGGGTGGTGTGTTTCATGGTGATGGTAACATGAAAGATAAGCCATGTTCTGGAAGGCCACAGCACAACATGCAGCCTCTTGTTCATTCCTGATGATAATGCATAGCTAATGGTGGTAACTATGTTGATAAAGAGAGTTCTTTAGCTGAGAATTTGCTCTATCAAGTAGCGTGATTGTGCTCTTTGTGTTTGTTGTAGTTTCCAGGAAAATAGGAGGCATTACCACACTCTGAGTGACCTATCGGAGTGGAAGTACATATATATACAGTTAGAGAAATATGTAGTGGGTGTATTATTTTTTCAACTTGCTTATTTCTTCTACCATTATCTACAGATCATTTTTGTCCCTAATGCCACTTGCACTTGCAGTCTGGTGATTGGTTATGTCTGTTCTCTTTAAGGGGATTCTGTGACCAAACAGAGCACTAAGACCAAACCTTTTTATATCTACCTCTGGGTTAAGTTGGTTCCAAAATCTTTTCATCTGTATCTCATGCAGCATTTCAGGTAGTGGAAAAGCAGTACCAGTAGATCTATTTCAGCTCCTAGAGCTGAGGCAACCCAATATATGATCTATAAGGATAAAGAGTTTGATGATTCCTTAAAACTGAAAAAAAAAAAAAAAAAGAGTAAATCTAAGTCTTACCTGGCATATCAATGTTCATGCTGCTATCATTCTTATATAACACATACTCATTATTTGTAAATAGTTGAACATTATGCATCACTGTCTGGAAATCTATCTGAAAGCATTCAAGAGAATCCATTCTGTTTCTTTGTTGTTTTTTTTTTTTTTTTCCTGTTGCTGCTCTCTCTCTCTCCTCCATCTGCTTCCTTAAGCGAGACTGAGAGACGCCACTGTTCCTTGTAGACTTGCACGTTTGGGTAAGCCTCATTTTTACTGACTGTATTTTTTTCCAGGGAAAAAAGGTTTTGCTTGAAAAAAAAAAAAAACACCAACAAAAAACAACCCACAATGATAAATCATAAGATGGCAGAGACTGCAATATGAAAAATTGAAATTTTAAGTTAAAAGCACAGTGAAGTAAATGTTTTCATGCATGTGGACATGCTAAGAGTTGGTCTTTAACCATTGTGTGGTGGTCTGTTGGTTGTTTTAGAAACTTTGCTTGTAAGTTTTCGGACATTTGTCTTGACTGTGTAGCTCTCAGTCATGGACTTGTGGATCTTGGCCTTTCTGAACAGGAATTTAATTTGTTCATCAGTTCATTTTCTTGAGAGAGATGCTCATGTTTTTAGTGGGCTACAGCATCTTAATGTGTCTGTAGATATCTCTGTGTCTAAGCTTGCTGGGATTCACTAAGATGGTGTGATGCACCATGCAGAGACACTGTCTGTTTATTTTGTCCTGAATACTGGAAGTCTAATACACTAAGCATTATATTTCACAGGGTTAGTTAACCTTTTAAAATAATCAGTTAAAAAAAATTCAAAATAAATCAAAATTGCGTAATGGCAAGGACACAAGTGCAAGCCCATCTTTCTCACTTCTTTTCTAATGCATGTGTAATAGTGTATTAATAGTTGTTGTACTGCGAATGTAGCTTCTTCAGCAGATTTTTATCACTAGACTTGAATTTCAATTAGGATATTATGCCCCAACAAGCATCAGGTTTAAGGCATTCAGAATATTAATATCTACTTCCCAGATATCCTATCTGGAAAAAAACTCCCCATTTATCACAACAGAAATGAGAAATGTATGAAGGAAAAAAGAACGCACGAGTTCTACTTTTATCTGTAATTTATTCCTTTTACATGATATGACAGTTACCTAATAACTGTATTTGCAGGTCTAACATTATTAATATGAATAGCACTTTTAAAAAAATGTTTCAGTTGACCCTAGTCCTTCCCTTATGGCTCGTATATAATCTTGATGGTGAGTAAACAGATTCAATCTATCTGTTGCATCCTGCACACTGGAAATCTCACAGACATGGCCTCTGAAGGAGTGACCTAGCTTTAACAGTATTTTTTTATTTACATTCAGTACAACCTGAGTGTAGGGCCAGTTGTACGTACTACCAAACTAAACTGAACATAACTCCCATCTACCTTGGCTGGGTCTGTTTCTGTACAGCTCTGTAGTTTGAGATCTGAGACTCCTAGAAACAGTGGCCTCTGTTTCCTCTCTTATTTGCATTCTTCGTTTCTGGACTAGTAAGTGTTAACTTATGTGATGGGAGAACGAGGCTTATGAAGTAATATACCATAACTATGCATGCCTATACACTGGACAGATGTTTGTAAAGATAGCTGCAGCTCAAAATATAAATAATCTTCCTCTCTGTGAAGACCATTCAAGTGAAGTGAGAATAATTTTAAATGCCATGTTTCTTTGGTATTCTTAGGATATTTTCAGAGGAAATATTCCTGTGTTGATGTCAGCAGTTTCTTTTCATTTCCTTATCACTCAATAAATGTCTGCAAGTCCCTTAATTAATGTGTCACAACAAGGACCTCTGGAATATAATGGACTGAGTACCTGGTATTTCAGCCCAGGTACATCAGGTGCCAGAACAAGTAAGAGAGAATGTGGTGATATATGTATATGTACACACACATATTTATATTGCTTAATAAAATTTAAGCAAAACAGGAATATGAAAAGAAAAACCCAACTCCTTTACAGCATCATTTCAGAATGGTATTTTAAAGGAAGGTGAAGCTCAGAATTTGCTAAACTTGTCTTAAGGACTTACTAAAAGAACCAAACCCAATCTCTTTTGTCATAGGATTTTTGGATTTTCCTATTTATTTTTTTTAAAGATGTGACTATTGCAGAAAGGCTACTTTCCTAATATGTATGCCTTGCTTTAAGCAGATGTCTCAGGGGTGAGGGACAATGATCTGCATAGCAGGGAATTAAAATGAACAGTTTTGACTCTGTGACTTCTGTATGCTTACTGTGGCATCACTACAGATTTAGCTGAAGGGTATTACCATTAATAAGAGAAAAAGTGATTCATATTCATTTTATGAAAAAGCACAGTCAGTAACTAGTAGTCGTCAGGAGAAAAGGGATAGTGTAATTCATCTACTGGCAAATGACTGTTTGCCATTTGGATAACTTAGCTTATTACAGCCTGCATTCAATGGCAGAGATTTTGAAAACTGAAGTTTGGATATTGACACAATTTGAGAACTGAATGTAAGACTGAGATTTGTATAGCTTCTCCTGGTATTTGCAACCACAGAGCAGCTGCATACTTCAGAAGAAGACTCACTGAATTATGTCAGGCATCTCATGTTGATATCTCATATCAGCATTCATAAGAGGTCTGTTATGTGCTGAGCTGCAGAATTTTGGCCACGGTGAAAATTTAAGTAATTCTTATTTTCTTTTTCATTTGTCTATCAGTTTGGCTTATTGCTTTCTTCAGACTTGTAAAATAGAATAAGGTCTTAGCTACCTGTATTTACAGAGCCTGTACACTACTCATTGCTTTTTGTTCAAGAGATTCTAGCTTTTCACTGGAAGAATATGAAAACAAACAAACAAACAAAAAACAAAAAACAAGAACAACAAAAAAAAACACTCCCACCAACTCTTGAGGCTTTACCTTATGATCTTTCTTCTATTAATGTTTAAATATCTCCTTTCTAGTTAAATCATGTTATAACAATATGGCAGTATTTCAAAGGAAAATGAAGTTACCTGCTTATGCTGTAAATAAAATAAAATGTCATCTGGTTTTATGGGCAGCCACACCTGATTCAATTTGTTCTAGGAAGTCTTGATAGCCTTCATAGGATCTTGAGGAAAATTTCAGTATATGTGTTTGCTACTTGTGAGATGTTTGTGTAGAAAGGTGTTCAGTCAGTGCGTGCAGTGACTATCACACTTGCTGCTCATTTAAAACTTGAATTTTGCATTCCTTTCTTCTTCACAGGTCAGCATCTCCTCTAAGTACATGCAGCAGCTCCAGGATCAGAACTGTTCCAGAGAACTTAATGTCTTTGGCCTAGTGAAACTTCTGGAAAATGCAAGATGATTTGTGCAGGATTGAGCTGGAGGATGTCCTTGCAAAGCAATGGGATAGATCACCATAGAATTGGTGATTAGAAAATATCCTCATTCCTTTTCCATTAAGTGAAAAAACAGGCTCAAAGACCATTGTTCCACTTGACTCCAAGTACCTCAGGAATTTATTCTGCTTTGAGGAAACCCTTTCTGAGCTACTGGCACCCTGAGATCAGCAAATAGCAAAGAGCTTCCAGTCCCCTCCTTTCTACTCTAATAATGAGGTACATTGCATTGAAGTGGCTTTTCAAGAGAAAAAAATAACCTGAAAATTCTGTCTGGATAAAATACATTGATACCTCATTGAAATAGGCAGTTTTATCTCTCCAGAAATTGCCCTGAAATCCCTTTAAAAAGAAAAAAAATATATGATTCAATGCCAATTCTGATATATGCAGAGTTCGGGTAGAATAGTGCAAAATCTGAAATGATGAGAAAATAAGAGTGCTTCTTTGACCTACAAACTGCTTCTTGCGAATTCAAGAGTCTCCCTGTGAAATACAGAAATAAAGTTCAGATCAAGGTGGACTATATAGCTACAGAGTATTCTGAGACATGATGTGCATTCTGATTGTGGAGCCAGCCCTCATTTCCTGGACGCCTTTCCTGGGGCAGAACAAGACGACTGGCATAAGATGGGCATGTCTAAATAACTCTTCCTGAAGTACTTATTGAAACCAGAGAGATATACATTGTTCTATAGGAAATGTAACTAAAAATTTCCCTGAAAAGGATAGTACTCTTTTTATTATTCTAATTTAAAAAAAAAAAAAAAATCACGCATCAAAATATCTACTTGACCTTGAACAATACTTCTTTTTTTCTTTTTTTCTTTTTTTTTCCCCCAGTATGTAAAGCAGAAGAATATCTAGAGCTATTAAACTTGTGAAAGAATTTAACACATTTTCTCAACTTCTGGTCTTCAAGTGTTATCACAAAACTGAACTTCATATTTCCATCTGGCACAGGACTAGCCTGGAGACCAAGGCTGGTTCCACAGAACAGTCCAGTTCTGTCCTGTGCTGGTATCTGTAAGGCTGTTGTGTCAAACCAAAGTAATTGTGTACTAAAAGTTTTCAGATGAAGACCTGATGGCATCCTGAACCTGCCAGAAGAGAGAGAGAGAGAGCAGGCATATTTTCTTTGGAAGTTAACTTTTCCAACCTTATTTTTTAACTTCCACAAGAGTTTTATTCTTGCACACTTTCCCTGTAAAGCACTAATGATTTTCTGTGCTAACTGCTACCCAGCAGTAGCCAGATGGTGTCTGGGTTAAGTTGCAAAGGTGCCACAAATATCCAAAGTGGCAGTCAAATTCAAATACTCTCCTTTATATGCTCATTACTTGATGCTCTTTTTAGAGGATGCATTACTCCATGAAGAGGGCAAATGGATGTAAAAGAAGGAAGGCTATAACCTCAAGGACTACATTGCTTGCAAACTGCCGATGTGTTTATTTTTGCCAGTTCTCCTTAGGGCTGTACAGTCCCCACTTGATCCTAACTCAACTGACAGGCAAGGTCTAACCCCATGTTTTCAAGCACCTTTGACTACACTCCTGGTTTATTACTGATTGTTCTGTGTGTTCCAGCTCCACACTGTCTACTCTGATTTATTCCATATGTCTTAAATTGAAATATGTCATGGTGTGGAGGAAGCCTGTAATCCCTCTCAGGTTTCTGCTGAATACTCTCTGCTCTGTGTGCTGTCTGTTGCTGCACACCACTACCCCCTGATAAAGACAGCATTGAAATGCTCTCAGATACCAGCTGCTTCTTTGTTTACAGTTCTTCCTTTATTTTCTGATAGCCTACCTTTTTATGCTGAACTTTGTAAACCCATAGTGTGGTTTGTATATAAGACACAGAAGAGAGAAAATCCTTACAGCCAAAGCCATAGTTATTTCGGCACTAACATCAGCTTGGTAATAATCTGCAAGCTCTGAGGAGAAGTGATGCAGCTGCTCTGCTCCTGAACAGGGTGGGATCAGCCCCGGACACAGTGTGACAGGGCTGTGTGCTGCACACCAGGTAGTAGACAGAGAACTGATGTCACACATTGTGAAGCCCAGCTGCCCATCTTCCAGGGATATAGGTGTCTCTGCTGCTCTTGGCCCTGTGACTTCATTGTTACACTGCTAAAATGTACTCCTTTTTGTGTCTCTCATCTGGAAATAAGATATCGCTCCCTGTGCTTCTGAAAACCTATTTTTAAAACTAAATTTTAAAAATAGTCTTGATAGTGTTGTATGCCCCACTAACTACAACTAACAATGTATTTTGCCACCTTGGATAATATCTAGAAGGAATACTAAGGTTTCCCCAGCTTTGAGAGGCATGAAATGGTGCGTAAAGACCCTTTCTCTTTCTTGCTCTCTCTCTTCTATTTTTAAAGCCTATGGCTCCTGCATGAAAATAAAATAAAAAAAGCTCATAGTACTGCCCTCCTCTATTTGCATTCTCATTTATTCAGGCTATGTCTCCAGACTGACAGCTGGCAAGGCCAAAATGCAAGGCAGAGTGCTTTCTCAGGGACTCACCCACGAATGCAAAATGAAGCAAGAGCCTCAATAGGCCCCCACATTTGCTGCTCCAAGTGCTGGAGCTGTAACTTTGACTTTACCTCCTCTAGCAATAAACACTCTTCCATTTCCTGGAGGCAGCACAAGGAAAATTGGAACAAGAGAGAAGCTGCTCCTGCTTTTGAAATAGTAGCCAGGCTTGCCCCAGGTGCTCTAGTAATGAGATCACTAAGGTGATATGCCGTGGGTAGACCAGAACAGAAACCACAGATATACCTGTTCAGACCATACAGTGTTAGAAGAAATATGTTATTTAAACATTATTGAATGCAGATGATAAAAATCCTCATCAGCTCTTTTACTGACGCCTGTACTAAACTAGGCTTTATCATAGCGGGTTTTTTAACTTGCCTAAAAAATGATATTTAATGCAGACTCTCATGTTATCTATGAATACTCTGTATTTTGTTTTCTCCTGAGTTCCCTTTTTCTCTTTTTGCTTTTTCTCTTTTAGAGATTGATAAATATTGTTTCCTTTTGGAGGTTGAATTCTGGTCAGTTGCAATCTGTTATCACTGCACACTTTTACCTTCTCCTGAAGTTCTTATGAAGCATATCAATAATAAAGATCAGAACAAAAGTCACAAGCTGAAGGCCTGTTACTGGGAAAGGTCTTTTAATCTGGCATTGAATTTCAGATGGTCACGACGCTTCTCTTAGCCCTCCGTATTACATCTATTTTAAATGCAGTGCACATGCAGAAGCAATGAATGAAAGACTGTTTTAAATGGATTCATGAAAAACAAATGACTTCAGGGGAAGGCAAGAAACCCCTCAGTAACTTACCATGCATCACAAGAAATAAATCCACACAAAATCTTCCTGCTGTGGTTATTCTTTCTTTGTATATTTTTTTTTAACTTATTTCAATAAATCATAACTGATGATCAGTTTATAAAAATTTAGGGCAAGGTCAAATAAATGAAAAATGTGAGCCATGGTCTGATGCGTAACGGTGAACGCTGGCATCTTCTTGGGGACCCATGGCCTATTTATCAGACCTGCTTAGTTTACAGTTCCTAGAAGCATCTCTAATTTGTGCATTTTTTCTCAGTATTCATGAAGAACTGGACAGTAATCCATATGATTTAGCACTCACTCCTACCTATGATGTTATAGGTTATTGAACTGGATGCAGAGGTTAGTCTCCTAGAAAAGATCAAACTACAGTCATTTTGTAGCAAGTTCTGTCCACCAAGGACAGATGAAATTTTGGTCCTCAGAGACCCTGCAGTCATTTCTTATACTTTTGATAGTAATGTGCATTTTTTGTAGTCATTCACACTGAACTACTCTGCTTCTTGTCAGGTAGTTTCTCAGTGCTTAAAGATCTCCCCTTTAAGTTGAGACTCAGTTTTAAAAAGATTGGCTGATTTTGTATCAACTGACAAGCATTTTATTCATTATTTTTCCTTTTTCCAAATTAGTTTTAAATACTTGTAATAAACTCACTGGCATACACAGGTTGTTCCAAAAATAATGTCTCCTATATATTTCCATAGAAACTATAACAGCTACAAAGAACACAGTAACATTATTTGGTTGAGCACATTCTCAGATACAAAATAGTATTTTTCAACAGTCACCACTATTAGCTATGCATTTTCAGTGATGTGCAAGAGCCTGTGTGCCATACTTGTAACAATCTGCACAAATCTGGTGAAAATACACATAATTCATCCTCTCATCCTACAGAATTCCTGATGTATTTGGAGGACGGAATGTGAATGTTCCTGTTTGCTGTTATTATGACTATTCTTACCTACAGCAAACAGTGATGTCAAATCTGCTCTACAGCACATGGAAGGAACCAAGGAAGCACTCATGATCATAAGAACTACTGATCTCTCCTCAAGTAGTGCCTCTTATCCTTTGGCTTGAAATAACCTTATTCTCAGCCAACACCACAGTTTCAGTAGTGCTCTCGTAAGGTTGTATTCTGCTTGCTGTGTGCACTAACTTCACAGGCTGGCCTTCATTTTGCCTGACACTATTGGCAAACAGAGTCGAAGACTTAGCAACTGAAACAATCTAATACACTTTTCTGTGGAGAGCAAGCAAACATAGTATGTTTCTCTCGGATATGCTTGTCATAAGTAACAGATTATTTTTCATACTGTAACATTTAAATATTATCTAATGTATTGTAATATAGTTCTCTCTTCTCCTATATACTAGAATCAAAAAAAAAGGAATATGGGACATAAGATACAGGAAAAGACATGTAAGTGGATAAGGCAGAAAAAGAGATGAGATGAAGTCTGACAAAATCATCATTGTTTAACAAATTCATCATAAGGCACCATTTAGATTTTTCAGCATTTTGAGTTGCATGGATGGGAAAAATTGAAATCGTTAAAGTCCACACATTTGAATGCAGGGAACTGCAGCTCTTTAAAGTGTCACTAGTTAGTAGAAAGTCTGAGGAGAGAGACCTTTCCATACAAGGCTAACACAGCAACCTGAGGATTGTCAAGATCCAGCTCACTGCTCAGTAGTACTGAAGAGTTTTATTAGTTTACAGTATCTAGCTGTGTTTTTATAGTACGTGAAATGAATGAATAGTATTTAAACTACACTTTAACATAACAAAATACCACTATTTTTGTAGTTTGCCTTCCAGGAACAATTTCTCAGATGCTACCTTGTAAGAAGTTTTGTTTGCTTTCAGTGGGCTATAATCCCAATTTCTTGGACAGTACTTCTTATCACAGTTATAGAGAACATGTTGCAAATGATACGTTATTGTTAGTGATGGACAGCAGTCAAAACCTCTAGAAGTCCAGATGATCTTGCACAAGCACTGACAAATCTGGGCTTTCTAAACTCCAGGTGGCTCTTTTGACCATTTCTTTGACACCACACTCTGTTATAAGCTTCTAGCAAGGAGTTCTCAAAGTCTGTTTATTTTTATACTCTTTGCCTCACTGTCTTTGACATGTTTTAACTCTATGGTAGGTAGATTTGGGTTTCAATTATTAGGCACTGGAATAAAACAGTGCTGTTTCAGACTCATAAATATCACAATTTCAGCAGTTACAAAGACTCTGATGCATGACAATGGAGAAGGTAATTACAAAACAATGGTGACAATGCAGCTTTGCTTACCTAAAGCAGTTACCTGGAACAGCAGACGGAAAGTTGGCATGTTACCCTGTGTACCAGGAATGCATTGTAACACAAATGAGATTCTGCATATACAAAACAAAAAATTAAAACAGTTTTTGAAACATCTTGCTTTCAGTTCAGTTGCTAAGTGTTGTAAGTAGCACACAGGGAAGTAAAAATATATAGGTCGCTCTGAAAGTAATGCCTCCTATTTTTTTTCCATGGAAATTAGAACAGATACGGAGCGCTTGATAACACAATCTGATAGAGCAAATTTTCAGCTACAAAACACTCTTTTCCAACATGTTCACCACCATTATTTATGCATTTTCACCAACAATGAACAAGAGTCTTTTACAACAAGTTTATAAAAATTTGCATGGTAGTCCAGAATGTGGTTTCTCTTTCAAATTTCTGACACCACCCACCACCTCACCGTGCTCACATTCACTGGTTGGTCTTTATGAGTGTTCAGAAAGCATCAATGAATGTCACTGAGTGTCATTTTTTTGGCATGGAGGAATTCAGTGACACACCTTTGCTCTGTACCAATGCCAGAATCCATTTTGTCAGACTGTTCCTCTGCTGCCATCTGCCACACAGCAACAAAATGGAATGGGATAGTGGTGGGATACTACAGGATACAATCTCACCTGCCATACCCCCAACATCTGCCTCTGATGTCATGGGACAACATTAAAAAAGAGGAATGGCCCTTGTATTAAATACTTTTTTTTTTTCTTTGAATGTATTAGTAACTAATCCAAAAACAGTTTTTTTTGTTTGTTTTTTTGTTTGTTTGTTTGTTTCTGGCTACATTTAGCCTCTCTTATGCATGCTTAAGAACTTTCAACAAGTTAAGTCCCTTTATCCTTGGACTTGTGTGGGCACTTCTTTTTTCTATCAAATTTATGTGCCTAAGAGATAAAACAGAAAGCTGCTCTTTGATATATCACTAACATATCCTAAGGGCTATACTAATGACTTGGCTTCAGAGTCCTCCTGAACTAGTAACTGAGGTGTAGATAGCCTCCTCACATGTCATGAACTATAATGATCTTTGGATTTTTTTTGAAAGAGCAAAATATATTTTGGTCTGTAGTGATTAATGGATTTCAGAGAATTGTTCCCTGGATTTAAGAGAAAATTTCCTGTGGATACCAGAAGTTTAACTTATATCATTTCTTCAGCTGGAAGCCAGAACATACTGTAACTATTAATAATTACCACTCAGTTTCCTGACAGTATTTTTATCATTGGAATGTTGGACCTGGAAATAGCAATGCATGCATACAAGCATACAGATGATATGCCCAAAGAAAACATTATCAGAATAAAGCAGTATTAGCTGAAGTGGTAACTAATTGAGTTTAGATGGTAAAGTGAATAATTGTATTATTCATTGATATATCATACTTTGTGAAATTTGGGTTTATTGACATTGATAATATTTTTCTACTTTTTTTCCATTCCCCTGCCCACAGCAGAGGATTAGATTTAGATAATGTTTAAGGTCTCTTCCAACCTAAGCCATATTCAAGGAAAATATCTATTCTAGGCTAAAATCTGGTAAAACTTCCAGTCTCTATAACAAAAACAAAACAACTGATGCACCCACTAACAAGCTAATGAAATAAACGTGCAATTTCATGTTTGCACACAACCTCAGAACAAGTCTGTGCTGAGAAATACACATTTTATTCATAAACTGCTTTGGAAACCAAGTAAACACTTATTTAACTATAATTCTACCTGCATGTTTGCAAGTAAATCTTTTGCCATTATGAACTAACACATCCTGCTCACTAATTATTCACCTGGGTCATCAATCCTGTAAATTTTTGCAGTGCATGCAATTGGAAGAACAGACTTGCCAACTGCAGCCACAAATTTTGTGAGCTTGCTTTGAAACATACCACACCAACAAGCTCCAGCTATCCTGGGATCAGGCCACAAATTTTCCAAATAATGCGAAAGATTAAATTATGGAGATGATTTTCAGTGATTTGGTACTCTGCATCTGCTTTGTTGCTCTGATAAGCGCAAAAGAAAAATGCAAGAGTTCAGTTTTCAAGGCGGGGTTCATACAACACCAACCCAGGCTGGTCTACCATCAGAAGATGGAACAGCAGGCCTAACTTGAGTCTTCCGGGCCCTGTGGCAAGGTGACTCTGGAGAATCATAGAATGGTCTGGGTTGGAAGGGACCTTAAAGCCCACCAGTTACAGAATCACAGAATCACAGAATGGCCAGGGTTGGAAGGGACCTCAAGGATCATGAATCTCCAACCCCCCTGCCA
>JAOWBP010004700.1:48599555-48616341 GCA_028571105.1 Tragopan temminckii | reverse complement strand
ATCACAGAATTGCCGAGGTTGGAAAGGACTTCCAAAGATCATCCAGTCCAAGTGTCTACCTATCACCAGTATTTCCCACTAAACTGTGTCCTTCAGTGTTTCTTGAGCACCTCCAGGGCTGGTGACTCCACCACCTTCCTGAGCGGCCATTGCAGTGTCTGACTACTCTTTCAGAGAAGTTTTTCCTAATATCCAATGTATCTTCTTTGGTGCAACTTGAGGCCATTCCCTCTAGTCTTTTTGCTAGTTACATGGGAGATGTTACATGGCTGTGGAGAGATGGCTGACCCCATCTCTCCACAGGCTCCCTTCAGATACTTGTTGAGAATGATAAGGTCTCCCCTGCACCGCCTCTTCTCCAGACTGAACAATTCCATCTCCTTCAACCGCTCCCCACAAGGCCGGTGCTCCAGGCCCCTCACCAGTTTTGTTGTCCTTCTCTGGTCATGCTCCAGGGCCTCAATGTCTTTCATGTAGGGAGGGGCCCAAAACTGAACACAGTGCTTGAGGTGTGGCCTCGCCAAAGCAGAGTACAGAGGGTCGATTGCCTCCCTGCTCCTGCTGGCAACGCTATTTCTGATACAAGCCAGGATACCATTGGCCTTTTTGCCCACTCGGGCACGCTGCTGGCTCATGTGCAGCCGAGCATCAACTTACTTTCCCAGGTCTTTTTCTTCCTGATTACCTAGTGCTACATTACGGTTGGAAACCTAGATCTGTTTTTAGTTGCCACCCACCCAAACATTTTTGTATTCAGTGGACATAGTCCCTTTTCTCATTCACTGCTTTCTTCCTTAAAATAAAAAAGGTCCCAAACAATGGAGCACCACAAAACAAACTGTTCAAATGTTCAAGTACTAGACAGCGTGAGGTATTATCAATGAAAATACTATATACCAATGTTAACTTCAGAATTGACTGCTTCTTCATTATTCTGTGGCGCAAATTATAAAAAGTAATTATAAAGGTTTTGAATACAGTGACAGCCGTTGTCAGGCTAGGCTACTTATGAAAATATATGGTGTTATTCATAAGATCTTTTGTCAGCTGCAGATTGGTAAGTTGCTCTGGTATTGTGTGGGGGGGAAAAAAACACAAATCACTGTAGCATCATAAGCTTAGTTCTCTTTAGCATTCATTTTTAAAATTAATTTCTTTGATTGTCAGTGGCAGTCAATGCAGTAAATGTGTTGCAGTGGAGCCTGATAGTGTTCTCTCAAGCAACAGTCTTCCAACTGAGTACTAATTATTTTGAATCATATTCCATGTGTTGTATGTGTTGGATGATAGTGAGCAATGAAGTTAAAATAAGGAGGGAAATGATTGAACAGTCCCTAAATATGAAACTAAATGTCAGGAAGCAGAGGAATACCAAATTAGTATACTAATTCTGCCCTGCTTCCTGACGCTTAGTTTATTATTTAGGAACTAATCAAATATATTTGATTGTTGACACTTTTACTTAAACCTTAATTGTTTTAATCTAGATTTCTGTTTGAAAACATCAACAGTTCTCTGAAAAACTGTATTTGTGGAGGAAAGCAAGGTGTGCTTATAAATGTACCTTTTCCCCCTCCCCACCCAAACTGGCTACATAATGTTGCTAAGTATCTCAGAAAATATGCCATTGATTGTAATAAGTTTCTGTTGTGTCCATAACAGGTGACTGGAAAATGGAGAAAACTTTGATCAGAATTCATCCAGTTTCTGATCCAGAAGCAGTGTATTTTCTACAAGTATCATGGGAAAAAGATATAAGCAGTGGCTTTGGTATAATACTTACTGATGGTGAACGTGCATGGACTGGGACAGGTAATAATGAAGAAAAAAAAAACTGTTTAAAATTATACTGTTCTTTTTTACTATTGTTAAATACCTTCTAGTCTGTGATCCACAGCTTGCATCAAAAAGATTTTATAATTATCATCTCTCTGAGGGAGCAGATTGGATTTATGGTCTTCTGGTACATGCTCCGATATCTTTGATATCTGGAAAATGTATATGTCAAAACTGATACTAATCTATTAGCATATAGGTATGCTATGTTTTGTTCATGCTTACTAATACAATTTCTTGCAGTGATATTGCATCATCATGTGTATGCCTTCATATTCTTGAATAAATGTGTAATACAGGTAACATTTGCAAGCTGTAGTTCATGAAGCATTTATTTGCAAATATTTTCTTAATTGGTTTGTTAAAATATTAACAGTTAAAGGTAACTGTGCTTGGTACTCAGCTGCATTTTTGAGAATGTTAAAATACAATAATTTTATTCCCGGTGGTAAATTACAAGAAAAAACAACAACAACAAAAAAGCTGCCTGTGGCATTTTTTCCCACCCAGAAATGTGAACTAGAGCGTGGATTTCTTAGTATGTGTATGTTTCCTTCATTCATGTCTAGTGAAAGAAGGAAAGATTTGTGTGTTTCTTTAGACATGTGTCCAGATGTTTCAGAGGAAGGAAAGAATGACATGTTTTACATAGCAAAACACAGACAAAAATATTTTCCTGACTCTTCTTTTCTAAATTGTAAGAGCATTTATCTGAGTTGTTTCTTCTTTTTCTCTGTGTGCTGGACCTTGTTTGTCCTTGGTACTTTCATAGCCCAAACTTTCAAATAGGCCTGTTGTTTTATAGTGTTTAATCTATTACCTTGTGTATTACAAGAAGATTTGTCATTCCTTAACTTTCTCTTAATTGTAACTTTTATCTTTTTTTCTTTTCAAACCTAGGAAATGAGACTAATTTAAAGTATGTGTATGTGTATGCACTAAATCATCTTCTTCACAATTCTTTTAACTTTTTTTTTTTAATTTTACGGTTGAATATTCAAATTCTTTATTTTCACAATAATAACAAAGGTATTAACACTGATAATTGAGGATTCCAGTACTTTTGTTTAAAAGTGTTTTTTTTATGCTGTTATACTGAGGAAAGTAGTTAACGTTAAAATAAGCAGCTTAAGATTCACACACACACAAGAAGTTGCTTCTTAAATCTATACTTTCTTAGTAAAACCTAGAGTTACTTTAGCAGGGGGAGTATAGAAAAAAATATGTACACACAGTTCTTGTTTCATTAACTTCCTGCATCTGGCAGAACTGCTGGGTGGTAACTTCGCAAAAGAGAGGACCAGTGAAAGCAAGATGACTTCACACTGTTAGGTGATGGGGGGAAAAGGAACAGCTTAGCATGAGCATTGGGTACTCATACAAAGGAGAAAAAGGAGAAAGCCTTTATTCATTTTCTCAGAATCAGATCAGTTTCTAAGGAATTTGTATGAGATTCATAGTCCTTTTAATAATTTAATTGAGAGTTGAAATTCTTGTGCACAAGGCTTTCCTGCTGCATCTGTCTTCATGCACTCCATGTTGCTTTTGATCACTTTTTCTTATTTATTACGTCATTCTTGAAACTGCCTAGATACCAGATTCAAAATGTGGGAGAACAGAAAGCAGTAGTCAGTAAATTCTTGCTGTGGGAAATCCCTTTTTGGGTTTTTCATGCTGTGGATTATTTTGCTTGGCAAGACCTACAAGGAAATGAATGAGAGTTGCTGACGGAGTTGTCTTTTATGGTTCCTGTATATTTAAAATGATGATGAAAAGTGTTGGGAGTCTTATTTAGAAAACAAAACATTGTAAAATCTTCAGGGGAGGAGAAGCGCACTAGCATAGATTATGATCTGTTACGTTCACTTGGTATTAAGTTAAAGAACTGCAGAGAGAAGCATTTATAAATTTGATGTTTCTCTAAAAATTGTTTATTTTTTTTTTTAATCTGATAGTTTTAAAAGATAAAGGAATGCACTGCAAGTACATACATAGCAATAGGAAAAAAAATCCTGGTGCTCTTTTATGTCTTAGTATGTTTTTTTTTTGTTTTTTTTTTGTTTTTTTTTTTTTTGAGCTTGCTTTATCAGTGTTGTAGGCCCCATTCTTCACTGGTTTGTAAGCTCATTTATTTATTTGTACCTACCAGTAATTCCAGTCTGTTGTTTTCTACATTAATATTAAATTGCTGCTTTAAAACAGAAAATGCAGCAGACAGTTATTAAAATCTGAAGTCTTCCTAACGACATCTGGTTTATGCTTAAAATATTTTATTTAATCTTACAAAATGCTTTTACTACTTCTTCTATAGAGACTTGAGAGTTGTGGCTGAGCTTGAGCATGACTGACTTGGCTAAGAATCGGGTAGGACAGTATTGATAGCGTGTATAGTGGCTAATGTGAGTTTACAGCTCTTGCTGCAGTGCTGTATATGATGGCACAAAGTCTTGTTCTGAAAATCATGCCTGTCAGTCTTAATATGTGAGGATTAATACTCAACTGATTTTGACTTCATATTGGCGTGTTTGTAGGTCCTTCCGTGTTTGTGGTGCTGCCTGCTATTTTCTCACTTGTTCGTGTCGCCCATATGCTACCTGCAGATGTATCTGGTTATTATGCAGCATTGCAGCTAAACATTTATATAATGTGGCTTTTCACACAAAGTCCAGATTGTAGGACAAGTACCAGCTGGCAGTATATGTGGCCTTCTACCTTAGTTTTTCTGATGCATTAGGAAAGGGTTTGACATATTAGAAATAAATATGAGATGTTCTTACAGTGGGTGGGGAAAAAATAATTGTTTATTTCCTTCTGTCTTCCCCTCTTCCTCCTGCCTTTCTTTCTTGTTCCCTTGCATAACAGTATTTAAGCCCTCACTTAGAAGAACGTGAGCTTACAGCCCTCTTCGATCTGCTTGAATTTATATTATTTTATTGTGGAAACAAATTTGAGAAGCGTAATGGTAAAGCGAGTAAAACCATGTTCTTAAGAGAATTATAATATGATTTCAACCTGTACCTTATTATGTGTCTCAGTACTTCAGTGCCCAAAAGTTCATCAGTATTAGGCTGTATACAAAACTTTTATATATGATTGGGGGTTGGACTCGATGATCTCTGGAGGTCCCTTCCAACCCCTACAATTCTGTGATGATTGTGTATTACATCTGCTGTAACAGATAGCAAAATACAATCTTTATTTCAGGAAGCACAGATTTTGAGTTTACAAATCTGTAGGGTTTTGTGTGTTATAACTGTCTGTCTACTGACCAATTTTTCCCCACCCTCCTCATTTTGAAGAAAATTTTACCCCATTCTCTCTAATATAAATAGTGCAACTTGAAATGTAGGAATAGAAGCATCTTCTCCCATCTAGAAATGCTGATAATGAGAGCGATTTATTTCCAGTCTTCTCATGCATATTCTACAGCACTCCTGTATAAAAAATCTCTACATTTAGGTCTTTATGTTAAGCTAATATGAATGTGATAGCTTTACAGTTTTCTCTTTCCAAGTGGGGAGAGAATACTCAACCAGTTAAAGTATCCAGGGAAGTTTATGACAGAATTCAGACTGACACTTGTGTGGTTTTTCACATCTGAGTGTGATGAAGACTGACTTGATTATATTTGTTGAATCCCAATCAAATATTTATTTATTTTTCTTAAAAACTTAAAAGCTCTGAGGCAACTCAGTTCCTTTGCATCCTTTTTGCTTTCTAGCTTTTACAGATTTGAATTTGCCTAAGGAAAAAATGTCTGGTACTAGTAGATAGCTAATTTGATTCTGACACTAATGTATCATTTAAACAGAGTGTATCTCCAGGCTCAGATTTTGCACAGGTGGGAATACTTTGTTCTCATGTCAACAATTTATTTGCTTGTGGTTGTAACGTTAGCATGCTGTCTTTTGCTATCTGCATCTCCTTTTTCACCTGGCTGTTGTCTTTTGTCTTACAAGGTAACAAACAGGTGCCTTAATTACTGACCTGCCTTATCAGATTTTAGAGTCATACAATAATTAGGGTTTTTTGTGTGCACAAGTAGTCAATGTATTTGTGAATAGGTAACCTTTGTAACTAATAATCCTGTACCATATTGTAATCTTCTGTTAAAAGCAAAAGAAAACAAAGAAAAATCCTCAATACAACCCTCCCATTCCTTCTTTCACCACTGAAACAGCAATTTAAAAAACAACAACAAAAAAAACCCTTCACAAAAAAAAAAAAAGTTAAATCTAAGATTCGGAAGCTGCTCAATTTCCATATTTTAAGATGTGTACATGGAGCAAAAGCTACTATCTATGGAAAAGAAAGAACTGGCTGGATATGTAAAATTTGAGAATGGTTTTTGCTTGCTGTGGTTATTGGGTTTTGAAGCTCAGGATCTGAGAACAGAGTTTAAAAAAAAAAAAAAAAGGGTTCATGACCCTAGATTACGGAAAAGCAAACTCTGACCTGTTCCAGTATCTCTTGAAAGGAATTCCATTTAATACAGATTTGGAGAAGAGAGATTTTTGGTATTTTTGAGGATCACTATTTCCAAGCTCAACAATGATTTATTTCAATGGAAAATGAAATGAAGCAAAGGTGTCAGGAGCCCTGAATGCATGAGAAAGGAACTCCTTCCTAAACCTGACATAAAAAGCAAATTCATAGGGTGTGGATGTAGGGGCACGTGACCAGGGACAGCTATAAAGACAGTGTCTAAGCATACAGGGATAGGATTAGCAGTCAGGACCCACCTGGAGTAGCGTGTGACAAGGGATGTGAAAGGCAACTAAGACTTCTTCTGATTTATCTGCAGCAAAAGAAAAATGAGAGAAAGGCTGCTTTGGAATGGGACAGGGAAAGTGGTGACAAAAAGCATGGAAAAGACTGATGAACTACTCACCATTATAGGAGGATTGGATTAAAGAATATCTTAAGAAATTGTACCTGTACAAAACTTTGGGACCTGATGGGCAGAGATACTATGTGCTGAGGGATCTGGCCTGTGTCATTTGAGGCCACTCTTGATATCTTCACAGGATGCTGTTGATGAGGGAAGACTTGTTAGTTCTAGAAGAAACATCTCTTCTGCCTTCTGGAATTGTGATAGGCTGGATCTGGATAACTAGAAGCTAACTAGCCAGAGGGTGTTAGAACAATAATCCAAGAATCCATTTCCAAAAATATTGAAGATAAGTAGTCAGCATGGGGTTACAGATGGAAAATCATGCCTGATCCACTTGACAGCTTTCTCTGGTGTAATGGTTAGCTTGTTGAATAAATAGAAGGATGGGAATGTTGTTCATACTGAGTTTAGCTGGCAAGGCATTTAGTGCTGTATCCTGTAACATCCCCATGGTGAAGTGCGAACTGGTGAATGTAGAAATGGATTGAGCTCAGCCAGCTCAAACAGTTTTTGAATGGTTGTGATCAGTGGCATGGAGTCTAACTGGAGGCTCTGTACCCCAGGAGTTGATAAAAAAAAAAAATCCCATGCTGTTAACATCTTTATTAATCACTTGGATGATGATATGCCGCATCCTTAGCAAGTTTTCAGATGATGTAAAAATGGTAGGAGAGGTTGAGGTACCAGAATATTCGTGTTTCCATTCATAGTGCCTTGGATGTGCTGGGGAATTGGGCTGACAAGAAATTCAAGAAAATTCAACAGAAGGAAATGCAAGTGGTACACCTGTGGAGGAATAAGCCCTTAGTCTGCACTGATACCTGTGTTGTCTGGCTGGTAGTAGGTACTTTGTTAAGTGTTGAATATGGTCCAACTTTGTGGCAAGTAATATCAAGAGTTTCCTGGGCTGCTTTAAGAGGAGTGATACCAGTAGATCAAGGTGTATCATCTTTCACTGGGCAGATGTGGCACTGTGTATAGTTCTGGGCTTCCCAGCAGCAGACATGAACTTCATGAACATACTGGAGTCAAATAGTAGTTGCTGAGGATGATTGAAGAATTGGAGCTTCTGCCTTACTAAGAGAAGGTGGGAGAGCTGGTATGTGGAGCCTGAAATGTGTGAGGATGTGGCTTCCCAGCAAATAGTTATACATTTACCCCCTTGCTGTATTTTTAGAAGATGGATAGATTTTGTAAGTGCTGCCTTCTTTGCAGTATGAGATTAACTACTGTGTCTAGATGAAAATAGAAGAAAAATGAGGCAATTTAAACAAGCTCATTTTGGCTTGAAAGGCTAATCTATTTCCATCAGTAGAACTTCAATATATGTGCAGGTTTATGTCTTAAAATGAAGTTATATTCAGATGCATTTGTGTAAAGAAAAAATATTGTTACAGGACTTTTTTTTTTAAAGTCACTTGTAGTTGTGTTAAGGATGTTTTTTTGCTTTTGTTTTTTTTTTCAGGCTGTCACAAACTAATCTCCTTTTTCATATTTTTCTCTCTCAAATACTGGACAAATGCTACAGAAGTCTAAGAGTAAGCTAAGATAAATGACAATCTAGAGCAGTCTTCCTCAGAAGATTGGTCAGAAGTGTAGGAAACACTGCATGAATCAAGCAAAGAATTTAAAATTCTGTATAATGGACTATCCATTAAAGCACGCACTACATTTTAGAAATACTGACTTAACTTAGAGTCTTTGCTTACATCTGCTAAAGAAAGTGCACTCATTGAGTTCATTTTTCTAATTAACATATGATCTCTAAAGGTATTATGGAGGCAGTTTTAAGAATGAATTATAAAGGAAGGAAAGACACCGAGGGCTCAGGTGATAAAATTACTGACATTCTTTTTTTTCCTGGTGAGAGAAGGCAAGACTTGGTGAGTTGCTTTTCAGTTCGAGGGTTAACTGAAAGAAAATAGAAGAAGAAATAAATATGTTAGCAGATGGGAAAGGCCCATCATGGTTCTTAAGGATTGCACATCTTTATTGGCTTGTTTTGCTCTGAATTCAACTGTTCCTTATCTTGAAAGGAGAGGAATAAAATTTTCATAGTACACTTGATCTAATACAAAGTGGAGATACATCTCCCATTTAGTGGGTCATGTATTTAAACAGCACAACATGGATTCATCTGCATATTCATTTGTAAATTGACAGTTTACTTTTTTGTAAGATTATAAGTAACGAGTTTGGAAGAAGTGAAATAAAAATATGTGAGGTGAGACTTGTCTGTCTACTGCCTGAGTTAACACATTCAAAGAAAACTAATAGAACGTGTGAGTGTTTGTCTTTAGGAATATATAAATATATGTATTAGTTCACATGTGAATATTAATTTCTCTTTTTTTTCTTGGTGATAGTGTCTGAAGCTGAAATTTCTAGGGAGGCTGCTGACATGGAAATGAACAGAGAAAAATATGTTGAAGAACTGAAGAAAGCATTGATACTTGGAGAAGAATCAGCTGGCAAATACAACTTCACTGTTTCAGTGGATGAAGAAAATACACAGTGTCACTTCTCCTATGAAAGAAATCTGAAAGATGGCTCTGTAAGTATGATTAAATGTTTAAATTTGATTGTTAATTATGAGAAGAACCTTGTTGGTGTATATATGGTTGGTTTCTATATTTTATTTACAATCAAATACAGTTATACTTATTTCAGATTGAATAAATATGTTGAGCCCCACTTTGGTTTAAATTAGGAAAAAAACTTGTAGTTTCCTGTCAAAACCTATCTACTAGAACTATTTCTTTGATACATCTATCTCAAGTGTAAAGAATAAGAGTATTACTTCTCTAATTTAAATTTATTGTGTGTGTTCCATAAGTTGCAACTTTGTTTTTTACTCCTAGCTTCCCTCCCTCTTCAAATTCAGGCCTCAACTGCTTTTCTACTTCTTGTTTCTTTTTTCCCTTTTCCTTTATACTTGTCTAAAAAAAGAAGGAAAAAAAAAAAGAGAAAAAAAAACACCCTAAGTTTACTTTCAAATGAGAAAATTTATTTTTAAAATACATTTTTCTATTACTTTAAATATTTTGAAAACTAACAATAAAGTGGTTTCCTGCTTAGAACTGCATTAAATTGTGACTTTGTTTTTTGGCTGCAAAGGAAAGGATTCTTAAAGCAAGAAACAAAGTAGTATTGTCTGTATCTGCAGATACCATTGGCTGTTTCAGATTATGATTTGATGTTGAAACTTTCCTTGGGAAGCTAATCTAAGGAAATCCTGCTTGCTCCTACCCTTTTTTTTTTTCTCTGAAATCAAATGCAGTGCAATTGCCAAGTTTTGTAACTCTGTCATCGGTGCTGTGATAATTGTTGAGATTACTGACTTCTCAGCCACATCAGTGACATCACTTGACTGTTAGAACAAATAGCTCTTCGGACTGGACTGTGGGCCTAATCACATTCAGGGCACAGTTCTCCAATCAGTTTATTGGCGCTATTATGGGGAAGAAAATTATGGGCAAAGAACAGAAACAAGATTGCAGATAAAGAAGAGCAGCAGTATCTTTGGGCAGATCTTTCATTCCTGTAGGGGGAAAAAAAAAAAATCCATAACGAAGTTATTCCCAAAAAGAAATTATCTAAGGATTTTCCCATCTATTTTATTTTATTTTATTTTTTAGTAAAAAAGTTTCTGCTTCAGACTATTGAGGCGTACCTTGCTCTTCCTTTGACTAATTTTGTCATGTATCAACTTTTAAGAAGTTGACATATAACAAAGAAACCAACCCTAAAGGAGCTACTTTATCTGGAATACTTCAGTTGGAGATGGAAGTATTCTTTTCTCTAAATTGGAAAGAAATTAAGAATGCATCATGGAGTTCAGTTACAAACCTGAAATGGGAATACATGTATATTTCATGTATGTTGTGTCTTTTAGGTGAGATGAGGAAAAGTTTCCTGTAAAGTGAGGGCCATTCACTAACCTATAGCAACTCACTTAAGTGCTTCAGAAGCCAAACTCAGATTCAGAACTATATTTTAGTAAGTGGAGAAGGAGAGATTCAGTGACATGAAGTTAGGCCTCTTAAAAGTGCTTCATTATAGGCTAGACTTTTTCCTCATGCAGTTTAGGAAATTTCGAGCTCTTGACTAAGGTACCCAAAAATTAGGTGATACAAGTCTTTCAAGCTGTATTATCACTTCTTCTGTGTATTTACCCAAGACCTTATGGGTTCTGTATCACTTTCTTGACACTTCTTGTATACACACCAGTCTTATTGCTGTTCACAAAAGCTCTAGGCTTAAGTATATATACTACATACTGTATTGCAGCAGTATTACAAGGCTAGGACCAAAATTTTACTTAGAAAATAAGACCAGTAATTTTAGCAATCTTGTTTTTCTTGTCTGTGTCACACATAATATATTCTAAATACCAGACAGATGAAATACATACTATATTTTATTAAGGGAAAATATCTTCATATATATGGGCCACCTAATATGTTTCCATCAATTAAGGCTTATGAGAAACTTAATTCACATGAAAATATCTTTATGTCATTTTGGGAAAATAATCTGGCCAAAGTAATTGAAAATAAAGTGTTCTGATTGCTATATGTGCTTTTGAGTTTGGGCATCAAAACAGTAGTTTGTGTTTCTTGGGTGAAAACACACCTTTTTTTCCTATATATTATACTAATGCTACCAATTTAATTGCCAGAGCCTTTGTCAGAAATATGAATAATTTTCATGTATACAATAGAATATGTTTCAAACATCTACTGAAGTCTCTGGGAAAGTATTCATGGTGTATATCTTTTAGCATCAGATTAGGAAATAATCTTCTTGGGCTCTGTACATCCTGAGGGCTGAAATTCATTTAAATGTTGTTTTGTTTTTTTTTTTTGCTAGTAAGAAAACCTAGAGAGACTTCCTGCAACTTAAACACAGAATTTTAGTCACGTTTGTTTCTTACCAGCAGTTATTTTTCTAAATGAATGTATATCTATAACTTGTTTAGTCAGTATGAGTATATTCTTTTTCCTGTTTCAGCAAATGTGTTTGTATGTACAAAGTAAAACCTTCCTAGTCTTCAGAAGAACAGTTTTCTTCTTTAGTGGGGGATGGTGTAGGTGTTGATTGAAATGCACAACTAACAAAAGAAATGCAGTACTTTTTCAGTCAAGCAGAAAGATTTGTTAGTCTTTGTATTCTTACATAAAAACTTGATCATGAGGGAAAAGGAAGCAATTATTTCCAATTTTGACAGCGGTGCACATCATACTTTAAGTTCTCTACTTCTCTCTTACCTCATATTATCAACCTCCATTGTGAGGAAGGTCTATTGAATTATCAGAAATAATTAGAAGATCGGTATTCTTAAGTCAGTATAGTTATACAACAAAGGGAGAAATTCTGGGAAAGTATGCGTAAAGACATAGTTGGTTGGATCTTGGAATACTGAACTTTTTTTTTTTTAGTCTTAATGAATATACTTAACACTTTAAAAATAACAACAACAACAAACAAACCTGCAAAGCATTGATATAATTTGTGAACTATAAAAAGGATATCAGCTTGTGCAGCTAATATTGCTATTTTTTTTACCTACTGAATATACAGATGCTTACTTTTGTACACCAGGAAAATCCATATGCCTTTTGTTAGATGCACCTGAATACTTGTATGCACAAAGTTTATCTTAGCTATTTTTCATGAAACTTACCAACAGCATGATATTGATTATGCACAGTAACCTATGCCCACTTTCACCAGTAATTTCCAGTGCAGTGCTTTGTCACAGTGTGGATAAACCTCTAATTCCTATCAAAAATTAAGTATGGATTTCCTTTGGAAAAAAAAAAAATAAAAATCATTCAACTTTTCCATTCTAAATGTATCGTAGGTTCAGTTGAGTTGTGGCCTGGTGCCTTACATAGAAATGGTATATCCATGGTAACTACAACAGATAGAAAGAGCACAATAAAACTATTTGTTAGAGGAAATTCTAAGCTAGAACAAAACATTATTTTTTGTCATAGTCACCACAATTAGCTGTGCATTTTTGCTAGCAATGAAGAAGAGCCTGTATGCCGCTGTCATAAAAAAAATCTGCACCAGTGGAGGTGACCCACTGGTCACCACTGCTGAAACACACCACCCACCGCCTCACTGTGCCACTGTACTCACATCCATTCTTTGGTCTCTATAAAATGTTCAGCAAGTGTTGATGAATGTCAATGGGTATGTTTGGTTGGTTTTTTTTTTTTCTGCATAGAGAAATTCAGTGACACACCTTTTTGTCATCTGCACTTCTGTGTCAGACAGCATTCTGTCATATTGCCCCTCTGCTGCCATCTATCACATGGCAACAACATGTAACAGGATACTGTTGGGAAGGTTCAGCCTCTACTTTCATACCATTGTCTGCCTCTGATGTAGTGAGCCAACATAATAAAACAGGAGGCATTACTTTCAGAGCATCCCTCAGTATACAAATAATAGCTGGCTGAATCTGTAACATGTGTAACTCAATTGCAATGGGCATGTTAAAAGCAGATTAAATAATTTATTGTGAAGGCCAAGGAGGCAAGTGTCAGTTTAGGAATTATACAAAGACAAGTTGTATGGTGGTAAACTTTTGCAGTTTGTAAGACAAATCACATCTTTTTCTGTTTCCTTGTTAAGAAAACTCATATTTAGATAAAGGAATAATCGGAAATAAATATTTTAATGCATTTATTGTTCACAGTAGCTAAAAATAACATAGTGTTTGCTATTTTTTGTTACTTCAATTGGCAAAAAGTGTCTGAGAAAGCAGAAAATAGCAATAAAATAGAATACATACAATAACCATGTGGTAAAGGCATAATGCTACAGCTTTGTATACCAGCTTTGTGTATTTGTTGTTCCCTGTTTTCTTTTTGTGGGTATCTGCGTATGTGGAATATATTTTGTATACTATTAGCTTGCTATGTATAGTACTAGAAACACTCAAAATCTGTCATAAAAATAAAAGTTTTCATGTGGAAGGTGGTAAATCTTCTGTGGTTTATTAGTTCAATTGGAACTTAGTGTTTAAAACATAAAGGCTAAAAAAGCTTTTCAGAAGTGTTGTGGAACAGAAATTTAACGATCGGTTAGTTATGACAACAATATTCCTTGATTTTTATCCTGATGATCTCCTTTTTCAGTTTGGTAGTTCTATTTAAATATATGGTGTGTGTGTGTGTGTGTGTGTGTATACATACATACATATATATACATACAAACAGATATTTTCAGGACTTTAATGAGTGTTTAAATCTGCATTACTGTATTCTTCTGTAGTTGTTGTTTTGTTTGTTCTTACTTGTGTTTGCAGATCTGTTTTCCAATCTTCTGATAATGCTATTAATGACTTTTGCCTAGTGACTGGTAATAGTCACTTGATGATAAAATGTGCTAGCTACTGAAATTTACTTCCCGTAAGTGCAGTAAACTGTCATTCTGAAATTACTTTTAACACTTTTGGTAGCAGTTTGTGAAGGATCTACCTCACTCAAATGAAAGTGCCAAAGCTACATTGGGTGGTCTACAGGAGTGCAAAGAAGAATAATGAAGTGACGTTAAACGAAGGAAAAATGTAGGCATATTATTAGGAAATACTTTCTAATGTTGAAATTTGTTTAACTGTTGAAACATTGGCCAGAGGAAGTGGTAGCAGCCCCATTGCATCAGGCACTTAAGGCTGGATTGGTCAAAGAAATGGAAAATGCACTGTAAGAAATTATGCTGTATTGGCATTATAATGTATTAGATGACCTAATAGGTATTTTCCGTCCCTGAAACCTGTGAGTCTCTGCTTGCTTGCCCAGGCTATAATACACATGAACTCTGCCAGCCTGTGATGTGATTAACTTCTTTACTGTAGAGGTAATATTTACATCATGTCCACGCCATCACATGCATGTGTGCATGAAGGTTGAAGACCAAGAGGATAGAGAACATAGTTTCTGCAAGTTGCCTCATGAAGACAGGTTTATCATCCTCCTTCAAGTACCATAGTTTGTTTGTTCAAAGCTTGTTGTGCCTTCTGTTGTCTGGATAGAAAGTTTGACAGTGGTATGACTGATTCTCCACTATAACAATAAAGGTTGGCAGTTTAAATGTTTCACTGAGGAAAGCTTACAAACAAGCCCATAAGGATTGTTTTGGATTTTCTTTCCCAGCTAATAGAGAAGAATAATTTTTCTTTATTTGTTTATGTTTGTTCAGAGTTATCTACAGATTACTTCTCTCTCTGTAATGCTGGATCTATAAAGATGGAATTACACTTATTATCCGAAGCCCTATTTTGAAGGCAATGGAGACATGCAGCAGTTTAGGGGGTATAGGAAGGCAAGCTGTATCCAGATGTAAAATTCTTGTGACCATTTTTTTTTTTACTCTTCCAGTCAACATAAGTGTCTGGGGACTCATAGACAGCATCTGCAGTGTCATTCTGCTGCTTATGATCCAATTCACCTGTTGTTTTGTTGATAAACAAGTAGTTCCTCCCATGAACTGATATTCATCATCAAAACTAGATGCTTGAAAGCACATGATTTCAATCACTCCACTACGTTTCTGCTTGAGTGAAACCAAAACTACATTATCAAATCCTTATAAAGGTGTTATATATTTTGCATTTTTATATATTAAGCATTGTGAAGGTTTGCATCATAAGTGGATCTACTTAGGTCATGATTTTTTTGTTTTGAATGGATGGAAAACTTCCAGAGGTCATAAAGAATTTCTGTCTGATTGAGAGGAAAGATCTATGTAGTATATTTTGTAGTGTTATAGTACCATGTTACTTTAAAAGCATCAGATTAAGAATCACAATAAATCCATAGGGATTTATAAAGAAAATTCATAAGGATTTTAGCCTGTTCATGCTTAGCTTTTTTGAAAGAGTGGTAAAAGAAAAAGACTTGTAGGAACACTAGTTCTAGCTGCATCTCAACCTGGTGTTACTGAGCCTAGAATGTTGCAAATTTAAAACTTCTAATTTGTTCTGTTCTGTGATTTATCTTCCTTATGACAGGTGGCTTTGCCGGAGGGCATTCAGCGCTGTCCTTAGGAACTGTTTTTAGGTTGGTGAGGGCAAAGCAGACTGTTAAGAGTCACATTAAAATAACAATGGATTTGGTATACAGTGGGGCTTGTGTGTCGAGCCAGCTGCAGCGCGAAATGGGCCACACACACAGAGATCTCAGTAAGGGGCCATTGAGGCTCAGCCAGCTAAACTGCTGCCACCTAAACAAACACCATCACAGAGTCAGTGATTTAGAGCTTGATCTAAGTAGGTGACCACTTGGAAGTAAATCTTTCCAAGTGCTTTAGCGAGTCACTCCACATATAATAAATAATGGAAATCCGGCAAGATTTTTTTGTACTGGCATTTAAATTGATTAAATGGCCTTTGATAAACAATTATTTGGGTGCTAGCAGTCTTCTTTCTTACAGTAACGCAACAGGCTCTGTGTTTTTTTTGTTTTTGTTTTTTTTTCTTGCCTTTTAAGTAAACTTGTAAACAGGGAGGATGTTAGCTCCACCTTAGATACAATACTGTTAGTAATCAGCTGATGGGAAAGATGCAGTTATTAGTCTCTTCGGTTTCCCATGGCTACTTTTCTATGGTCAGTTCCATGAGTTCATTACGAGTCTGCTACAACTTAAAAATACTCAGAAGTGCAGAGTAACCAAAATTTAATGTATACTGAATAAGGAAAGTAGAATGGCAGAGCTCCTCATGCTGTCCAGACTGTCCTGATTCAAGGTTTAAATAGTTCCTTTGCTCCAAACCACCAAGGATATGTTGTTTGGATAAAAAAGGTCACCGAGAGTTCAGATTTGTTTCCCAAGCAATTCGGCTAACTGCTCTATTAAAAAGGAGAGAGGAAAGCCATTGGGAGAGGCAAAATGATTAAAAAGTAGCTCAGTGTAAGGGCAATGGTTCTTCTCTATCTCTTATATCTATGTACTTGAGGATTTAAGAGCATATACTTCAATTAGTTTCTCAGAAGCTCAGTTTAGGAATAGTATGTTTATATGCTGTACATAAAAAACATG
>JAOWBP010004700.1:48589115-48599525 GCA_028571105.1 Tragopan temminckii | reverse complement strand
AGTGCTACATGATTATCCTCATCTCACCTGATGTGTAACTTTAAGAACTCTTCAGATGTTGTAAGATACATTTTAAATACATTAGATCACTTTCCATAACCTTTAGGTTAAAAAAGAATACAAAGAAAAACAAAAAACCCAGAAAAAAATTTTTCCCTCCCCATTGATATACATACTACATTAGGTAGAAGTTCTAGAGAATTAGGCTATAGTATTTTCCTTGGTTAACTACAATTTTAACATTTTTATTGGGTATGGAAAGTGCTGGAGGAGAAAGAATACTTAAAATACTGGTAACATACATCTTTAAAAATGAGAGATCATTGAAAAAAGATGAATCAAAGGCAGCAATGAATGAATATTCCTACTGTTTCTATCTACTTGTCATCATGTCTGGAATTCACTACTAGTATCCTACTGAACAAAAGTCTTGATTCACTTTATCAAGGCCTATTGTAAATGGCACTGTAAAGGGCTTCTTTTTTTCCTTTTTTTTTTTTTTTTTCCTCTCAGAAGTGCCATGAGGGTGTACATATGTTTAAAAAAAAAAAAAAAAAAAAAAAGAAGTTAAGTGTTCTGAAAATAGCAAAATAACAGATGTTAATTTATTTTATTAAAAAAAAAAAAAGTCAATTTTCCTTTCTTCTGCCTGATGTTACTACAGTGTCTCCCGTCCCCTCTCAATTCCCAAACATCCCAAACATTTCCCAATTTGGAATACCTGCTGTGTATCAAATCTCTGTGTAGGCATCAGGGGTGTGTTACACAGCTGAGAAAAAATGTTTTCAGTTTAGGAGGGAAATCCTTAAATCATTGCTTACTGACAAATTGTAGTTTCCCAAGAAGAAGATACAGGGGACTGTAGATGCTCTGGAAAAGTCATTACTCTGTGTCAGGTTTTAGAACTTCACTACAAGACTTTAGTCCAGTACTTCCCATGAGGACAAGCAACAGTCAGAAGAACAGCAAGAATCATACCTACGTTTCTCTTCAGAAATGCATTTGCAGGCCCAGAGAAAGCATTCACCTTTCTTCCTGCAGAGGTACAGGTAAACTATCTAGTATAGTTTAATAATGTTATCTTTTAGATGTACAGTATTTAAAGAAACATATCAAAACAACAAGAAAGAGAGAGAAAATCAGAATTATATTTCCATAAGTAGATGCAGAAATAAACTGGCTGTAGTACTGGCAGTGAGGAAGGTTTTGTACTTCCTGTTGTTTTCTTACCTGTATTGTCATAAAGCCAAACTCATGCATCTTTGCTTGTTCATTTGTGTCATGGAGACTCCACGTATTAGTAATTTTGACCACAAAAAAAAAAAGAAAAAAATTGCTCTGAACACTGAAAACAAGTTCCTAATTTCAGTGCTCAATAAGCAAATCAAGATCAGCTGCTTCCTGATAGAATAGCACTAATCTAATTTTGCTACCTTACTGTAAATGCTGTAAACTGAACTTTGAATTCTGGAGAATGCTAACTACTGCTAGACAGCATGTGAGATAACTTTTTTTTATTATTATTTTTCATGTTCTGTCAGTGAGGATAAATTCTATGTTTTTTAAATTCAGGATTTGAAGCTAGATTTCATATATATGTTAAATTTTTGGTGAATCAAATTTTTGTTTAGAAGTGTTGTATAAGATAACAGTTCTTTGGAAGATAGATTGTTTGTCAGATTTTGAATGTGGCTCTGTTACAGAAACATGTTTCCCAGACATATTTTGTGCAATTTCAAGAATACATTTCTAGGTCTTTGAATTCTGGGTTTGTATCATTGTGTGAGAAACTGTTCCATAAAAGAGTATTTGTCTCATTGTGTTTTGTTGGTTTTTAAATACCAGGGTTCCTGCATATAGCATTTAGTATTTCATCTAAGATTTATTTTGAATTGCTTTGCTTAATATAAAACATAACTGATGCTAGTTTCCTCTTTTGTGTTTTCAGAACACAAATCCTTGTTATTCTGCAGGTATTTTGTCATTAGTAATGAGAAGCATTTCTTTTCTTTACTACTTTTGAGCTCCAGGTTTTTTGTTTTGATCGTACAAGGCATATGCGTCTTCCCAGTGCATGATTGATATCTGTAGGTTATACACTGGTGTAGGTGTGGTCGAGTGGTTAAGGTGGTAGACTAGAAATTCATTGGGGTCTCACTGTGCAGAACTAAAACCCAAGCTGATAATTTCCTTCCACTTCCCAGCACTGCATTTCTGCTGGAGAGCAGCCCATCTGAAAGAGATCTGAGGGTCTTGCTTGGCAGCAAGTTGAAAACTAGTCAAGAAAGTGCCCAGGCAGCCTATGAGGCCAACCATATCTTGGGGTGCATCAAGCATGGTACTGCCAGCTAGTCAAGGGAAATGATTGTTATGTTCTACACTGCAGTGATGCAGTCTTACTGTGAATGCTGTGTGCAGTTTTGCAGGATGAAAAGGACATAGAACTATTAGAGAGCATCCCAAGGAGGGCTACAAAGATTGCAACTGTCTAGGGGGAAAGAGCTATGATGAGTGGATGGTTTGTTCAGCTTGAAGAAGAGAAGACAGAGGAGAGACTTTATTGTGGATTATGTCCTCTTCACGAGTGGGAGTGGAGGGACAGGAATAAATAATTCTCTAATTTTAGAGAAATAGCTCCTCTTGCCGAAGTTAGGATGGTGTTTTTAAATGCTGTAGTAAGTTTGTGTTTAGAAGGAGAGTTGTGATACTTGATGGTGTTTGTTGTTGTTAGTGGTGATTTTTTTATACTGTTGTTGAGTGTTATAGTCCACTCATGAACATTCATGTATGTTTGGATGTATTACTGGGCTTTCCACACATTCTCTGTGATGTTCTGGTTTGACATAGTGATGTGCTGGTTTGATATCTTCTTTAACATATAATTGCATTTATTTAGTAAGTGAATTTCAGATGCTTCTAAATTCTTAGAATTGTAAGAATGAATTTGAGACCACAGTTGGAACACATGCTAATTTGTGGCAGGTCCTGCTACTGGAAAGCAGTTTGGAAACAGTCAGTTGATTGTTACTGCTCATTCAGTCTGAATTATTGCAACATTTTAGTGTTCTTAATTTTTTAGCAAGACTTAAACATTTGGAGGAAAACAAAAAATCTGGAAAAAAAAATTGTAGTAAGATATCAGTAGGAAAAGAAAAGTTACAAATATCTGGCCTCTGCTCTCCAGTAATACCCTGTATTTTCAGGAATTGCTGTTGTGGAATTTACTTACAAATAACATCCATGACATTGTAATCAGAGCTGTAAATAGAAGTACATCATTTTAGCTTTGCATACCTATGTTTTGTATATTTGATATAACCCTTTTATCAATGGTTTTTGTAATCAGATACAAGCTATCTTGTATAATCTGGTACAAGGGGAATTTGTATGTATATATAGTGTATTTATATATATATGTAAATTGTGAATTATTGTTTGATTATTCTAAGTCTATTTTAATTACTAAGCAATAGTGAATGAAGCATGGTTTTTGTTTTTGGGTGATGTGTAACATTTGCAGTTTAGATTGGGATAAAGTTTTAACTTAAGTAGGTTGATTTAATGCAGAAGTCTAAATAATATTCTGAAATTTACAGCTTCTTGTAAAGTTCCATACAGGTTCTCTTTGCACTTCGTTGCTGTACAGCTCACAGAACAATAGAAAATATATTTTAATGACTTCAAACTGAACTCATAGTACTTTGCAGCTTTGTTTAGAACCTGTACAATTCTAATTAAAACAACAAAAAAATTTGTTACTCTGTATTCAGCTAGTCCATCCAAGAAACAGTATACAAATTGGTTTTACTATTTAGTTGGAACAGTGCTGACTGTATTCATTCACTATAGTATAAACCTCTACTTTCCTCTTCTCTGAACAAAATCACTGTCAGGAAAAAAACGAACAAAAAAACCCAAACAAACAAAACAAACAAAAAAACCCCACCAAGGTAGACTTGGAAATCTGAAAGACAGCTAGAGAAACGTTGTGAGCTTATCTTGGCCTTTATAAGCACTGTTTTACTATCTACAGTTTAAAATACTGTTGGAGTTAAGCAGAAATCCTATTGAATGATCAGGATTGTGATGAGACTATATATTCTTTAAAGTAGCCTAGAGAGGCAGCTGATTCATTTTTTTAAAAAGCATTTCTTGGCTATGAATTGAAAAAATAGAAGTTACTATGATTTTGTGTTTCCTGATCTAACAAAGGAACTGCAAGTATAATCTTGCTACCTACTTTGAGAAACTGGTGATGTAAATCAGCTATTCACCACCTTGATTTTTTTCTTTTTGTCCGTGTTATTTATATTTTATGTTGACTTACATCAAATAACACAGTTCTAAGTCATTCTCGGTAGTAACTAAATGTTGTTTGTAACATAGCTCAGAATTGGTATTGTTACCAAGAGTGCATTTAACAGTGAATGGTAAACTGAAAGATTTTTAAAGGGATGTTTCAAATATACGCATATGTATAATAAGAATCAAAACTGAAAAATTGTCATATGCAATTTATGGCAGTAGAGTCTATGTAAATCACTGAGCCCACTGAAATGACATCCTGATATATGTTGTCTTTTACATGATGAAGATTTCTGCAAAGTCAGTCTTCTTGCTAATCCATTATTCTCCAAACAACCCTCTCCACCCAAACAATATAGGAATGGAGTTGGTAATGCCATGTATTAATAATTACAGCTGTCTACAAGCTGACAATTGTGAAGAAATAAATAGCCTTTTTCTCTGGTCACTCCCTTCCATACAGTGGATAGCCACTGCTGTATTGCCAGAAATGGCTCTCCTTGCAAGTCAGTAAGAAAATTTACTACTTAAGCAAACTTATTGATTGCGTGGAAAAATTTGTGCACTTCAGAAGTGTGCTCATCACCTGTCTATTTTTTATTTAAAATTCATTAAAATATGAAGTATTTATTCTAATTTTTGTGCACTGCACAAAATATACATTTTACAGCAGTAAAATATGCAGCAAACCAATTACACTTCTAAGAATTTATGCTGAAGGTTTTGTTCTTTCTTATGGGAGGCAAAAATATTTTTTCATTTGCTGTAAATAGTCCAAAATGAATGTTCTTAAGGGATTCAAGGAATAATCAACCTGGTGGTAAATTTGTGTGTTAGTTTCAAACATCTGTAAAGTTACTAATTAAGATGTTCTGCTGCTAGGAGTCCTTGGGTGTTGAAAGAAATTATTTTTCAAGGTATTTGTAAAAAATGTATTTTAGTAAACTATTTAGACATAGGGTAGTAGAAGTATTGTTCTAGTTAGTTGATCAAGATATGTTATGCATATTACCTGCCTAACATAGTTGTATTTTAAAATTCTTTTTTCAGTGACATAGTCTGGAGATTAAAACAACATAGTTGCAGAAAGAAAATCCTTTCTCTGAAAAATTAAGTTTATATATTTGTCCTTTGTCTTGAGAGAGAATTAATAGAATGTTCAAACTAAACTTGCTCCACAGTCACTTCCAAAACTACTTGATCAGAAATGAAGTTTGTCTCTGCTTTTTCTGTACAAGCATTTGGTGTTTCTTGTAATAGCTTCAGCAGTTTTCGTGCATTTAAAGATCTTCTCCTAAGCTCTCCCTCTTTATAATTTGCAGTTAGGAAATTAATGTCCTTCATGTTCATCTCAAATACCTTAAAATAGAAAAAGGTATATTTAACCAGACAATGCTCTAGCAATGTAATGATTGAGGGCACTAAAGAGTGCAAATTATTCAAGCTAAAGTCATTTTAAATTTGTGATTAAAAACCAGTTCTTACAGATTGTGTGCAGAGGTGATATAGACTGAGTTTGTTTGTTAGCTCTCTGTTAGAACAGCGAAATAATGCTGTTTTTCAAGTCAAAACTGGTGCAGGGGCATTAGAAATGGATAATAATGATTTTAAGAATGAGAATGTTTGGGCTCTACAGTGTTAACAAGGCCCTTATGCTGTTGCAGGTGAAATCCTAGTCAAGTCTTCACTGTGTGTATTGCAAGTACATTTGATTTACAATGCTTATTTACTTTTCCTTTTTGACGGTAGTCCTCAGGAGTTCTTGAAATGATTGAAATCCTTTCTTTTAGTGACTAGAATGTCAGAAGATAAATTGCATCATATTTTCCACAAGGTAAGACTGAAACCATTAGCTGTAACAAAATGTGTTTGATTTGTGAAAAATTGGGGTAAACACTCCTATTTTTTTCCCACCATTACATTCTTTGGTCACAGTGCTGGATCACTATAGCTACTGTGGCACATGGAAAAGTGGAGTCTACCTCCACTGAAAACTCAGACACAAGAGGAAAAATGACAAAAATTTATGCTTGCTCTAAATTTTTCATGAGGGAAAAAGTCATCTTTTTTGGAGGAGGAAAATAATTAGCAAGATGTTCCTACCATTAACAGTGACATTAGACTGAAGGTCAAGGGAGAGATTTGGGCTGAAACTGTTGCATGCTTTACTGACCTTAGTGGCAGATATGATTCTGATATCTGTAACCCTAAACAATAAAAAGCAACATCTGAAAGGGGAAGATTAAGTAAGCATAAGCTGAGCAGATGACTGGGCTTTAAGGCGATGGACTGAGGGAGGTAAAAGGTCTTGAAATGTAAGTAGGACTGAGGATCATCAACTTAGAGACAGGAGCTGAATTTGGGTGTAAATAATATCAACAAGATTTAAGATATACAGGAAAAGTAAGAGATCAAGCTGAACAGCAAGCAAATATTTGAAAGCTAACCTTGCATGAACTAACAGTTTAAAACATTTGATCAGAAATAGGGAAAAAAACACCTTGCTTTTGTTTGACCTTTCTTGAACAAGCTGATATCTTAAAATCTACCTACTACTGCAGTTTATTTTCCATCTTTTTTACTAACCATTGTTAAGTTAGAAGTTGGTATATGCTCTAGACCATCCTAATTGAGCTGCATGATTTATTTCAAGTTTGTTAGACTGCTTATATTATACGTATGCAGTGTATTTTTTTCTGGTTTGCTGTCAGTTTTGCATGTGTTTGTGAAATGTTCAGTCATTGCAGCACATTTATGCCATCTGGAAATGCATGTGCTTCCTGTTCTGAACAAAGGTCTTTAATCAAGGAAGGACTAGAAAGAGCAGTATACATAATCAGTAGGATGCCAAAATTAGAATTACACATGCATTTTTCAGATGGCATAACCATATCAAGTTTCATTCAGGGTCCTGTGTCTCTGGAACTAGTACCTTTATCCATGTTTTCTTCTACTTTTTCATATATTAGTTAGTGTCCAAATCCTTAAAGAGCTTTAGGATAATAGAAACAGATGAAGAATAATAGCTGAGAACTACAAGCCTATAGAAATTGCCTGGTATCTTTTATTTGTTAAGCAATACATTTTTTACTGCATCTGTCAAAAGAAAGATATCCACAAAATCATTTCACATTTGTTGTATTACTTTCCTCATATACACATGTTTTTTGGCCATTTCTTGTGTTAATGCTTTGCTAACGTTGTGTAGTTGATACTAGAATGACATGTAGAGAACACATTTGAGTTTGTTTCTTGGTAAGAGGCAGAAAATGAAGTGTGCCTGGTAGTATTGTCCATATATTCTCAGGTAGATTTCAGGAAGTAGGAAGATGTGTTCAGTCACACTTGTAAAACTGATCTTCGTTGAATGATATAACTGCATGTTTGTCTTCCACAGTTACAGTGCTTCCTGTCTCCATTAGATTTTAGTAATTTTTTATTCCAAATAAGTACATTCTGGTTTAATAATACCACTTCTGTTAACAAGTTGATCCTTTTTTTTTTTTTCCTTTTTTTTTTTTTTTTTTTAATCTTTGAAATTGTGTGTGGGTAGTTGGTGGGTAGATGGAAAGGCTTTTTTGTTTTGGTTTGTTTTCCAGTTTTTCTGGTAGTGCTTTATAAAACTACACTAGCTAATTCCAGTATTGCCAGAGTTGGTTGGCAGAATAGCCCTAGCTCTTTCTATCTCATTGGGAACATTTTTATTTTCATTTTTTTAGAAATTTTATGTGGCTTTTTCTTCTTCTGATTTATTTTTAAGGTTTAAGATCCTATAGCAATCTATCCAACTCAGCATGGATCACACCAAATGAATATTCAGTTTCTTTTACTGCTCTCTCAAAACCCTTTACATTTCTGGGTTGAAAGAGAAGCATGAAAATGACTCAGTGACAGGCCTGTCTGTCTGCTTACGAAGCTTCTGGACACATTTATGAACTTTTCAGTTTCATTCATTGCATGAATGGAGATTAACTGATAGAGAGAGTAAGATTTCATGGTTCCATCATGTTTAAGTGCATGGAGATTCTGTGCTTGATAGCACTGCTAATTCAGATGTTTACAGAAGATACTTACACTGATATTCTTTTGTTTACAATTAACACAGCTGACTTACTAGTTTTTGATTCAGCTCAAAATTTGGTGAAAATGCAACAAAATGGTTATCAGTTACTTGTTGGTAAGGAATCTTCAGGTATTTTTTAAGGTGTATCTTTAGGTATTTTTTATGAATAGTGATAGAACACGGGGGAATGGTTTTAAACTGAGACGGGGGAGGTTTAGGTTAGATATTAGGAGAAATTTTCACTCATGGGGTGGTGAAGCGCTGGAACAGGTTGCCCGAGGAGGCTGTGGATGCCCTGGCCCTGGAGGCATTCAAGGCCAGGCTGGATGTGGCTCTGGGCAGCCTGGTCTGGTGGTTGGTGACCCTGCACATAGCTAGATGATCACTGTGGTCCTTTTCAACCCAGGCCATTCTATGGTTCTATTATTGTTTAACTCTATTACTGTTACACTGGGGGGGGAAAAAAAAAAAAAAGGCTTGCATTTCATGGCATGTAAGTGTCTCAAGTTGATAACCATGCATACAAGGTTCAGTGACAATTTGGCAGTGTGCATAAGCAGTCTTAGTCCTGGCCTCTATACTGTTTTTTTTTTGTTTGTTTGTTTTTTTAAAGAAATTGAATTTCCCTATTCCCATAGTGGTACCTTGTGCAGGAAGACAAGGGCAAGTTTCATCATCTACCATAATTCTCCTGGTACTACATTTCAGTCCTATGCTCCAAAGGTGAATGCATTTCTTCAGAATAAGCTGAGGCTTGAATGCACAGTTTTTTTGCCTCAGTATTTTTTTGAGATGCATTGAATTTCTCCTGGGTCATGTTTTTTTTTTTCCACTGGAGTCTTTTTGAAACTATGACAGGAAGGATCTTAGCCCATACGTTAATATGTAAGACTTGAAGAGTAACTGCCCTTTTGATTAGAGTAGTCCTTCCTAAAATGTAGGTTGCTAACCTAATAATATGGAAGAAATTACCAGAAATTTAAAAGTGTGTAGTTCATGCATTAGTTCATGCATTTCAGCCTGAAAAAATGATTTGGTTCAACTACTTTTGATTAAAAAAGAAAAAAAGAAAAAGAAAAAAAAAAAAAACGGACAACTTCTAGATTTCTGGTCCATGTACTTTTGGACAATAACACTAGTTTCACAATATGCAGGGCTTTTCCGTAGAGCTACAACTTTAATCTGTACCATGACTTCAGAATGAAATGTATTTTCATATGGTAAAGAATTTATTAATATATGTTAAATAAATATTCTTGTGGGTTTCTCCATAACTAAGGCATTAAGGCATAAAAATGTTAACATTTCATTACTCTGGTGTTACTGTTTTCGATACCTTTGAAGAGAAAATGTATAGTAAGAGAAAGCTGTCTTCTTTATCTTTTCTTTAGAGAGCCATTTGTATGTGGTGGAAAGCCGAGACACACCAGGCTTTATTGAGCTCTCCCTAGACATATTCAAGGATGATAGCAGTATGCACTGATTTTAAAAATATAAATGATTTCATCTACCTCCGGAGTGACTGCTAGCTTTAACAAGCAGTGTTATAATCTTGCTTTGATTAGATTTCTGAAGCAAATTACATTACTTCACCTTTTCTTTGACTTAAACATAAACAAAACCTTGTGAAACTATCCCTAAAGCAGATGTAGCTAAGGGAATGTGTGTTTTATAGAGTTACCTTGGATCATAAAATCTTTTATTTAATTTATAACCCCACTGTGTAACTGAGCAGCTTCAAATACTGGTGGAAGAGTGTATAAATGAAGAAAGATTAAGCACTTGATAATAATAAGGTTGCCTTGAAAGATTATGGAGTTACTCTCCATAGAGGCATTTCAAAGCCATCTGATCATGATTGTGGACAACTGGCTGAAGATCACATTGCTTGAGCCAGTGAAGTTAATCAAGATGATCTCCAGAATATCTTTCTAGCCTAAACCATTCTGTGATAGTATTCCAAGGTGCTGTCATGGTTTTATGACTTTTGGTGATCAGTATTCCACATCATAACATCATATAATGTACTGGGGGTTTGACTG
>JAOWBP010004700.1:48559394-48589015 GCA_028571105.1 Tragopan temminckii | reverse complement strand
TCCGGAGGCGCGGATCCGTGGATCCCTCCGCCCCACAAGTCACGGAACCGGGCCGAACCGGCCCGTAAACCGTTGACTGTGTGTTCCAAATTGTTCTCTTTCTTCTTGCAATAAGAATACCTCTGCCTCAGGGGAACACTTCATCTGTGAACATTAAAACTTTAGTATCTGTTTTGCATAGCAGACAAAACCACTGTCTAAAAAAATTGTTTCTTCAATAGAGACACCAGCTATGTTCTTGGCTGATCAAATACTTCTGGTAGAGGTTGTAGCTGAAGAGAATTCTCCACGTGGTTTTCCTTCAACACAAACTTTTCCTCAAAACAAAAAGAGAGAATTCCTTCCAAGTAGACCTCTCCATTTCATTTAAATGTTCATATGGTGGCCTTTCTTCTCTTCCCCTCCTCCTTATAAGCCTCATCTTATAGCAAAATTTCTGGCTTTTTATGATTACACTTGTTAAATCTGCAGTTGTAACTAAGATGTTGGCAAGTCCATACCGCTTTCTTAAAAACAATTAAGATTTTCCCAACTGCTGTCTGTAATAAATGAGCTCTTGGTTTCCACTCAGTTCAAGCATTTAGGTTAGGAGATCTCTCTGTTACAGATCCCAGCTGCTCTCTGCAGTGAAGAAAAGTATTCATAGCCATAGCCTAAGGATAGCTGTTTAAGAGATAGGATCTAGTTTCCTTAGTGTTTGTTTTCAAGGATTATCTTTTGGTCAGAGTGGATGCACAGCTGTTTTACAGGTCCTAAATTTTCCACTTCTTATCAACTTGACACCTAAAGAAGATAGGCGACATCTTGAGTTTCCATCAGTTCTTTCCCATGGGCATGGAAAGTAATTTTAGAACGTTTGGTAGATAAACAGTTGAACTCATTATTTCAGAGCACTTGAAGTCACCTGGTGGTATTCACTTAGTTTATTTCATGCATTGTTACCATTGCTGCGGATGGCAACATTTACTGGAAAAGGAATGAATACTTAATTCATCAGTTAGTGTAAAAGTAGTGCTATTACTTTGTAGTCATATTGGCTTGGATATTTTCATCTGTGAATGCAATCTTTTTGCTGAAAGTTCTGCTGTGAATAACACGAGAAGAATGGTGAATTTTTTGCTGAAGTCAGTTTCTCCTAATTCCCTACATAGTGATTTTTAACACCAAAGTAGCTGCATTTGTCTTTTGATCTTTATGAAGGCTTTGTGAACATATTCTTTAATAAATCTGTGTGTTTTGCTACTTACAAACTTATTCCAAAATTCTTATTCCATAAGAAAGCTCACATAAATGAGAAAGCATGGTGAGGTGAGTCAGCAGCAGAGCAGTCAAGAAGTTGTCCTTAGAGCTTTTAACTTAGTTGCTTGTCAAATACATTCGAATTTAGGTTTCGGAAATAGTACCCGTTGCTTGGGTGATTAGTTGGATCCTACTGAAACAAGCTCTTCTGAAGCGCAGCTTTTCAGATTAAACTTCAAAATTCTCATCACTTCCATTGTTTGAAGTCTTCATCAGTTGAAAACTAATGCAATTCAGAAGTTTAGTTGTCTTTTTTTTGGAAAGGGAAGTGCAGGGTATGAAGGGAGAGCTTGGTTCTCATATTTGTTCTACACTTTATAAACTAGCCATTAGGTCAGCCAATATGTGTCTCAGTAACTTGGGGTTTGTACAGCAATAATTCTTTACTGTGTCTTCACAGTGACTCAGCCCAGGCAGATTTCCATCTCCTTTTCCACTCCACTCCACCAGACTAGTGATGTTCAATTTAACAGTATTAGAGAAGACATTTCTTGGCGCTGTTTTTAGATAGTTTTGGTGATAAAGGTGCAGAAGTACTTTATTCACATATAGCTTGTTACATGGAGACTTTATTCTGAGCAGAATAGAAAGTCTCTATTTCTTTCACTTAAAAAAAAAAAAAAAAAAAAAAAAAGTGGTAAAATCGGTGTCTGAATTTGGAATAGAAAAATGTGATTACATTTTTGCAGTAACTTCTATTCAGCTCCGAACAAACATAAGTGGGGAAAAATAATTCTTGTCTCCTCTTCAGAAGTTTTACTTTTCAGTTTTCTTTATCTTGATTTTTTTATTCCTGTCTTAAAAAGATGTCTATTTATTAATACAGCTTTAAAATTAATATAGCTTTAAAATATAAAACTGAAATACTAAGCTGATGCGTATTACACCTTTAAATCACACAAGTGTATTATAAACAAAGAATTTCCATGTTTTTCAGTATCACCATTTCAACTGCACATGTGGGATACATCTGTGGCCTTTTGGCAGTATGCTTGTCTGCTGTCTGCGAGTTTTTTTGTGTTTAAAGGTATCCTCATATCTAACCTCCTATTACTCTAGAAGTTACGAAATTTGTGTGCTTCTTCACATGGCAGCTATGAAGTGAGCTACTAAAATGTTCCAGCAGTTAGGAGATTGAATTCATGATGCTACACAACAGGACTAAAGGTACTTTTGACAACCAAAAAAGTAGCTTTGAACATTTTTCCTTAGCTATACATTTGGTATGTGCAGATAGCAGCAGACTTTTTATGTGTGGATACAGAGGCTGTTTCATTTCAGTCGCTTTGTTCCTTGTGTTGCTTTCAGGAGAGGTAGTAATGACAATACAGTTTTCTGAATTAAAAGCATCTATCTATATGACTGTGTTCTAGAGCATTTATATGGTTAAAAGTCTGCTTTTTTAGTTGAGAAAAACAGAAGTAACACTTCTTGCTTAAGTGGGAGCTTGAAAATACGAAAGAATAGGTGAAAAACGTTGAAGTTATAAAAATAAATCAGAAGAAGAGTAATAAAAGGGAAAAATATGCAACTGGTAGAAATTAGAGCAGCAAAGTTGTTTTTTTTTTCTTTCTAACTGTGGCCTTGTTACGCTTAATGTATTTCTAGTACCAAAAGATGAAAAAAATTGTTTCCATTACTTCAGAAAAGGCCAAAATGTTCCATTAGTGTTTCTCTTCTGAATCTGAAAAGCAAAAATATTTGTATGTCACAAAGACAATCCATTAGTTACTAAGGAAGATATTACATAGATGGACACAAGTTACTTGGGGAAAATGATCATTTAGAAGTGTTCAAGACAGTAAGAAGAATTGTTTGAACTGATTTCTGGCTTGTTCAAGTAAATTATTAACATTAAATACTTAGGATGTTAGGGAAGACTTGAAGACTTGCTACTGTTCTGTCAGTGCGTAGTGGATATGTACTTGTCCTTTTTGAAGTCTGAAGCTGTCCAAGCTGTAGTCTGTCTCAAACGAAAGACAAGTCTGCTAAAATACTAAGGGATAACAAAATGAAAATGTGATTGGTGTTAAGTGTTTATCCCATTTTATTTCTTTAACAGCAACAGACATCTTGGAGTGTTCTAGAAAAGTACCAACTTTGAAATAGCTGTAGTTATTAGTTTACTTGGAAAATAAAATTGCAGAGGCTCACCTAAAAGTGAAGAAGTGAGTTAAGGAGTTCTCTGTGTGAAAGATATTATTGTAGATCGTTTTTGAGGTAACTTATCATTTTTCCATATTTTACAGGAAAATTACTTTTAAATATTTCCTAAGAAATATCTAAGGATTTAGGCCTCAGTAAAATAAGTAGTAGCTATGATTCTTACTTCTGTGCTGTGCAGTGACTCTAAGACAATAATTGTACTGTATGTATTTTATTTCTAAGGAGGCTACTGAAAGTATAAAGTTCCCTTGTATGAGCACTGAAAAAGACTGTGGTTGTCTTCAGTGGACAAGTTCTTTTGCTAAGCAGTTGTTAATCATTGGTAAACAGACACTGAATAAGGAAACTGAGGAAAATCATGGGGAATGCTTGCCACTGTTCTGAAGTTTTTCTTCCAAATTATATATGTGGTACAAAAACTGATAAAGGGGTAGTTAACTAGGGTACAAATAATCATCTACTTTGTTTGGTAAAGTAGGTCCATTTGCACACAATACATGCAGTATATTACCAAGCTAAATAAAGGATGCGGCAGAAAGAAACATGAGGTTATGGTACGACTAACAACTCTGAAGTGAGTTTGGAGACCTCAGGGAGCAGATAGCTTAAGATGAGCTGCTAGTGTGGTTCTATGATAAAAATTCAACGGTAGAAGAGTAGTGACTGAGATATTTTATTATCTGTTGCTCTGAAGACTTGTATAATACGTCCTGTTATGTCTTCTCAAGATTTTTCATAAATCTAAAGGTACTGAATGCATGACAAAAAGCCATTAAGGCCTTTTCTATCAACCACAGTAAGTCATAGGAAAGAACAAGGCTAGAAGTTGAATTTAGATAATTTAGCTGAAGGCAACTGAAAGGAAACAGGTAGATCATTCTCTGTGTAGTGTTAACATAGACCCTTCATGAAGAGACACTTCTGAAAAATACTTCTGATCAAAACTAGTTACTGACCATTCACAGCCTAGCATTTGATTGGTTACCTGTCTTCTGTTCCTTCCTTGAAATCTTGTTTTCTCTTGAAATCATTTGAAGACATAGCTACTGTTTGCTATTTGTGATATATTACTATGGTATTTTAATGTGTGCAGAGAATAAAAAGCTGTTGAATTCTTACAATATTTAGTCAGAACTTGTATTAACCTTTGTCTTTTTCTCTACTGTGCTTTGAAATTTAAGTATTTAACTGGCCTGCAAGTTCTACATTTCAGTCTCAGTTTTTATTGTGTTTTTCTTTTCATTTTAAGACATTTACAGCAGCTTAAGCTGAAGGTCTGTGAAAACTAAAGTAAAATACAGGTTTTTTTTTCCCACAGGCTACACTCATTAAAATGATAGTAGACTTCTTACTCTTTTTTTTCCCCTTCCTTTTGTTTTTATTTATTTATTTATTTTAGTTTTTTAGCACCTAGAAACTGCAGCCTCTAAGTAAATCAGATAAGGCAAAATAAGATCAAGAACTTAAAACTGTATCAGAAACCAAACATTTTAAAATATGCTTGCAAGTGATCTGACTCTCTTCATATATCTGTTTTAATGCTTGTCGTCTACATAGTAAAGAAATGCAGTATCACTGAGACTGATGTGGAGAGCAAATAAGAGTGTGTAAGTGCATTCCTTGAGTAGTGGCAATGGCAGTAGGTTATCATGAGGCAATCAGGCAATTTTTTTTTTTTTTTTTTTTTTTTTTTGTATTGTGAAAGCAAGTTGAATGTTATCACCTCATTAAGAAAAAAAAGAAAAAACCAACCAAACAAAAAAATCCAACTCAGTTGAGCAGTTTTAAAATTCAGCTGAAAATTATGCACAATATCGAAGGATATTCTAAAGGTTCTTAAGAGGGGCCTTGCTGAAGAGGATTAAATGAAGGATGGAGTTGTACTTCTTGTCAAACAGTTTTCCTGTGTTTGGGATCATATTACAGTGATTTGAGCTATCTTGGACATTGGAACTGGAATTCAAATACTTTGTTGCAGTCCTTATATTTTGTGGATGGTGTTTGACAACTGGAAAAGCAAAAAGTTAAATTGTTTTCTCCCAGTAAACTTTTGGTGGTAGTAGATCTGTTAATGAATATGTGCATTTAAAATAGTGTAATTGTAGCTATGATGGTTGAGAATACAGATAACTGTAAGGTCAGGGAAAAATAATCTTTTGCTGTGTAAACTCTGCGTAGTTGGGAACCATGTAGCATTGCATTTCAGGCATGCAGGTATGCACAAAATTTCATGTTGCAGTCACTGCACTGCCAATTTTTTTGTTGTTGTTTTGTTTCATTTCTAGGGCTATTAGCAGACATTGCCATCTAAAGCTTATACAGATGCAAACTTTATGGTATATGTTATTGTCCATAACAAAATCTGAGCTAATCGTTTCTTTACTAGAATGGCAGGGAATTTTTTGAAATTACTGATCTGAATTCTAAATGAATATGTGCAGATACCTTCTGTTGTGTGCTAGAGCTGGAAGAAATATGTTTTAAAAACGTATTTATAATTTAATCTCCTAAACAGTTTAAGAGATTTGGTGAAAATTCTGAGATCAATTTCTTTTTTTTTTTTAAAGAAAAGAAATAAAGTGTTTTAATGAAGTAATCAGGGCCTGCTCATGAGGAAATGTTTTGGCAGTGGGAATGTGGTTGTGAAACCTTTGGGTTAGATTGAGTATGATGAACAGAGACTGCTTCTCATTCTTGAATTAGAGGAGAACGTAGTGCTGTTACATTTGGGAAATAAAATATCTATATCTATATCTATATATATATATATATACTGCTGTAGATCCTGTAAGATAGTTTAAAAAGAACAACTATTAAGTTCTCTAGCACTTATTCCAGCAGTACTAGATGTATCTAACATTTGTGAAAAATTGCAGTAGCTACTGACGGTTGCAGTTTGCTTGTCTTTAAGGTAGTTTATATGGGAAATTGCATGCTGCACTAACCTGAAAAGTGGAAAAAGGAGGAAGTGGGGTTTTCATCCATTCTGTTTTGAAATTATCTTTTAAATTTATGGAATATTTTTTATTGCCCAGTGACATCTTTTTCCTAAAAAAGAAAAGAAGAAAAAAAAAATTATACTATATCTATTCAAGAAATTACAGTTTGCTTTTCTTAAGGACTTATAGACTGTCAGAGTTGCATAGTGATTCATTAAATGTATATATTTTTAAGTCTTTAAGAATTGTATAGAAGGCTTTTTACTGAAGTGAATTGTCATGTATGTTTCTGTCTAAGACAGAGATGCAAACTGCAAAAAGGGGAATGTGAAGCAGGATATTTCTCATTGAGGTATATACACTACTCAGATAGACTGTTTTGGTTATTAATGCTCCTCTATGGCAGAAAGGGATTGGGTTAAAATGGGCAGAACATCTCTTAATTAAGACAGAGCAGCTGTAATTTGACATTTTGGTGCTCTAGATCTGAGATTGGCTGAAGTTCATTTTGGATTCTGTGGGGTTTTGTGCATTCATGGTCTTGCGTCCTCTTTGGCCTGAAATCATCAGTGAGTGTACAGTATAAAGCTGAGAAAAAAAGTGCCTTTAGCAAATCTACTGTCCACGTAATGTTTAAAGCAAACAGACTGTGTATTGCTGTGGTAACCAGACAGTAAACAAGTGGAAAAAATATAATCTCTCTTAAACTCAGTATGTGAGTGGTTAGTTCATTTTACAAGATTGTCTTCTGCAGAGTCCCATCACTGTTTTGTAGCAGCGCTAAATATTTAAGATCTGTTGTTCCTCCTTTTATCTTTCATTCATATGAACTTATATTTCAATACACCTGAGAAGAATTATGTGAAGATTTGAGATGATTGTATAGCTGAAGAAAAAAAAGAAAAAATATGATTACTCTGCTTCTAGGAACCTAACAAAAAGGTTATTTCAGTGTGTTTTTTGTGGTTTTCTTTTTTATTATTATTTAAACCATTTATACCTCAGGTTTACAAACAAACCACACAACTAAGCCAGAATTTTTAGCTATCCATGTGTACTTTAAAAATGCTTATTACAACTGTCAGGAAGCCTGAACTAGCAGGAGGGGAGATGCACTCCTGGTCCAAGACAGGGTGGTTCCTGTCGGTTACTCACATGCTGGACAATAGCAGTGGAAAAGCTTGCAGCACTGCTCTCCTCACCAAGTTTCTAAATTATGACGAACTTCTGTTTAGCTGTAGTTACAGGTCATCACACAGTGAGTGGCTGCTCTTTCCATGCTTTTATTCTGTATCATTTAATTTATTTTTGAAGTATCTTCTAAAACTTCCATTGGTATATTAAGGAAGTTGTAACATTCTGATATGAATTTCTTTCTTTGGAAAAGCTCTATTAATCTCTTGGAGAAGTATTTCCTCAGCATTTGTAACTTTCCTAGCAGGTCCTTACACATTTCAGATACTGCATTCGTCTATCTTCTCATGAAAGATTTTAGTAAGTATATCCAGACCACAGTTAACCTGAATAGATGAAGTTCCTGCTACTCTCATTAATAAAGAGGATAACTTTGTATGCTGTTCGTATCATCATGTATAGCAGCTATATTATTTAGAAAAAATACAGCAGCCTTATGAAAGTCATCTGTTTTAGGCGGTCACATGCCAGCATTTTTCACTAAAATGGTAGCTACAGATAAAGGATGCCTTGTTGTTTTGAGGCCCTCACTATAAACTTACCATAAATTTGGGAGTATCTCAACACTTAATAGTAATTACCTTGACTCCCATCCCTAGGCTATTTTCTGCCTATTGAGTTGGGTGACAGTAGAAGGTGCTTAATCTTTTGATCTCTTGATAATCTTTTTGGAAAACAACTATTTTCAATTTTATTGGTATCTTAGGATTTTGTGTTATTAGCAGTTTTGAAGTGTTGATCCAGATAGTAGTTGCTTTAAGGACTTCCTCTCTACATCTCCCTGAAGTCTAGTGGTCTTACTGAGTACAAGTTCCAAACGCTACATCATTGAAGCAAGCTTCTTTCAAGTTTGTCACTGAAGCTTCAATAAACTTCTTTCTTTGCTTGACTGAAGAACCATAGGGAGAATTCTGTGCTCTAGGTCTCTGTGGGACTGAAATGTACTGCATGCCGCACTCCTAACAGTCTGCTCCAGAGTAGGTGATGTGTTTTCACCACTGCTGAAATGTACCATCCACCCCTCACTATGCTCACACCCATTGATTTACCTCCTTCAACATTCAGCAAGCGTCAGCAAATGTCAATGAGTGCTATTTTTTCTACATGGAGAAATTTGGTGATACATCTTTGCTTCCATGTCAGACACCATTCTGTCAGGCTGCCCCTCTGCTGCCATCAGTCACACAGCAACGAAATATAAAGAAATACTGGTGGGAAGTTTGAGCCTCTGTTCCCATACTACCAAGCAACATCCACCTCTGATGTTGTGGGTCAACATAATAAAATAGGAGGCATTGTTTTCGAAACAGCTCTTGTATACATGTATGTTTGTGTTTATGTGTATTTTATATGTATTTATAAACACCCACCATATTAAAGGCAAGATCTATATAAAGAGAAACAGCACAGTGATTGTTGTCTATAGCTTATCATAGAAAATGTATCTCCTTTGAGCTTACTTAATTTATGCCTATTTGTGGCTATTAAGAGTCTCATTCATAAGGATTTCTAATTAATACCAATTATAAGTTTGTTCACGCTTTTACTACTGCTCTGATGTTCACTCAGCTCAATGAATGTGAACTGGGCTGTGCAAAGCACTTCAGCTGCACTATCCTTTATATCTGTGCAGCAGGATTTCTTTGAGGAGCAGTCTTGCGGTTCTCTGTGCCGCATGAGTTGTGTCACTGAAAACAATATGAATTACCATTCAGCTAGTCTTGGAGAAGTTTTCTGTCACCTTCAGACATGTGATGGGGTAGGGAGAAGGCTTTGATGGATTAGTGGCCCTTGAGTGCAGTGATCAGATAACCTCTTTGTGGAAAATGCTCTTATTAGCATGTGGGCCGTTCTCATTCATTCTTCGACTTATACCCTTGGACAGGAGGACAGTTGCACTTTAAAGGAAATCTGATATATTTGAGGATTTTTTTTAAATGTACACAATACATGAGGTCAGCAATTGTTTTATGACTTGACCTTACAGTGAGAACAATCTCAGTAGTGATAAGCAAATGGAAGGATGGACATTGCAGAGCAGAATTACGATTGCATGCTGATTAATTAGAAATCTGGATCTAAAAAAGACAATGTTTCTGCCACCAATAGAGGTGGTTTCTGAGAAGAGTGTTTCTGCCTCATCAGGGAGAAATGACCTACTGGGAGTGGCAGAAAAACCTGAGGAAAAAGTCCTCAGAGCTTCATAAAAGCTGCACTAGAAATTCAGTGATTCACTAGTACTACCTAATGCCCTGAGTCACTGTGCTGGGCGGTGTAACACACAGTGATGTGAGCCAGTTCCATAAAAGGATATAAATTAGTCAATGGACACCAAAGAGAACAACTCACTTTTTTTTTTTTTTTTTTTTTCCAGCCCTATTGAAATTAAATAATAATACAAGGTGCTGATCAGTAATATTGCAGAGAAATAATTTACTTAAAAAAAAAAAAAATTGATATTGTTTACAACTTTGGTTAAAGGCTTTGTATCCTTCTCTTTTGTGATGCTTCGCAGAAAATGGAAATATAAACTCCATTAAAAGACATAAGGCTAGTGTTCTATTGTTCGTAACTGGATTGTAATTACATAGGGTTATAAGCATGATAAATTGTTACAGAACTGCTGATCTCTTCTTCCTGGGAACTGATGCAGGACATGTGTAAACATTACAGAACCAGACAAGGGTTGGATTGGACACGAGGAAAAGTTTCTCTACCATGACAGTGGTCAGTCTGGGAGAGGCTTCCTAGAGGTAGAGGAAGGGGCATTTGGACAGTGCCCTCAATAATATATGTTAACTTTTGGTTAGCCCTGATGTTATCAGTCAGTTAGTCTAGGTTATCTCTATAGGTTCCTTCCAACATGACTATTCCAGTTCTAAATGTAATTCTTACAGAATTGTATGTTGGTGAGAGAAGAATCAAAGCTGTGAGAAATAATCATTGTCAGTCTTAGCTTACTTGATTTTGCAGTGTAGTTTCTGTATCTGTTAATCCAAGAATACAAGGTTTTTTGTTGTTTTTTTTTTAAACTGTGGTTCAATTTCTTTCTGCAGAGCTTGTGTGTGCTACTGTGGTATCCAGATGTTTTTTGTTTCCTTTTAAGCTTGTGTCTTTAAGAAAAAGAGTTCTTGGCTTGAGAAATATCTAATCTAAACAGTAATACACAGAATCTGAGGGGAAAACGTGTGCTATTGCTGATTGTTTTGTTTCTTTGTTCATAGCTTAGCTCTTGAAGTTACCTGCCAAAGTAAGAATTTTAATTTTCACTTTTTTTTGAGAGTGCTCATCCTGAAAGATACAGAAAAGCCTTAAAAATGTGAATTTTAGAAGCTCAAAAAATTTAAGAAAAAAATAGTTTAGAAAAATTTCATTTTAAAATATTACAGTTTCTGGGTCATAAAAAATCACCTAGCACTTTTAAATTGATTATGAATGCTGAAATGTAATGTGAAAAAGTAAATACAATTTTTGCACTCCTTTGGCATTGCTGAATACTTCTTTCACTTCTCTTGCTGAGTTGCTGTAGTTTGAAATGGTTAAATGATAAAAGGCAAAGAAAGGTGAAAGTGGGATGGATGGTGGAAGACAAGTTTGAGTCCATATTGAAGAGGATTTGAGGAAAATCTGAGGAAGATCTTGCCAGCACTGCTGAAGACAAGAGGAAACAGATTCTGCGTGTGACAAATATGCTTAATTTACTTTCTCAATGTTATCTGAGAATTTCTAATAGAAATTTGGGGTTTAGGAGAAACATTTGAATACATTTAAATCTTGAATCATCCCTTTGTTCAGGTAAATTTAAGATAGTCATGATTTTTAGAACTCTGGAAATATAAGTGGTGTAAATAACTGGTTTCTTAGTCAATTGCAAACTGCAAAAATTTTGTTCAGTTTCATGTTGACATGAAATAGCACATATGATAACTTCATAATGAAAACAGAAAAGAAAAAGGAAAATCCGATTTTCTTTTGCGCTCAATTATATTTTTAAGTTTATTATTAAAAAAAAAAAAAGTGAAATGCCGACAAGTGTAAAAAGCAAAAATCAAAATCACGTAAAAACCCAAACCTTCAATTTAAAAATACTGTTCTAGAAAATAAATTAAAAATATAATTAAAAAGTGGGGGTTAAAGTTATGATAAGAAACAGTGCTTCAATCAAGCTGTGTAGGATGGGAGAAAATTAGTTTAGTAGTAGAAGGAATGGACTAGAAAATAAATGGAAGGTGAACTTTTAGTTTTTGTATCTCTTGTAGTTCATACTGAAAGCATTTTTTTCTGCAAATAAGGGCCATGCTTGTGGACATATAGCTGTGTTTCCTTGTGCTTTGGGAGGTCTAAGACACAGCTGAAATATTATAGTTTTCTTGGAGTTTTAACTGGCACAGGATAATTATCTTCATTGGAATTGGGTTGAGATTTGTCCTTTGCTGTGATGAAAGCTTGTGAGAAGGGCATTTTGTGTTTTATTTTTGCTAAGACAGAAGTTGGCATCTTAAAATATGGAAGGAAAAGATTCTGGAATAGGACTTGTGATGCTGAAGCTGAACTATTTCAACAGCCAGACAAATTGCATTTGTAATACTTTGACATTTATTTTTGCTCAATCATCTTTCCAGTTAACACCTTAGTAGCTGAAACAGCATGTTACAAAACGCAATAACAACCAGCAGTATGTGATCAAATACCCTTACGATCATAAATTCCAAGAAGATATTTCAAAATAATGAGAATCTAAAATTCCCCTAGACTAAATATGAACCACGCCCTGTGAGTGGGGAAGATGATACTGCTTTTTGAAGCATTGACTGATACAGATGTTGAAAGATATTTGAATCTTAAAAGAAAACAAAATTTGGAATGTTGTATCTTACATAAAATTTTGTTTTTTGACTTCTGTTTGCCTAGGATGTGCTGTCCTCAAATTTCCAGTGTTCATCTTTTTCAATAATTTCTTTGTATAACTAATTTCTGTGAACTTTTACAAAAATGCAGATAGCAATGTTTGCTTGAAAGATGAAAGTTTTTAGATCTTAGTCTTTAGTTGCATCATATGCAACAGGAAAATGACGACACATTAGTTTTCCGATTTTTGTTTTGAAAGAACCAGCCTAAGCTGTAGTAAAAAACTGTGTTGACACTGTGAGATATCTTAAGTATTCTATAACTGCTGCTATAATTTTCATCTCAAGTTTCAAAAACAAAACATATATCTTCATAAGTAATTTGTATGTGCGTGAAATGGGTATTCGACAAAGGAAAGCAGAAATAGAAAATAATTTCATAACTGGAGTTGGTGCTATATTAAAAGAAATGAGTGCATGTATTATTTTCCAATTATCATAGGGTGCATATAAACATACTAAACATACCCTGATCTAGAATCACCTTGGATTTTGTTGGTTTACTTTGAGTCCAATGAAAAAACAAACCTCTTCATATTTCCTGTCAATGGAGAATTATAATAAAGGTAAAATAACAAAATTATATGGATATTATATCCTATATTTAAACGGTACTATAGTAATACGCCAAAAAATGAGTTGTAGTCTGCACAGAGTAGTATGCATGTTTGCTGATGCTAGACTTGAAGTTGTCTAAGAATTTGAGTATTGCTTGAAATAATATTCCTTTATGTTCTGTCCATGGTTACCATGAAAAATTAGCCCCAAACATTCACTGTCATTGGAGAATATAAATCTTTCTTTTCCAACATTTTGCTGCATGCAATTAAAACAAACAGTTTTACTTCCTGTAAGCGCTCGTGAAATAGCCATTATGAATCAAACATTGAGAGTTTCACTCTCAAGCATGAAAGTCTTTGAACAATGTATATTTTGGTACATATTGAACATTTTCTGTAAGCCCCTATAAATAAATCCAGGAAATGTCTGTCCCTTGAGTACTGCCTTCATTAAATCTGGAACAGCTGTTGTTGAACTTGCACCCAAACATATAATGGAGTCCTTGACATCAAAAACTCTTCCATGACTGGCATATTATTATAAGTCATTGTAAACATGAGTTTGTTCTGAAATAGGATGGCTATTACAGCTATGAACTGGTTGATGTTATGGAAAACAGAATTCTAACCCATGTCCTTCGAAATACGATTAATATTAAACTTGCATTAATGTTTTGGTCATATAGATTTGGTTTGGTTTTGTTGGTTGGTGTTTTTCTGGTGTGGATGTTTTTTTTTGTTGATTTTGTTGTTGTTTTTTTTTGCCTATGGATTGAGTATTCTACAAGATAAATAAGAAGGTTGTTGAAAAATGTAAACATCACAGAAGTTGTGTGATACCTTTGCTATAATCATGGTGATGCCCCGACTTAAATATTAGTGCTAGAGATTTATAATCCTCTTATATTTTTACAAGCCAAGTAAGGTTAAAAAGCACTAGTAAGTTTAGTGTTTGAATAGAAACTATTTTGGGAACTCCTGTGTACTCCACAAAATATTGTGGGCGGTAAGATGTGAATAGACATTAGAATTCAGATATGCTAGACTCTGCAGATGCCTTCAATCTACATATTCTGCAATAATCAATATTATTTTTTCACTTTATTATGGAAACAATGATTTAGCTTTTGTCATGAATTTTTAAATGGCTGCTGTTTCTTTGAGTCTGCCTTAAAAGCAGTAATACAGCTGGCAGAAACATTAGCAATCATAAATCTAGCTCAAGACAGAACAATCTAGTTCTGGATCAAGACTTCCAGAAAGTTGTGTGTTGTTTATTTATATGGTTCCTGATTTGAATGCCTTCTTATGATAAGATCAATAAGCTGTGTTAGTCCACAGTAAGGTAAAGGAAGCTTCTGGAGGAGAAGGAACAACTTCAGAACAACTGTGAATTAAGTTGTACAAAAAAAATACAGGTTACGCTGCATGACAATATATAGAAGATGAAGTTTACCCCTAGCTTTGTGCACCATCACTTTTCACTATTTGACTGTGGAAGTTGCATTGCATAATTTTTTCCTTAAGAGATGTGTTTCTGGATAAAAGTATTTGTAATTTGATGTGATTAATTGGTTTAATTTTGTTCAAATAGAATTCAAACTTAAACGTTTAATTGCAGGAAAACTTGAATTTCATTTTGTCTCATATCTTCCTAAAAGTAGATGAGAAATGAACTAATGTCAAAATAGGCTTATTAAGCTTTCTGTATTATATTCAGAAATTAACAATACAGAAATTAAAATCAAACTCCAAAATACTTCTATGTTACTACATCTAGCATCTAGATATGATGCAAAACATCTTTTCTTTGGAGTCTTTCCCAATAGAATCAACGACTGTTCTTTCTCCAGTTCCTGGTATAGCATAGTACACGATACAAACCATAATCGTGTTTACTGATCTAAAGTAAAAAGACAAGCTCTGTATATTCTCAGACAGGAAAGTGAGGGCGTAGACAGAACTTTCAATGATGTCAAATAATGTTTCAGGAGTCTTACACAGTCATTATCTGCATACATCACATCTGTTCATAATGTATTTCTTTAGCAGATTTCTGACAGCAGTGTGGGTTCTTAATGTTTGAGTCAAAGTTGTAGTTCACAAAACTGTGTAATTTTGGTTTGTTTTTCTTCTTCAGTTGAAATAGGGCTACAGTACTTAAGGATTTTAGGATATGTCAAACCAAATTCTTCTCTCCTTTAAACCTCCTGAAGTAAGTACTTTATGTTATTAACTGCGAGACAGAGAACATAACTGAGAAGCCAGAGTTTAGGCTTGCCAAAAGAATTGTCCTTCATCTTTAACTATAAGTAGAAATCATCAGACCAGGACAATTTGGCACAGCAGCTGCTCTCTTCCATTAGATGACAGGAGAGCTGCTTTCCAGTCAAGGGAAGTGTTGTGTTTCTACATCAGCTTGTTTGTGCTTGAAGTACTGAAAACTGCAGTGAACTGCAGAGAAGACTGTCTCTTCTCCAGTGTGAAGAAATGCAAGAGGCAAGGAGCTTCTCGTTGGAAGTGTTAACTTCCAAAAAAAGTCAAAGGCTTATTCCTTCTGAGAAATACTGTCTTGCAGCTTACCTGCAAACATCACAAAATGAGATGGTTAGTGAAAAGTGGTTAGTTTAGCAGCAGTAAATATGTTTATAAACACCTGCACCTGTGTAGCTGTTTGAGATTATGATACATACAAATGTTGAGCCTTTATTGTTAAGTGGAGTTACATTGGAGGTTATTCTTCTGGAAGGAATAAATTTGTTTATCAAACTTAATCCTAAGTCCTTTAAAACAACATTTATTTCCTTGTTTCTGGAAGTTTTATTAATAGCCTATCTGAATCCAAACTCATATTACTAGATGATGAAAGAAAAAAAAAAGGAAATAATCATGGTGCGATAGAGGACTTTTGTCATTTTTATAAGTAAATTGATCCTTAGTTGCAATTCACAAGCTTTAGTAGGCAAGCAGTAATCATTCTGTTTTCTTGCACAACAGGATCCTCCCAGTGAGTTTTGAAATAGAGTATTTGTTTTCATAGTAGCTATGATTTCTTCTCATATTGATGCGAATTATCCTCCAGTTCTTCTGCAAAGAGCTATCTTTTCTCCTGGGAGGTGCTTGACAAAAATGTTTTGTTCTCTTTTGATGAGTGCTGCTTCAGAATGCAGAGAAAAGAGAATAATGTTCCTAAAAACAGTTTCACAATTGCACAACTTTAAGTGCAGTTCTATCACTTTCAGGGAATACTACCTAACGTGTTAGTCTGTGAATCATGGAATAGAGTCATTTAGGTTGGAAAAGACCCAGCAAGTCCAACCATCCTAACATTGCCAATTCCATCACTGACTGGTGTCCGTATCACTAAGTCTCAAATACCTCCAGGGATGATGACTCCACCACCTCACTGAGTAGCCCATTCCAATGCCTGACACCTTTTCCATGAAGAAATTCTGCATATGCAATCTAAATCTGCTCTAGTGCAATATGAGACTATTACCTCACATCCTATCATTTGTCTTCTGAGAAAAGATCCTGGCACCCTCCTTGCTGGAGGTAGCTGTAGAGAGTGATGAAGTTTCCACTTTTTGCCCATGGAGGTTGTGAAGTCTTCCTCTCTGGAGATATTCAAGACCTTTCTGGATGCCTATCTGTGCAGCCTGTTGCAGGGAGACTGCTTTGGCAGGGGGGTTGGACTAAATGATCTCTAGAGGTCCCTTCCAACCCCTATGATTCCTCTCTTGAAAGCATTTGTCTCTTATACTCTCTCAGTTATACTTGTGAATTGTGAAGACTAAATATTTTGATTTTATCTTTAAAGCTGTGTTAATGAAGATTGCTTCATTTACTATGGATGATTACTTAGTGTTTCATCACTACAAAGCTCTTCATGATTATCAATTTTATCTCCACTTTCAGTTATTATCACTTTGATTTCTAACATTCAAGTGATTACACTTAAAATAAAAAAGCATATATATATGTAAAGAAAAGACCCAACTCAATGTTCTAGCAGATACATGATTAGCATTTACCTTTTTTGTTGTTGTTCGTTGATATTCTTATCGCACATAGCTTTGGCTGTAATTATCACCATCACTTTCAGCTGGCTTAAAGTAAGGGAAGGATGTTTGTATAGAAAACCTGAACATCCTTACTTAAGTTTTATTTATTTTGGTGATTTTTTGAGTTTTGGTCAGCCAAAAAAATCTCACAAGCTCTGAAGCTGGTCTGAGTGATGTTCGCTACTGACTACAGCGTGCTAGTCTTGCAAAATCTGAAATAATTTTCCTTGCTTTACAATCAAGAACATGTTGACAATCCCACTCTACCCCCTTCCATTTTTTTTTTTTTCATTTAATGAGTTCTTGTGCTTTTGCATTTGGCAGTGTAGAGCCATTCCAGTCTGCTGGTTTGCTGCTTTGGTTGATCTATTTATTTCATGTGTTTGTGTGGGCTGATGTAGTCACTTTACACTACTTACTTCATGATCTGGTCTATTTCAGGCTACTAGTCATTCTATTTCAGCTATGAAGAGTTTGAAAGCACTGCTTCCTTAGGCTTACAGCTCAGAATAAATAATTGCCTCTTATATGTTTAAACTAACTGTCCAAGAGTGTGATATGGCTTCTCTTCAAAAGTTTGTTCACATATATCTGTGTGTTCTGTGTATGTCAGGCTGGATATTTTTTTTTCAGGTAGCAGTTTCATGGGCCTTAGATGTATATGCTTAAGAAGCAGCCTTGTGTTCTTCTAATGGGAAGCAAGTTTAGCAATTCAGTTGATAGTTTCAGCAACAGTGGTGGATCTTTGCTGTTTTCCTCAATTAGAAATATATTTAGATTTTATTTGGGATAAATAAGTTTGCTCTGATCTTTAATGATCCAGACTGCTGAGAACCACACTGAAGTTATATCTGACGGCCTGAAGATAACTAACTGATCCAAAGAGAGTTCAGACCTTGTAGATATGTGCTTTATCCTAGTGAAAAAAAGAATCTACATGAGTATTTCGTATCCTATTTGATTTAGGGCATTCCATTGTCTCAGCAAGCATTATTCCTTTGACAATGGAAAATTGGCTTCAATCTAAACAAAATTAAATCAGAAAATGAAAATAAACTTCTTTTTTGTAAACTGTATGTGTGAATCCCCAGGTTTAACACCTACATATGTAGGATGGTCTTCAAATTAGTTATTCTGTCTTAAACTCTGGACAGTACACAGATCACAGAGTCACCAAAACCAGAAAACCAGAACACTGTGTTGACTGTCGCTTGAGAAATGATTGACTTCTCAGCAGTACTACTGTGTTTCTTCGGAGACATGTTATCACACTGGATCCTTCTTTCCCTGTGTATTATCTTTGTACTTTTTAATGCTGTTGGTTAACATGTGAAAACATGGTTAAGCAATGCCTCAATGTCACAATATAGACAGATTTAGGGTGGGAAAAATAGTTGGTCTGTCCTGCTGTTCCATAGCACTGTAATGTGAAATCTTAGTAATTGCCTTGATCACTTTTCTGTGTGTTTCCAGCTCTTTGTAACTGTCCCAGTGATGATGTATCAGTCCAGGTATGAAATATATTCACCAAATCTTTTGCTACAAGGGTAATGAAGAAACTTATTTTACCAACTCATCTGAAAAAAAGTAACAGCTTTAGAAAGAAGAGACTGATTTAGGAGTTCAGATGTTAGTAAATTAAAATGCTGTATGTTCAGCAGGCACTACATTAACATGTCATAAAAAACATTCTCTACAGTCCCTTCAAATACTGCAGAATTCTAGTTTTGTGAAAGCAATTTTTTTTTTTCCTGGACTGTCTTGGTTTCAGAAGGCAGTAATTCATGAAGTACTTCATACCAGAAGCCTTTGAAAATAGTATTTTGTTTAAAAAAAAAAAGAAAGAAAGAAAGAAAGAATTTTGTTTGTGTTTCTAGCAATCAATCACATTAGTCTAATATTTTTATCTGTTAATCATATTTCATTTACAGCTAAGAATTTATAACATTTCAGGGAAAATATTTCAAATTTATCTAATTCAACTTTTGATCTTAGTAGAAGATTCCTTTATGGAAGGACACATTATAGTTGCATCTCTTTAAATCACTCATTCCTTCTCTTATAACTCATCACATACACCTGTTTCCTTAGAGGATCAACTTACCTAGGAAATGAATTAGTTTACTGATAAATTGGTTGGAGTCCTTTGTGCTATATCAAAGTGAATGTATTTAAAGCAGGTTTATTTTTAAACTTTACAGTATAGATTTATAAGTAAATATGTACCATAGCACAATCTGGTGACATTTTAATATTGAAAGTTCCTTAAATGTTTTTTCACATTTCATGGTATCTCTTTTAATGTGTATTACAAGTAAGCATTTAAAAGGCAAAATAAGCAACATAAGGCATTGAAAGAAACTTCTTAACATGAGGGTTTTCGTAGTTGGACATGAAAATGTTTTTAACATGAAATCCTTAAGTTGAAAATTCTTAGAATTAATTGAACTGAGTTCTTTTCCTCACCTAAATTTCAGTGAAAGCAAGCTAATTATAGCATGTTCAGCTGCTTGTCTGGTGCGTGCTGATTTCACGTTTCAAAGAAATATGCACTGTAAAAGTAATATCTTACCATGAAACTAAAGCTTAGCTTCCAGAACTGTAACCTCAACATTTCAGAGTGATTTTAAGGTCTGATGGCCCGCTGTGATTTATTAGTTTTCTCCTGCCTTTAAGGTTTTTTTCTTAGAAATGGAATTGAAATGTTAAAACTGAATAGGTTTCATATTAATGTTGAAGAACGTAGTGCTCTGCAGTGACCTTTACGTGTAGGAGAAAAATAGCATTTTCATTATTATTGCATGGCAAAATACGTAGGTTGCTCTAAATTTAGTGCCTGAATGATCTTTCTTGTGCTACAATTTAAATTTTGTTGAAGTATTTTTGTATCAAAAAAGCAAGCTAGTTTATACACTTATTTGTTTACAATATGGTAATGGTGAGGATCTCCATTAACTGTAAAAATTTACACACTATTAGTGCATTTTATGTCTACAGTTTGCAGAAAGTCTTGGTGGTCGGCTTTATACATCTCTGATAGTGTCTTACAAGGAGCCTCTGGAGAATACTTCTTGATTTTGAATTTTTTATTATTATTTTTGTAATAATAGAAGAATATCTTCAAGGCAATTGCAATTGTGTAAATTTTTTCTTGAAGGCAAAAGATATGTTCATCAAGGAGATCTTGATGAAACAAGAGTTTGCTCCTGTGTGTAGGGTCTTGCGCAGTGCACGTTGATGAAGCAATTTAAATCCTGAAGAGGGAAGGAAGTCTCTTGCTAATGGTCAAATTGAACAGTAAGAAAAGGGTTGTGATAAGTAGACACATACAACTCAGGACAGTCTATTTCACATGCACAGCATTCCTCATTCTGAGCTGATATTTCTCTCTACAGGGAAATTAAAGTTTGTTTTTGTTTGTTTTCACCTTTCAAGTGAAAAGAAGTATGCTGTTCACATCTTGGTTGTTTTATATAACTGTTTAAATCCTTCTGCACAGTTAACACTATATGGAGTTTGGAATTTACTGGGAATTTGTCATATTCACTACATACTGAATGGTTCCATGTTGTTCCATGTTGTGTGTACACACACAGATGTCCACCACACTGCTCAGGTAGGTGACCTTAGTACTAGTGGGAAAAATCTTCAATCTCTTGTTTTCTTGAGAGGAATAAAATAACTCAAGTGAATGAAGTTTTTATTAAGTAGTTAGATGTCTGGATCTTAAAGGCTTTAGCAAGTGTCTGTCAGTGTTCTGAAAGAAGGTTGTAAACAAAAGAGAAAAATAAGTCTATGGGTGTTCTCAATGAGTTCTGTGTTATTACTCACACTGGAAAATTGTTTGTAGTGCTTAGCTGGGAAAACTTTTGTATTTTGTCTTGGTCTAGGCATTATCTCATGCTTATTCACGTGGTTATACATTTACTTTCCAAGCAAAGAAATATTGAACTGTTAACTCTCAGAATACAACATATTCAAGGAAAGTCAGACTTATATTACTGCAGATCTTGACATGCTAGTTCCAAGGGTGTATTCAAGAAGTATTTTATAGTTTCCATTACTTCCCACACCCAGAGGTAAATGTTTGAGTGGAAGTAGCTCCCATGACATGTTGTCTTCATATCTGACACTTATTACTCCAGACATTTCAGTTACATTTTATTAAAGTTTTTAAAGAAAACTGCAGCCTGGGTTTCATATGTAAGAATGTGATCAATTGAAAAGTAGTTCCAAAATACTTCCATTATGCAGCATCTAACACATAATGTAGTGGTGTATTTTTTTTCTTTTTACTCTTGAAAATATTAATCATTCATATATTGTTACCTTGGACATTTTGCTGACAGTAATATCACAAGCACTCCTGCAGGCCTTGCTTTTATTTTGGAGATCTGAGCTAATAGTGCATTCATCTGGTTCCATATTTCGTAGCATTTGTAGTAACCTTTCTGGAGGTTATCAAAAAGGTTACATTAATTTTTCAGTCACTATATATTTTTATGGAGAATGTAGAGAATACATAATTCAGGAGAAATTTCACACTCCTACTTGAAAGATTTTTAAATAAGCTTGGTTCTAGAATAATTTTTTGTTGAATACCTGAACTTAAATGCAGAATATTTGACATAAAAAAAAAACAGCGCCAATGTATTAAATGAAAAATCCTTAGCAAGAATCCTTTCATACTTTGGGCACTCAAGCCTCAAACACAAATGCGTTGCTGTGTGATACGTTTGTGTGTCATTTGACCTGTGGCAGTGGTTCATGTTTTGTCCTTAACCCACAGCAAATACACTCTGGCTTAGGTTATCTTATTAGGGTTTCCCTCTGAAAGCTAAATTAATGGAGTTGTGAACCATTTGTGTATTTGAGCCCTATGTAAGTTACATGTTAAACAAAGAAGAAAATAGGTTTTGATTTTCAAATAAAGCTCATTCTGTAACACATTTGGGGCAGTTTTTAAAGTAATAAAATGTGCAAGGGTTTTACCCTGCTTCCTAAAGAAACAAAGCTTATGCAGTCATGCTGTGTGCCTCTGCTGACTGCCAGTCTCTTACCTTCTCCCCCCCCCCCCCTAACTTTTGAAACTACTGGCCAATTTCAAATAGATTTGACAGGAGTAAAGGTCTCAGATATCAGGTTCCTAGTAGTTTCATGGAACTAGGTGGCTGGATGGAGAAGAGAGACCCTATTCATGTCTGCCTTGGAAAAAAAAAAAAGAAAACTGTGGAATGAGATCAACTGTATTATTAGACACTAGCAAATCCTCATGGGAAAGAGAAATTATGAATGCTCCCAAATAAGGGAAAAGCTTTGACTGGATTTCTCACCTTCTTAGACATTAGGGGATCCAACAGAAGAGTCATATCCATAGGAAACCAGGCTTCAGTGGTTCCATTGCTCACAGACCTGCTTATTACTCAGAGAGGTAGTAAAGTATCTGATTATTCCTAGATACATTGAATTAATGAGGAAGAAGAAGAAAAAAAGATCTTTTAAGGATGACCTGCTTCAGTCTTTGTAAAATTCAGAGGCAGTATGGTAGCGAAGAGTTGAATGGATAATGGTGCCTGAAGTAGAGAAGGAGGTGATAGAAGGGAATTATGAAAGAAGACAAAGCACTTGGATGTATGGATGAAATACAAAACCACAAGTTCTTCTGTGTTGAAGCTGTAAATCATCACAAATTCAAATAACTGAATTGTTTCTTTATGTAATCATGAGTCTTATCATTATGTGTGGAAATAAAATGTATAGTTGTCCATTCCTTATTTATTATTCTAATAAATAAGTAATGCATCAGATCTTCTGGGAGCTCTGCCTCTAGGCTTTTTATCTCAGGGCTTTTATTTCTTTCTTTCTTTATTTATTTTGGCTGGGAAATAGAACTTTGTGTTTAGTTACCATTCAAAAGGAATTCAAAGAAATGCTTAATATTGCAGGTACTGAGTGCTGTTGCTGTGGCACATTGTAGTGTTCAGAGCATTTTTAGTTTTAAATAATTCAGTGATGTAGTGGTGATGAAAAAAAACAATACTGGCTCCCAAGGTGTAGCACCTTGGGAGATGAATATTGATTTGGTGTAAATGTCCTGTAGCTTTACTCAGTTAATTCCTTTCTTAAAATGTATCAATTTGCTGGATGCAATGTTAATTGAAGTATTTTCAGATTGAATTATGGTATGTAGCATCTCATAGGAAATCAGTTCATGTCGCTGTTAATGGGGGAAAAAATTTTCCTCATGAGTGACAGCTTTTAGAAAAAGTTTGAAAAAATAATTACAGAGCACTTAATGCTAGTGAATCACAGCCTGGCTAGATCCTGACCAGACCATGTCACAGCTGTCAAAATTCAGTAGCTAAAGACCATTTCAGCACTGGCAGCATTAAGCTGCACAGAAGTAGCTGATTGTATAGATACATGAAACAGGATGTTTCTAAGGAGTGTAAACATGGAATAAAGGAAATTTTCAAACAGTTTGAAGGAAGAAATATAGATTTAATGCTGTTCATTAATGGAAACATATCCACCTGTTGCTTGATGCGTGTCTTACAGGCACTAACACCACTATTTTTATCTATCAATACAGCTCACCTAAAAAAAAAAAGAAAAGTATGAGTATTTAAACAATATCTGATGTATTCAGTATTCCTTATGCTACATTTTTTACTCTAGAACTATCAGAAAAACCTGGTATTATGAAGTCCTGATAATCCATATCCCAATAATTCTTGCAGGTCAATGTGATGGGGGAAAAAGAGAAATGAAAGTCAGTCTTCAGCCATTCTGGGAAGGGAGCTAGTAGCATATCCTCAGTTATTGAAGTTATTGAGACGATGGGACTAAGTGTGTCAGGAGAGAGAGGGACAGCAGACATAACAGCAGCCAGAGTTTTCAGCTCGAAAACTCCTTTGGGGATGTTCAAGGCCAGGTTGTATTTTGGCCCTGGGCAGCCTTATCTAGTGGGTTGCAGCCATACTTGTGGGGGTTGGAACTGGATAGGTTTTAAGGTCCCTTCCAAGCCCAGACATTGTATGATACAGTGGAAAAGTTTTTCTTTATTAGACTAGTCAAGTATTGGGACAGGTTGTCCAGAGAGGTTGTACTGTCTCAGTGATCGGATCTTTCCAAGACCCAATGGGATAAAACCCGGAGCAATAACAGTCTGATCTCTGAGCTGGCTCTTCTTTGGCAGGAGATTGAACTTGAGATCTCCGGAGGTCTTTCTAAATCCATTACTTTGCGATAGGAGTTTTCAGGGTAAGAATTTGTTTTCAGTCTACTCTGCGCTGCAGTGTACAGATTGGAATGGGGTGAATGGAAAAAACTTTTAGGTGATAAAGCCTTTTTCAGCTTTACTTCTACATCCTTTCCCACAGTCCAGCTCTCAAAAGGGAATCTCGAAAGCTATTTCTGCACTGTGCCTTTGTCCTTCTTAATCAAGTAAAATATGGTAACTTCTGCCAGAAACCTGACAGAGCACTATTCCAAGGACTACTGTGGTTGCATCTAGACAAGTAAATCAAAATTTTCTGAGAATGTTCCCAAGTACAGAGGCCGGATGGTGGGAAATGGTATGGGTCCATACTCTTAGTCTTTTTCAGGCTCCAGGAAAGGATGGTTGCATGCAAAATACCTCTTGGGAACAGTACCTGCCATGTCCTAACCCCTCAGATGTGCTTGCATGCTCTTTTGTAAAGTGGTAGTTGACATGGGCCAAGGACAAGCTGGGGCCCATCTAGAGCTGTCAATGTATAGAATGCTTGTATATTCTAGTACTTGGCAATGTCCCAATTTCTGCTTGGTTTATTGCACGGATGTAGCCTCCTTGCACTGTAGTCATAAGGGATCCATGGTGCCGTGAGTATGTAAGTTTGAGGGTGTGAAAAACAGCAAAGCACTCCAAAATATTTGGGAATCCCTGCCATAAAAAGTAGTAGATCCGGATGGAATTTTATTAGTTGATATGCAGCAAATACAATGGCAGTTTATGTGGAAGATTTCTGCACTGTGTAGTAAAAACCTGAGAAAAATAACAATCACTTATGTCAGCTGTTCTGCTTCAGAATAAATGTAATGCGTTCATCATGAAGGAAAATAGATTTTTTTTTTTTTTTTTTTTGCGGAGGGGGTGATGAAGTAATGCTTTTCTCATAAATAGCATTCAGGAGGGAAAGACAAGAGTGTAATAAGGCAGAATTTTTGTCTTAACCTTGATTTTTTAACTGGTGTTCATATTTTTATACTGACTGATGTAACTGGCAAGGTTTCTTGGCTTCCATGATACTCTGTAATTTTTCTAGCTTCCTAGAGTTTGCTGTTACAAAAGCAACTTCTGCTTTCACATATTATCATCACTGTATTATGCAAGTCCAGTATACTCTTTTTTTTTTTTTTTTTTTTTTTTTTTTTTTTTTTTACCACACCCGGGGATGTCATGGTTACTGTTGAATGATTTCCCTGGAGATAATAGATGGCAAAACTTTAAAAAATCAAGACCACTCACTGATTGACTTAAGAAATAAAAATGGTATAATGCTTTCCAGATACAAGCTTGTAACAATACTTCCTTTGTATAAGCAACTAAGTGTCGGCATTAATTCATTTGTAGGTCATATTCTTTAACCCTGTGCATGAATTTTCATTAGCATTTTCCTTTCTTTAAATACCTATGAATTTTCATTAATTTTTTTTTGTTTTAATTTTAATCAAAACTTTGATTTTATCTTAATTTGGAGTTTGTGCCTTTGTGGAGTAGATGAGGTTATTGATGTTTGGCTGGTATTATCATTAGGATAACTCTAGAAATCACAGTCTATCTGTCTTCAGGAGTTCCAGCTGTAACCAAGAGGAGAAGATCAGTCTCTTACACAGGGTAATGTAATTTAAGGGTGCAGGGGGTGTGTTACTTTTAATTAACATAACATGAAATGTTGTCTGGTATGTTATGGTTAATCTCTATCTGTGTGGTAAGGAATTTCCTTTCAGTGTCATCTGTAGGCAAGGTGATCAGCTGATGACTTAAGGATGATTTAGCTGATAGCTTTTAGCAACTTATCCAAGCAAAATTTTCCAGGTATAGATTTATGCAGGAGCTGGAAAATTAATAAGTAAATATTTTGTTTTGGTTTGGTTATTGGGATTAATCTAGAAGGCTTTTTGAACATTGAAAACATACGGTTTCAGACTGTGGAGGATATATGAATAAAAACACTCTGATTGTTCCCCCATCTCACTTAATTCCCAAAGACACAGCTGAAATGGCACTAACAGCATGGAAAGACTAAACTGCAGCAAGAAGCACTATCTAGAAATATGCTTCCTAGCATTGCTCCATCCTAGCCTGGGAAAGGTGCCGAGAGACACTCAGGATAGGGCAATGACAAAAGGATCTGTTGTTCCATGGGTCTATAGGGCTTTCCTGCTTCGGCTCAGGGGTCACATCTGCTGTGATGGACTGCAGCTTACGATAAAGGCTGGGAGAGACTACACAGCTGCTCCGTGCTGGTGGGCTGATGCAGACATATTTTTTTCACACACGTTCTTCATTAATATTTCCCTGGTGAAAGGACGTGTGCTTAGATACTACCTTGCAGGAGGCAGCACCTGTCTGCAAGGATGTAAAAGTTATTAGCTGAGTAAACCAGATGAATGTTAGCACAGTTTGAAGGAGAGTGCAGAGTTCTCTGAGTCCTACCCCAAAGGTGTAGGGAAAGGGGAAGGTGAATGAGATTGTGATTTTGTGACAGGCTATATGCTAACTCACACAGTTAAAGCTCCATTAATTAGTTCTCACAATGGAAATATTTTGATTTAAAAATCAGACCTATCTATGAATATGTTATTTGTACATATTTTTTGTAGTATCATTTTCAAAGCAAAGAAAAAAAAGCAAAAATTTTGGCGTTAGGAATTAAGAATATAAAATGAATAGGAGAGGCAGCCCGTATAGCCTCCTACAGCCTGCCAGAATAAGAAGGAACAAAATCTAGGTAAACAATGTTTGTTTTTTTTTGTAGCTTCTAGAAGTATGGAATTTTCAAAATATATTTTGGATTAAAATACTTCTAGAAAGTGTATTTGCTGATACTAACAGTGTGGCAAGCAATGCAGATTTAGTAACAGTGTCCACCAATTTATTTTTTTTTTTTCTCATAGACCAATATGTCATAATGAAAAATTACTGCTATAGAAAATTATTTCCATGTTAGTATCTAGCTTTAAATTGTACTTTGGAAAAGAGCTCTAAGACACTTCTGCATAGATGTTTTCTTTCAGGTCCTGACCTCTAGTACTTACTGCCTCAGATATGATACTCTCAGTTCTGGTGGTATGCGGTGATGCAGAGATCATTTAGCATATATGTATTTTTAATGAAAAATGAAATTTAGGTCTAATGTCTCTATATAATCAAGTAATTTTCATGTAGTTTCAAACTTTTCCATGGAAAAGATTCATGGAAGATGTTTTAATGTCATTATATTTTCTGAGCAAAGCCTCTTCATTTAAATACCAGTGCTTTAAAAATATAGAAAGAAAAAATTGAGAAGCTTTTCAGTTTACTGCCAGAATGGTTTTTGCCTTGTAGCTGAAAACACTTCTTTATTCCTCTGTAAAAGACAAACAGTGTTTGGACAGAGTGAGAGGTGATGGGAAAATGATGGTTTCGTTGTCTTTATTTCTGAAATTTAATGTATAAGTGCTGGCTGTAATTTCTGATGAAGAGGACACAACTTTTTAAATTATTCTCTATTCATATTAATGCATCTTTAGAAACCAATAACAAAATAAAACAAAAAAACCCCACCAACAAACAACACCAAAACTAGTCAACAATAAAGCAACCATTGAAGAGGAGCAGTATATCAATTACAGTCAGTTTGCTGTCCCCTGGGACCTCTAGATCTGGTTATTCTCAGTGTGAATTAAGTGTTCAGTGCTTCACTGTTTTACATATTATTTTCTTGGATTATCTGAAAGAGGAAGTGAGAGGCAACATCTGCAGATGATGCAAAGTTAGAGAGAGCTGCAGCAGCTGGAAGAACAGCAAGAAGTACAAACTCATCTAGAGAGCAGCAGCAGCGTGCAGGAATTTACAAAATGACATTCGCCTTGAGAATATAGTCCAAATCAGATATGCTGTATGTAAAATTAGTTTAATGAAGTGTTAATGTTGACATTTCACTCAACGCAGTAAGGAAGATCTTTCCCTATTCTGCAAGGGACTTGAGAATCGTAAGATAATCCAAGTTGGATAGGATCCATAAGGATCATGGAGTGCAACTCCTGACTCCGCAGATGCTAAACAGTTAACTGGTTTTAACTGGTTTTTATGGTATCCTAATCTTAAATCACTTCTGAATGATTCTAAGATTCTATCCAATTTCACAAGTATATTTTTGGACAAATGAATGATTTCTTAAGTGCTTATGAAAAAAGAATAATATGTAGAAAAAAACCCAAACTTTCCTCTTTTTTTTTTTTTTTTTTTAATTTTTCTGTGACTTTTTTCTCCAAACATTCAAATTTAAAAGAATTCTGTCTTAGTGCAGCAGTGTATATGTCTGTCCAAATTCAAAACGGTCAGCTCTAAAATTTTTTTATTTTGTGCATTTGCTCCTTTACCGCTTTGCTTTCCAGTTTGGAATTGCAGCAGGACCTTAGAGCAAAACTGCTCTGAGACCTGGTGTTCTTTGTATTGTTTTAGAAATGGCTCATGATTTACCTTCATGCTTTGGAAGCAAAGCAGATCTGGCTGCCTTTTATGGTTTATCAGCCTCTCAGCACTAGGCTCTGTACCACATTGAGTGCCAATCAGTTGTAATTTGCTCAGATAACAATGTTTCTATTGTTAGTGTTAACATTTCTGTTTGTTAAATTGGCAGTATAGTAACTGGCTGTAACAAAGAATTTCATGCTGAAGAAACAAGTTGAGAAGGCTTGTCTGTACAGGATGTGTAATATTCTGTATGAAGGTGGCAAAGTAAAACTGCATCTCCAACATCACATTACCTTTGGCTTAATAAGGGCCATATTAAATATCTGGAGTTTTTCTGCACTGATGTGCAGAAAATGTGATATGGTATGGTGCTGCCTTCAGTTGCACTATTCTGAGAGGACAGTCAGACTCTAAAATGAACACTCAAAATGATGTCTCATTTATTCTTCACGTCCCACCCACACCTTCTGGTTCAGGGGTTAGCAGCAGCACCATGTGCTCTGCTCTCTGCAGCCTGACCTTCCTCCTCTTCCTTTTCAGCATTCATCAAAATGGTAGCTTGACCAAAGACTGGCTTTGGTATCTCTAGGTTCGAAAATTCTATAAAAACAGTGAAGGACATGGAAGGCAGGAGGTGTGAGGAGTGTCTGCAGCCCCTGGGTTTGCCCAGCTCAGAGCACAGAAGCAGAGGGGAGGCCTGATGGCAGCTGCAGCTCTTCACAGGGAGCGGAGGGCAGCGCTGAGCTCTGCTGTGTGACAGCGACAGGGCC
>JAOWBP010004700.1:48486820-48559330 GCA_028571105.1 Tragopan temminckii | reverse complement strand
GCACCAGAGGGCGGTGGGCATGGAACAGCTCCCCACGGCAGTGGGCACAGCCCTGAGCTGCCAGAGTTCAAGGAGCATTTGGACACCACTCTCAGACAGAAGGTTTGGTTTTGGGTGGTCTGGTGGAGCCAGGAGTTAGATTCAGTGACTGTTATGGTCCCCTCCCAACTCACGGTATTCTGTGATTCAGCTTTTATTGTAGAAAGAATGCTGTTTTTTCTTACAGATTTTCGAAAGTTCTTTTGTGGCAGTGGTCCGTTAAGCTGAGGATATAGTTTGCAGTTAGAAAGCCCCATATGACATAAGCAGTATCAGCTTATGTAATGCATTTAAGAAGCTGAACTGCTGTTTCATTATAATTGTGTACTTGTGAAATGTCTGCCATGTATTTGCTATGATTTTGATTGTGAACAGAACCCAGCCTTCAGCTGAAATTCATTCCCACTAACCTCTTTTAGGAGTATTCATATTTTATTGTCCTATGCTGAGTAAACAGCAAGTCAGACAATGTGTATTTGTCCTGATTAAACATACTTACGTTTACCCTATCTCAACTGATTATATTAAAGTATGAGACAGGACTGAATACTCTTCTTGCTGCTTCCTCCACAGTGTAAGTAGAAGATCGTGTTTCTGTTTATCCATGCTGCTATGCTTCTCTGTCTCTGTGGCTAGTACTAAAGTATGGCATGAATTCTTTATCCGTATAGTGTGATGGTGGCTTGCAAGTGATGAAAAGCAGTTTCCTTTATGCAAATATCCATCCTCGTTAATGCTGTCAGACAGCAAGTGTGATATCCAGGGAATACAGGTCACTTTGTGGGTTACTGATAACGTAATCTAATTTCCAAAAATAAATTAAATGAATCTTCGTAACTGTAGCCATCAGATGTACATAAGCTAAAGGGAAACAGTAAGTCAGACCCTATACATGTGAATTCAAAGGAAAAATCAGAGGAGAATTTGAAACAAAATCTTTTCTGATTAGTTAGACTCATTGAAGAAGCATCGTGATTTGTTGCAGAGACCTTCACAGATTAAGTATCTTATCTAGGCTGAAGAACTGATATTTACATCAAACATTCCCTAAAGGTCTTGGTGAGCAATTCCTACATGGCAGACCATTATATATAGTAGTAGTTAACTTCATTTTTAAAATCAGCATTAAGAAAAGCTTATTTAAAAAAAACAAAAAAAAAGTGTTAACAAATACTACTCTTCTTTTTTCAGGGATGGTTTTTTCTTAGATGTTTGCTATACCTTTCTGAGTAAAATGAAGAAAATGTATGGAAAGGTAATCCTGTTTTTAATAGGTGAGGTGCCACAACACAGACTGAAATCTTCCCTACCATGTACCACTTACATTTTTTAAAAGTTAAAATGACAAGTTAAAATTGAAAGGAGGTGCAGTAGTTCTATTTGTAGGGAGTGGCCACAGGAGCTGTGAATCTTTTTAAAGATTCCAAGACATGCAGAAGGACCCCTTCTTCCATGTTGTCAACCTTTCTGCAGGCATTTCCAAACAAAGTCTAGTCATTTTGATGCCTCAGTTTCCAAAAGATCTGTTTCTGCTGTAGTTTTTGCTGGCCAAAATTTGATTTATGCTGTCCAGCCCCATCTGCTTTTCTATAGCTTTGCTCTCTGTGCTATCTTGTTCTCACGTCAGGCAAAGATGGTGGTGCCTCCAATGGCTTCTGCATACTTTAGCAGCAACAGAAGTGCAGCTGAAGGCACTTCAGAATCCCCTTCATCTACCCATAGAAGAGCACCAGTCAGGTCCTCCATTCCTGATTTGCTTCTCTTACATCATGTGTGTGATCATGTTCACATAGCCTCTGTATACTCTGCAGTTGCCCCAGTCACACTGTACATATTTATATCTTCATCCAGCTGTGTGTATTTATAGTTTGGTTCATAGAGCTTTGTGCATATGGCTGAGATATTCCTCCTTTAGAAACAATAGAAACAACAACCGTCTGCCTGCCAGGCCAGGCAGAACAAAGCTGTTCAGACCTCTTGTACATCCTATATATCATTCTCATTGCAGAAGAAATGCAACTGTTTGTTATAGATCCCATCTTTTTATCTCAGAGAATTATTGAGGCTACCAATTTAATTGAAGGTCACTTTTTATTATTGAGAGCTTTACAACTGAGCCCAAAATAGGAAAACTTTGGGACTAGTTTCTGTATATCAGGTATACGCGAGGATCATAGGCGAGCATTTGTAGAGCTACTTTATCAGAAGTAATTTGTGTTCTTTTGTTTTATCTTTAATTTTTGTGGTTGTTTTAATATGGGAATTGCCAAAACAGGCAGCAAATCACCTATTTCATTGGTCAAAGTGCAAGAACAATGCTAGCATCACAGTAAGCTTTTTCAGCTTCTGTCACTCTCATGCCCCTTCTGTAAAACTTGTGATTATACCTTTACATTGCTGACTACCTGAGTTCTGTACTGGAGCAGATTATTGCTATGTCATGTTACACTTCCTGTGTTGTACGCCTTTTCCTGTCTTTATAAGGTATGTCAGTGTTTACTTCCTGTGCATATTGAATGGCAGTTGTCCAGTAAGACATTGTTAGCTGCTTAAATAATGGCAAGTACATTCTTCCACATGCTGTTTCTCATTATAGATGTATTATATCCTTTTGAACATGAGGACTGTGAAGTATTTCTTATATCTATGCTTACAAAACTTGTGAATTTTCTGGAGGGGTGCTTGGTGATCTTCACAGAAGAAATAACTCAGTCTCTTCTTTTGTCCTAGTTTAGACTTGGATCTCTGAAGCTACAAAAAGTTTCACGTCCAGCTGATGTGGTTAAAGAGCTGATTGGCTATTGTCTGGACTGCTTAGGAGGACTCCAGGTGAAAAATGAGCACCTGCAGAAAGAAAATGAGAGGCTTTTCTGTGATTTGAGTGATGTTGAGAAAAGGTAAGTTCAAAAGGGTATTCACAAGTCATTCTTGAGAAAATCACACACATTTGTAGCACTCAGAGGGTGATGAGATGCTGGCATGGGCTGCCCCGGGAAGCTGAGGATGACTCACCCCTGGAGATGTTCAGGGTCGGGTTGGGTGGGGCCCTGGGCAGCCTCATCTGGTGGGAGGCAACCTGCTCATGGCAGGAAGATTGGAACTAAATGATCTTTGAGGTCCACTCCAACCTAGGCCATTCTATGATCAATGTGGGCTTTGCTGATGGACACATTTTAAATCATATAATGAAAAATGCACATGATATTTTTTCGACCGAGGAGAGTTCTGCACCTAAAGGCAGCATATTTGGTCTTCTTCCTATGTCAAAGATAAGACTGATATCCCAGACCTTGCATTAAAGCTGTTTTTTTAGCTTTGTGTTGTGAAAAACAAATTTCCCTTTTCTGCAGAATCCTTTCCACTCTTTTCAGTAAGGCAGTGTTTTTCTTTCCCTTCTGTAATGCTTATAGCTAGCGCTTCGAATCATTGACAGTTTTGACTGGTAAGTAAGTTGCCATTGCTTTAATCTGTTCTGTGCAAGCAACCAGAATAGAAAATGAGGATGCTGTTATAGGAAAAAAGACCATGTGGCATATTTCATTAATTACCATTTCATTTATGATCTTAATTGCCTGGTACTGCACACTGCAGTGAAGTCATCTTTGCTTACTTTAGCTTGTATAAGGTGGTTAGCATGTAAAAGTTAGAGATTTATCTTGGCTTTGTGTAGCTCTATCTGAAGAACCATGTTTAGGAAGATTGATGAAAGCATGTAGCTAATTGGTGTTAATTTATCTTGAAAAGGAGAGCTAGCTTTTGGAAAGAGTTAGTTTTGTTTCTCTCTCATTAAAGTGAGTAACAGTTTTTTCCTGACAATCTCCCTGACAAGCATGTGGCCTTCCTAAATAGTGTTTTGCTGCCTAACAGTGTATTGAACAATGGTGTATTGTATAACCAGTATGCAGCACTGTGTTACACACTAATGTATAATAGGCGTTAGTGCTTATATCAATTTCCATGGTGGTGTACGCTTTTAAAGAGTAACCCCAAAGAAAGATTCACAGTTGCCTGACAACCTTTGCTCTGTAAAGCAATATATTCAAGGCTTTGAAAAACTGTTGGTTTTTCTCTGGTGTGTTTATATCTTGATAGTAAAAATATGATTTTTCAAAGTAAATACTGGATGTTGAGCTATCATCAAACTTTGACCATGTCCCCTAAATAGAGTATAAAAATAATTTTTGTCCAAACATTAGATTCTTTCTCTTCTTTTTTTCTTGCCTCAGCCCAGTTTACCATGCTGCCTCATTGCTATTTTGGCCTCAGTTGCTGTGCCCAAGTTGCTGAAAATTTAGTGGAGCTGCACAAAAGCTTTGCCTGTGGTTGTTCCCTAGAGAGCATTTCAAGTTTCACATTCTGTATTGCGTTTGTGGTTGAGAATTAAAAAAAAAAAGAAGTATGAAGCATATTGTGGAAGAATAGCTCTCCCTCTCTTGCTTGAAACTACGGCAAATCAGCTCAAATTCAACATTTCTCCTTGGTTAAAGTCGCTCACTTCAGAACATTATTGGAATGAAAACAGAGTGCAGACTTGCAAGGTCTTTTTTGTTCAATTTAGGTAGAATAATAAGCATGGAGAACTAGATGGAATAATTCGGTCACCTCTTTTCCGTTTTCCCACTGTAATTTTCTGACAGCCATAAAAGTTTAATGAGCTCAGCTCAGCAGCTTCGAAAAATCCTTATCCTTTAGTGTTCCTGGTTCTTCTGAAAGCTCTTTCCATAACCTCAATAAAATGAGTAACAAGTTTCATTCAAGAAGTTAAATCTGCCTTGTGAGCAGTCTGTAGACTAAATGCCAACCCTGGTCTGCTGTTGGCAATTGCCTGAATGCACAAGACTGCTCCGAAAGTAATGCCTCCTATATGAGGTTGGCCTATGACATCAGAGGCAGATTTTGGTGCTACGGCAGTAGAGACTGAACCTTCCCACCAATATTTAACTGTATTTTGCTTCCATGTGCCAGATGGCAGCAGAGGGGGAGTTTGACAAGACGGTGTCTGACATGGAAGTGCAGTTGAAGCAGAGGTGTGTCATTGAATTCTTCCATGTGGAAAAGAATGGCACCCATCAGCATTCACTGATGCTTGCTGAATGTTGATGGAGACCACAGAGTGGATGTGAGCACAGTGAGGTGATGGGTGGTGCATTTCAGCAGTGGTTACAAAAGTGGGTCACCTTCACTGGTGCCGATTGTTACAATCGTAGCATGCAGGCTCTTGTGCATTGCTAGTGAAAATGCACAGCTAATGGTGGTGACTATGCTGACAGATAGTGTTTTGTAGATGAGAATTTGCTCTATCAAATGGTGTTATTGTGCTCTTTGTATCTTTTGTTATTTCCATGGAAATAAATAGGAAGCATTATTTTCAGAGTGACCCATGTATATGAGATAATCTACTCATCTGTATATGGCTTGCTGTTGTCAGCAGTTTGCTGACATCTCCAGGAATGGCTTCTGCCACTTCCCTTGGGATTTAGGTCCATATAAAGGCAAAAGCCAAGGTAACACTAAAAATCCTTTTGAAAAGAAATCCTTTGCATCCTCAAATTGCTAAATTACTTAGGTTATCTTGTCAGAGCTGTGTGGTATCTGATGTGTTGAACGTTCCTGGCAGAAGATACACCATCTTTAATTTTCATTGTCTTGCTTAGCTTGGTGATCGAAGAGTAGGATTTTACCTGGCTGAAGCTTTCCCTGTTTTTAGGAAATGACTGTATGTAGATAGCATCAGTATTAGAGTTACTGGATAGCTGAACTGGATGTGCTGCCTTTGATTTATATACAAAAAATAAATACTTCTAAGACAGGACCTGAAAAGCTGTAAATAGAAAAGCTATAGAAATTTTCAAAAGGATTATTCTGACAGTGTTGCAGAATAACGTGTTTGTTCGTGGGCGTGTGTGTATGAACACCTCAGAGATGGGTGAATTAAAGTATCAAAGCAGGATAGCTGTAGCTTTTATTTCATGTAGATAATTAAGGTAATAAATGTAAAACAGTAATAATCTTTCACAAAATAATTTGTTAGTGAATAAAGCATAAGTTAAATATTTGTGTGTGATATTTATTTTTTATCAAGCATCTAAAATTAGGGTAGACAAACCAAAATCAAAATACCTACAAATTGATGTTGTGGTCAGCTATAGCGACAGTATGTTTAAACCACAAACAACTTATAAAAATTCAGGTAAGGTAGCTTGGCACTTGAAATTGACTCTTCAGCAAGAGCTCATTGAAATTCCATACCAACACCAGTGCTGGGGGAAGGGAGGTGTGAATCTGAAGTGTAATAAGAAGGTGCCATAAGAGCAGTAATTATTTTAGAGCATGAAGGACAAGGATAGATAGGTAGCATATTTCTAGTATTTGAGTGTGGAAAATGCATAAACAAGTTACATAGTTCATGCTAATTTTTGTTAAGCATATATGATTTCTGCATTAAGGCAGCACAGAAGTACTGGACAGGTACATTATTTTCTTATCATAACCATTCTTAATACTAGCTGTTTTGTGTAGCATGTGCAAGTTTTTAGATGGATATCAAATTGTATGACTGGCTCACTAAAAGCATTGCACTTGTATAAAAGACATCTTAAAAGTAGAAAACATAAAGCACGTGCAAATAAGACTCACCCCATTCTAGCCATTAACTGCTGTTTATTTTCATTATACTTGAAAGTTGTCTTTGAGATCAGTAGCTCCTTTGTTTGATCTAGGGAGATCGTATTTTGGTGAGACAAATCACGCACAGGCACAAGCATGTGACAAATTGTAATGAAAGGTTGTATTTGTAACTGATGAGGTATTGCAATGAAGCCCAGCCAGCTTTACTTAGAGGTACATAACTCAGGTAATGCATGCCTGAGTGAATCGGAAGGGCTGTATCAAGCTGCAGCCAGAGCCACCCCCTCAAATGCACACATTTGTATTGCAATCAGTGCATCCCTGTTCTCAAGCAGCAGAAGATTGCTACATTTTTAGGTATTGTGTGCCCCATAATATTATTACTTAAAGCCAAATGACTTGCAAGTGTAGCATTACTGTGAAACTATATCATACTCGCCCTTTTGTTGAATGCTGTGCCAGTTAAATGTCTGTATGTGGGGAATATATATATGCATGAATTCCTTTAAACAATTAAAAAAAAAAAAAAAAAAAAGGAAAGGAAAGGAAAGGAAAAAATACATCAACATGAATGAAAATGTTCATGTATAATTAAGTAATGGCATTCTACAAGTTGATTTTACCTACTGTGTCCTTCCACCAAGAACACTTAATATTCTCTTACATGAATGCAAGGAGTGTGTATTTTAGGATGCTCTTATTTTGTTCCAGAGCATCAAGAAGCCGGCTAGTCTTGCAATAGGTTCTATGCTTCTTAATGTCTAGGCAGTATAAACTGTACTCCATTGAGGTTGTTACATGGATTTTCATCAGAAGATATCTTTGCAGGATTCAAAGGACTTCATTGGAGTTATCTTACTTGGCACTGTTTTGGCCAAGCAATGGAAATGTCTTAATGTAGCAGTTTGAATCAACCTCAGCTGCTCTGCCATTGCCCAGTTCACAGGGAAAGTAAAGGAACAGCAGTAAACACTTCCTTTACTTAAAATGTTTGTGTGGGGGAGATGGGAGTTTTCTAAAGGACTTGATACATCTAGGCTCACCATACTGAACAAAAATATATTTTCCATTTTTATGTATGTGGAAATAATTAATTTCAAGCATGTAAATGAAAATTTGCCCAATTTTTGCTTTTTTTTTTTTTTTTTTTTTTTTTTTTAAATCTCTTTTTCTTTGTAATGTCTGAAAACTGCTTGATAGGTATGAGGTAATCCTTGTCCTTACCTTTCTCCTTCTGTGAGTTAGTCAAGGCACACCTAGGTCCTGTATTAAGTTTTATGGTCCTTTGTGCTTTGATATTTTGTCTGTTTTTTTCACCACTGAACAGTTAACTTTTCTTTAATAGGTAGAAAGCCTCCTGATACTTGATTAGTACGTATGATCTTTCATTTAGGAATTATTGAACCGATCTATATGGTAATGATGTTCTGTTATTTGCATTTAAATTAGATGAATTATTTATCAAGTATGTCCCTAAAGCATTGCACCGTAGGCTTAATACTTCATGAGACTATTTTCTGTTGTCTTTCTTCTTACATCATATATGGTTTTGATCTACAAATGAAATAATCAGGATTTATATAGCAAGTATTTTGAAATTTTTTAATCTTATAAATTAGTATTTTTAAAATCTGTTATGCATATGTCTTTAATTTCAAAAAAAGCCTTCTAAACATTTTTCACCATATTTGCATAGGCTGGTGAAAAGGATGCTGTTTATAAGTTATTACTATTTGAAGTAATACACGTAGTTATCTTAATCAGTAAGGTCATCAAGATGTTTACTTGTTACCATCTGCTATTGAAATATTTGGGTTCAACCCAGGGACTAAAAAGTTATAAAATAGTAGAATAACTAAATGAGCACATTAATTGCAACTCACTTTCTTCAGTGTTCTTGTGTTTATTTATATTCCAGTTTTGTCTTTTCTATATCTCAGTATATGTACACATTCTTAATTTTAAAAAGCGATTGTACTTCATTCTGTTGAAATTCAGCTGTCTAAGATGCACATTAAACTTTTAAAAACACAAAGATTTTTTTTGCTCTGAAAATTATTGACATCTTTAAAGCCATTTTCATATAATTTCATAAAAAAATTAATCCTAACAAGTAATTCTGACTGGTTCAGGAATATGGTGGCTCCCAGTACCCACAAGATTTCAGCTGCGTATCTCCTGGAAATGGAGTCCACCACACTAGAGTTTTTACTTTTTTTGCCTTTGAATGAAAAAAAGGATTACTGGTGCTATTAGATGTTGCTCCAGTGCCCTGCTGAGTTTCTGCACGCTGCTGTTCAGCAGAGCAATGCACACTCAGTTGCTGATGAAAAACAACTGAATTGACATCTGTGTCAGGCACATCTATATGAGTGTATCTGCATGAGTGGCCTGGAGTGTATCTTGGGCACTTTGGCCTGACTCTGAGTTCTGTCTGTTTCTTTTTTTTTTTTTTTTTTTTGTTTTGGGGGAAAATTTTATTTTTCTCCTTTTCAAGTGTATTTCAAGTCAGAGTATGTAGGACAGCTCTAGTGCCTGTCAAGCTTAATCGTATCTATTTGTAATCTCATTATGTGTATCCTGCTAAGCTATGCCCACTCTGGTGAATTCAGCATTGAAATGAAAGAGCAGTTGTGCCTACTTAACTTTGAGTTGCCTGAGAGATGTGTAAGAATCTATTAAAATACATATATATAAAGAGAAAATTTTCCCCTTGAAAATCCTGTTCTTCTGGTAGTGAAGTTCATTGCATATTTCTGTGAAAGAAGCTGCTTCTGGCCTGTTTCAGTTGAAAGATGCTGAACTAGTTATGCAATGTATATTATGGGAATTTTTGTTTTAGGAAGGCTGTTCTCAAAACTGAATTTTCTTCCAAAAAACACACATTTTTAAAAAAAAACGATGTGATGTGTAAAGTAAGCAACAGTTAATTTTATCTTGTAGGCTGGAAAAATGTGTAGAAGCTAAAGAAGAACTAGAGGCAGATCTTTATAATCGGTTTGTTTTGGTGCTGAATGAAAAGAAGACGAAGATAAGAAACTTGCAGAAATTGTTGAATGAAGCTAAAGAATCTGCAGTGGATACCCAGTGTGCAAGGTATCTCCTGATTTCCCTGAGACTCTTGGTATCATATCTGGCACATATTTTGGTTCTGTTACTTTAGCCATAGCACTGAGTAGTAGTTCTTTCTGGCAAAGTTCTTGGTTATCCAAAACAGTGATGTTACTCATGGGAGCAGAGGATTCTTTGGAGAGTCATTGCAAATAGCAATTGTTTTGGGCTCTGTAGCAAATAAATAAATATTAATTGAATCTCTCCTCTACAGTATTCTATTAGGGTGCAGTAGATTTTTCCAAACATTGTGCTATTTTTATAGGTGGTATTTTTGTACGCTTTCTTCTCTAATTCTTTGATTCTTTTTCTTCTTTGGGAAACAAGAACATCTAAATCTCCATGTTTTTATGTGCTTTTAATTTTAAAAGTAGACTAAGAATTTTTCTTATGCTACAACATGCTTCTATTTGTTTACCATTTTTATGTAGCCTTGTTTTATATTTGCTTTTCTAATCTGTCCTTCAACCTGATTATTCTAGGCATATTAAGCATAACTCTGGGGACTCCATGTTGACTTGTATCAGCTTGTGTTGTCTCTAAGACAGTGCAGAAATAAATATATTTTTTCTCAGAGATAGTAGAGGGAAATATGAGCTTTTTTTCTGTCTCCTCTCTTCCTAGGGATAGTATAGCTACAACACAGATGGCAGCAGAGAAAGAAGATGACTATGATGGCAGCACTGAGGAGGAAAGTGAAAATTTAATACAGTCCTCATTACCATCAGGTAAGGCAGAATATACTGTCTTGGGGGAATATAATGGGGAGGACAATCACTTCATAAAAATAAACCTTAATGAAGACAAAATACTACCTGACAAGCTACTCAATGACAAGCCAACCTGTAAGCCTTAAAAATATCTCTCTTTGAGAAGAGTATAATACTGGCATATTCAAATTAAAGAGAGGAAGTTTAAATGCATATTGCATGAGTGAAAGTGCTGTCTTTTCTTCCAAAATGACAAATTGCATACTTTGCAGAACTAATTGCAGTCTAATAGTACCTGAACTATCAACAGTTTAATTTTAAATTCTAGGAATCTTGATGCATATCCGGTAACTGCTAAAATGTAAAATGAAGCTCCTGACAGTTTCAGCAATGTTTAAAAAGGGGAAAGAGAAGAGGTTTAACTGCAAATAAATAAATAAATAAAAGCTGTGCACTCATTTTGCATCATAAAATGGAATAAAAATGTATTTATAGCAGAATTAATTTTAACTCGCCTATGAATCTTTGTCCTTGTGAAGCTGCTCATAAAATTCAGTTTGACTGAGTTTTCTCGTACTGGTAAAGTATGTGGAACACAACAATAGCCCACTCTACAGTATAAGATATTTATACGTGAATCATAAGAAATTTTTGGCAAAGTAGTAAGAATCTGCAAGATGAATGCTATCTGTGTTCTAAAACTTCAGTAGCACTTGCCATATAGTTATGATAAACTTCTGCTCAGATCTAATAGGTTCTCTCAATGGTGCTTTCTATTTCTACTATAGATGAAGGTAATTAAGAACAATAAACAACTGTTTAGTGTGCAGTTGGGAAGCAGAAATGTCCGGGGCCCTGACAGAAGTGGTATTAGAATTTGTAAATCGTAAGTTTGTTTGTTGAGGACTTTCTAATCTAATATGAAGCAGGCAGAGCTTCAGATAAATGCAGAAAATAAACAAAGAATCTGCAGCTATGGAAATAAATGATTTTGTATTGGCATATGATCTTTAGTTCAGAAAACATCTATTTCAAGTAATTTTTGGTAAGCTCAGATAACATCGAGAACAATACTTCCTACTTAGTGAAAAAACAAGGGAAGTAAAAAAAATATTGATTCTTTTGCAAGGTTCCACAGGACTTAACTAGCTCCGGGAGATGTTTGGGACAGACAAATGATTTCAAAAAACAGAAACGAAACTCCACTGCTTAAGCTATAATGGGGGTCTGAACTGATCAATATTGCTGGAAGAAAACAGCAAGCGCATTTTTATTTTCACTGAAGTTTTGACTTAAATTTGAGGGTTAAATTAAAAAAAGAAAAAAAAGAAAAAGTTAAGTTTTCACTTTCCTCCTCAGTGCTGCCATCATAGTCATCTTCTTTCTCTGCTGCCATCTGTGTTGTAGCTATACTATCCCTAGGAAGAGAGGAGACAGAAAAAAAGCTCATATTTCCCTCTACTATCTCTGAGAAAAAATATATTTATTTCTGCACTGTCTTAGAGACAACACAAGCTGATACAAGTCAACATGGAGTCCCCAGAGTTATGCCTAATACACCTAGAATGATCAGGTAGAAGGGCAGATTAAAATATCAGATATTAAAAAAGTTGTAAAAAAAAAAGTGCTTTCTGTTGTCTTTGAGAGATAGAGTCCTTTGATTGTGACTAAAGAGTTCTTTCAATTGCAAGATTTGAATATAAAATTAAAAACTTAATCTTTTTGGTACCACAGTCAATTTTTTCATGGCAAAGGCTCTCTCATAAATCTCAGGTCAGATGGTGCTCCCTGTGTACCGAGCCTTCTCTTTTTGTCAACGCAGATAAGAGCCACACTTCTACCACCACGCAGTAGTACCTGAAAAGCAGCCATCTTCAATAAATACTTTTTATTTGAATCTAGGGAGAAAAAAACTAATTGTGTCATGATTTAGATCCACTCTCCTATAAACTAATACATGAAATGAGCACTTCATTTTAAAATTGACCAGTTAGAATATAATCAATTGTAAAGTTTAAAAAAACTGGCTGTGGATACTTCTTAGTTTCTAGTACATTTTTAGTGGAATGTTTGGAGAACTTAAGGGATTCCCGGTGATTTGGAAAAGAAGCTACCAATATTGACCAAAAGAAAAAGTAAATTAAACGATATATTCAACTACAGTTGTATGACTCTGATGTTGGTCTGAGGCAGATGTCAGAGCAGGTCTTAATGAAGAAAAATATCAAGAAAAAGAATAAAAATGGTTAGTTCCAATCCTTGTGCAGGTGCAGAAACTGATGAATGCAAGCTAGATACTTGTCTGTTCAGTAATGAGATTACCAACAGGGTGAAGAAGATAAAAAGAGAAAATAATGGATTTTGACTTCTGTAAGATATCATTCTGCACCACATTTTGTTCAAGAAACTGGAATGTGGAAATTAACCTAGTAGATGGTATATAGATTCTCAAACAATGTAATATGTCTATCTGAAAATACAAATGGAAAATTGTCATTAGTATCTATACATTATGAAGTTGAAGATAATTTATATAAACCAATTTGCATTTGTGAAACACTGGCTGTAACCTTACCGCATGTACTCTTAACACAGTGTAATACAATGATTTCCAGTGCTTTGATAGCTACTACCCTTTGCTTGAGAAGACTAGCAATGTCTCAAGCTTTGCTTGTTGCAGTCCCTTTTACTACGTAAAGATGAGTACCTCTGTGTATTCTCTCTTTGCCTTCCCCTTGCAGACCCATAGAGCAAGTTCAAGAGCTTGTTGGACAACTTTTGCATCCTGCTTCAAATCGCGCTCCTATGGGACTGCAGCAGTGCTGTGCCTGACCTTGCAGCTTAAAACTTGTCCATATTAGTTCATATAGTCTCTGTCTGACCTGCTGTAATTCTGTGTCTTCCCAGTTCTACCTCCTGGTAGAGGCTATTTTGGGGAATAAAGAATGAGCAATCAGTGATTTAAAGAAGTAAAATACAAGTGAACTGTGATTTTTGAGTAAAGACATGACTTTGCTCCTTGACACAGGAATGCATCAAATTTGAGCATCCAGACTTGAAAGAAGGAGTAACATAGTGATGACATTGAAGGGACTGGCAAATGATTTACATGAACTACTGAGACAAATTTTCAACAGCCATTGTAGTCATGTTCTAAAAGAAACTACAGGTGAGACATTGTGATAGTAGATTAGTTCTAGTGCAACTAGTTCTCATGTAACTAGTGATAGAACTAGAGGGAATGGCTTCAAGCTGCGCCAGGGGAGATTCAGGCTGGACATTAGGATATACTGCTTTTCTGAAAGAGTGGTCAGGTGCTGGAATGGGCTGCCCAGGGAAGTAGTGGAGTCACCGACCCTGATGGTGTTCAAGGTTTGGACGTTGTGTTGAGAGATACGGTTTAGTGAGAACTATTGGTGATAGGCGGATGGCTGCACTGGATGATCTTGTGGGTCTTCTTCAACCTTGATGATTCTGTGATTCTGTGATAGATGGTCTTTCCATCCAGCTGTTATTAATTAACTTGACTAACTGCAACTTGACACCTTCTCTGAAAATACTCAAGACCTGTCTGGGCACTTTCTTGCAACCTACTTTAGCATGTAGATTGGACTTCATCTCCAGAGATCCCTTCCAGTCCCTATGATTTTGTGATTCTGTGATATATGATGAACAGTTGAATTGCAGAAGAAAGCCTCCTTTTGTCATCTACATAAAGACTTTTACTCATGCTTGAACTTTCATCCAGGCTGTCAGATAAGTTTTCAACTTCTGCGCAGCAGCTGGCTGCATTTATCTGTTTAGCTTTGCAGAAATTTTGTGTAAGGACCTTTTCCCTACAATAATGATTAATCTAAATTATAATGATTAACTACAATTTTTCTTAAAAATTTAGAGGTTTGGCACTTAAAGTAACATTAGTAGGTATGATTTATGGTTTGTTTTTTGATAGCAGTCTACTTCATGACTTAAATCCACAATCAACTGAAATATGCTAATTGTTGTCTCAAATCTTCATACTGATGCCATTAATGCTTTGTACTCTAGATGAACAAATTTAAATTGGATTGCAAGTTATTAGTAAATAGAGCACCCAGGAAAACATAAAATATTTATAAGTTACAAGGTTTATAAGTAATGCTATGTGTTTTTCTGTACAACATCTTTGCTCTCCGGTCTGTATGCATGAGGTACATTCATTTGGTTCATTGGTTAGTATTGTGAATACAAGACTGAAAAACACACTCAGCTCATTTGTTCACTGCAGTTTAGTGAATTCTTAAGCAGCAGCTAGAAATGGTGTGCCAGGGCCTTGTAAATGGCTATGAACTTCTGTTGAAGAGAGTTTCTCCTCTAGAAGGACAGGAAGGAAATCCTCCTGCTGCTGGGGAGTTCTTCAGAAATAGGAACATTTGGGTGTTTCCTGGGGCTGGGTAGAGGTTGTTTTCATTTTGTTTTTTAAAGTTTGGTAAGATAAGAACTGGGCCATGGAAAACTGAGATACGGTTGTTGCTTTAACTATTGATAGTTCAGCTAAGTTCCAGTAACTGCAGGTTCCTCTCACTTGGTACTAGTGATGTGCTCTTTAGCACCATCTCATTTGTTTCGCTCCTCCCTCACATTTTGCTTCCAAGCTTGTACTTCAGCTCCTTAAACAAAGTCCTGATATTTTGTTTAGCTTGATAAGTGTCTGGTATTTTCGGGTCATCATTCTTGTTTGGGACTGCTAGGTCCTATGACAGTAGAAAGAATTATATACACAGAGATGAGAAGCATCTGGAGCAGGTTTGAAAAGATTACAGAAAGATATTGATTGGGGTAAGACTTTGAAAGATCTTCAGTTCCTTTCATATTCCTTTGTTAACAGGATCTGTTTAAAACTAAACATAAAAACTAAAAAAAAAAAAAAAAAAACAAGCTGAAAATTGCCAGTCTTTTTGACCTCTATATTTCTGTTAGCCCACAAGACTGATGTGGTGACTCAGTTAGCATGAAGCCACACACCGAGGCAGGAAGCTTCTGTTGCTGAGTGACGCAGAAACACTTACTATAATTAAGGACAGCCCAGAGCACAGACCAGCTGTGATCACAGTTCATCATATCGATTTCTCTTTCAGTGATAATTTTTACTCTTATTTGGTCTAGCTCTGAGTATTTTCTCTTAGAAGGCTTAAAAAGACAGTAAGACAATCAGACTAAGAAAACAACATTTGATGTCATGACTAGCAATCGTGTCTGTGTCAGACAAATGAAGCCCTTTTGTTAACTGTGAAAAATACTTCAGTGCTCCGTATGGCAGGAAGATTTTAAAACAGAAACAAGTACTGAGTACCTGCTCTCCTTACTTCCAAAGAAACTGAAATGTAGACAAGGGCTAAAAGTTTTCCTTTTCACAGGGTTTGGAAGATCACCTGAAAAAGGATAATTATTCCTTTATCTAGGAATGCGATGAAATTGTGGGAATAGATGTTATATACTGTTCTCTATGTAGATGTGAATGATAATGTATCAGGTAGAAGATAAGCAATAGAAAAAACTGTTTTGTAATTGATTGCTGTTATCTTCAGTTATAATGCTACTATCTGTGGCTATCTAAATGAGGCTACTGGGCACCAATCTACAGTCAGCTTGCTTTCTCTCTATTTAATTTTCTCTTGCCCGTGAAATCCTTAGTCATATTTCATATTGAAATTGGTGGAAGTTATTGCTCCTTAGGATACAGAAGGACCTCATGGTCCTTGCTGGTTTGAATGAAATTTTTATGTTCTGCGCTTGCTGCAATCTACATGGAAATGTTCTATATCATGTGAATTCTAGAACTTGCAATACTCAGACATTTTTGAATATTTCCTTATGGGGACCAAATTAGTTCTAATAAGCTCTCAGTGATGCCTAAAATAAATAAGAGTGAGCACCTTGCTATTTTTCGCTTTTTAATATGCACATATTCTCTTCTTTTTCATTTACAGTCTTGCTTAAGGATTAAATGTTGTGCCTTCAGGAGGCTATGGCCATTTAAGTTTAATTAGTTCTCTTGTGTAGTTCAAACCACCAACAGCTTGATGCTGCTGGTTAATAAGCTTTGATCAAAGTTATTTTAAAAAATGCCTATTATTGCAGCACCCAACTGTGCTGTGTGGTTGAAGTTCCATCTGTCAAAGCTTCCCCTTTAAAGCCTATTTTAAGGAGTTTTAGAACTTGGCCATTTTAATTGACTCTGGGCTTAAATTATTATTTTAATTTTTTTTTGTCAAGCTATAATTGGAAATGGCTAGTCTGAAAGAATAATCTCATTTCCCCTTCCCTTAAAGCTGTTTATCTGAAACAGTGCTCCAGATCCACTTTTTTTCCATAACCTGATGTTTTTATGCATGCAAGACGTCTGTGCTTGCCCAGCGGCTTCCCATCCATGTTATACCAGATATCCTGGTCAAAATACTCTCAAAGTAAAAATGGCAATGTTCTATATCTCTTTAAGAAATTTAAGAAATATACTGAGAGGCATTATTAAGGTTTTATTTTAAAATATCACTGAAAATTATCAAATAAAAAGACATGCTATCAAATAAAAAGGCACAGCTATGCTTCTTAGTATACATGTGTCAGTACATGAAGAAACGTAGCTGAATGTGGTTGCCTTTGAATGAATCAATATTTATTCAGGGGAGGGTATAGAATCACAATGATATAATATTAATGGATTTATGCCTTGAGAATACTGCTGTGGATTACTTTTTCATGACTGATCAAACAAGTAGAGTCACCACACTGTAGGTTAGGAGCAATGGCATTATCTAGTATCAAGAATAAAAACTTTTTTTTTTTTTTTTAACTTGTGCATTGTCAACATACTACTTAATGTTAAGTATAAAGGAACCCCATTTCTTTGGTGGGCTGTAAATTTTTAATGTGTAATTAAGGTTCTGTTCAAATCATTGCCGCTTTAAGTGTTAGATTCAAGTTTACTTGTAAGGTGAATTTTAGAATCATTACAGATTTGAAGTCCGAGTATAGTGCACTTCTCTGCATACTGCTGTATTTTGTCTCCCCACGTAATTGCAAAGACAGTTTAGATAGTGGAATATTATAAATTTGAAGCTGGGTGGAATTACTGCATGTTTTTACTTTGGGTTTTATATATCCCTGCACACATTACCAAATAACTTGAAGTTCCAATCATTTTAAAATACCTCAATTAATGGAGCTGTATTTTTATTAGTTTTATGTTCTTCCACGAATAAATAGGTTTTCCACCTAAGGAAGCAAACCAGTTTTATGTTTGTACCCAGCTTGCTAGAGTTCTAATGTTCCTTCTGGTTATCTTGAAACTTTGTTTTACTTAGATGTGACTTCAGAGCCTAAACTACTGAACTGCATTAGAAAAAAAAATGAGGCAGTGATATAAATGCTTATTGTATCTGTGTGAGTACTGATGTGTTCCTATGAGACAGGTAAAGGCAAGGTCGAGCCTCCTTCTGTTCTTGCTCATATTTCACACCAATCTGACATGTACCAAACAGGCTGCAATTAGAGAAGAGCTCGACGTAAATTCTGTGACTGGATGTACTTTTTCACTGGACATGCACATTCTGATACCGGTTTCCTTTGCAAAATCCTGTAACTTGACCATCTGCCAGGCAGCATTATTTCAATATGACCCTTTCTTTGTTTTCTATCCTTCGTGAACTACAGAGGACTTATTTCAACACACATTGGGTGAGTATGTAATTCATCAGTTGTGAAACCAGAGCATTAGTGGTGCTGGAACAGTACTACTAATACCTCTTCACTGTTTTATCTTCTTTCAGTAAATAGTTAAAAAGCAACTGCTCATCAAGTAAATAGGAAACTTTTGCTAATCATCAGCAACCTTCTTGTGTTATTTTTCATTCTAACAATGTCGTTTGTTCTTGTGCTCTTAGAGCACTGACTCTTTATGCATTTGTTTAATATCCAGCATAATGGTTTTCTGGGGATCTGTTGTATTTAAAAACTAGTGATAATTATTATTCTTTTACCAAAATATACTTCAGTACATGTACTACAGACGATAGAAACAATAGAATGCAACATACAGTAATAACATTGTTTTATTTTTATATATGCTGCACCTGATTCATTGTGCACTCATGCCATTGACATGGTTTAAAAAATTCTTAGAGTTGCAAGTCATAAATTGGTTTACATGGAGTTACAGGCAGAGGTTCATTTTCCCTCTTGAGTGTTATTCTGGAAAAGTAAAACAGAGATAGAGACTTTTTATTTTATTTCTGATGTTTTTTATTGTGTTATGGTCTGTCTATAGCATACATTCTTATAGCATCTAATTTAATATTTTTCATTTTATTATAGTTCACATCATTTATTTATGGTAGTTTTCTTGGGCATGTTTACAAAGACAAGTATTTGCTTTTGTGGCTGAATGGTTTTAAAATGTAGGTGATTCAGAGAGGAGGGCAAGGCATCAAAATCTTTAAATACTTTTTCATATTATGTGGAAATCAAATAAAACAATTCACATGATAATAACACAATACATTTGTGTTCTTTTCTCACTTGGAAATATGGACATACTTTAGAAGGATTTGTCTTGGTTTTAGCAGTATCAACTCATGGAGAAATGTCCTTTCATCAAAGGGAAGTATTGGTTCTTGAGAAAAATAGCTCCTGCAGGAGTACTGATAGTGAGTTTCTATAACCCTGAACGTTTGGATAAAAGCTCTTATCTTCATCTATTGAATAGACTGCCTATCAGTGTCAACCAACAAAGCCCGGATGCTGCTGACTCTTGCAGACCTGAGAATTCTGTGTTCAGCAAGGAGCACATTCAAGCTAAGTTTGCTGACATAATTTGAAACTTATGGCTATGTGCACAATTTAAAACATCTCTTCTCATTTTAATATGTATAGATTATATATATCATGCTTCATGTGTGTTTTGTCATGACTGGTGGTAACAAAGTGACCAAAATTTTCCACTGTTTTTTACTTACATTAATTTTATGTACAATAACAAGCTTCCAGTTCTGAAGTTCATATATTGTTGTTCCCTAGCAAAATGCCAGAAAGGCATTTACTCAGGCTACATGTCTAACATTCTCTTTATTACTTCGTATCTGTATTACAATGTCTTATTTGACACTGCAAGCAGTGTATCTTGATTAACAGCTGGGATACTGAAGATTGTGCTATAATGTATGGCAATTTCCTTGATTTATTCCGGGTACAGATTAAAGTATTCATTTTTACTTCATTTTACTTGATTTAACTTGACTTTTTCTCAATCTGACTTTATGCTCTGGTTCTGGTACGTATTTGCTAGACTGAAGAGTTGGCTTCTCTAATTGGGTGTGCTTCTTGTAGCCAATTCTTGTGTATTGATATCCCATAAGTACTTGACTAGAAACTTAATTCAGACCTACAGAAACATAAAAACCTTCCTACTATGTAAAATAAGAATAGAAAATGATTTTTTTTCCTTTTTTGTCCTTTAAAAAGACTTCGATTAAGAAGGAGAACATCCTTTTGCTCTGTAGGCTAAAGCTTGCAAATGTAATACCACAGATTGCTGTGTGGGAGTTTTATTTTTTCCTTCTTCCCTCTTTGTTTTCTCCTTTATCTTTATTGTTTTACTGGGCATTGTTACTGTTTATATACATCTCAAGTCACAGATTCAGTCACAAATCACTTCCTTTTTACCCTTTAGGTTTTATTTTAAAAGTAGCACATATTTCAGTTTAAAAACTGTTGAGAGTGAAATGATATAGGAACAGAAAATTGTTTTAGGACAAGGTGCTTTCGTTGATAAAAACTCTATTTGCAAATTCACAGAAAAACTTTCACACAGTGTTGGATTTCTTGAACACCAGTTTTGTCGAGCATTGTACTGGAAAGCTGAGAAATTCCTTTTCATTGTAATGATGTAATTCTTTCAGGACAGTTTTCTTCAGTCTGCATAACCCTACATACATTGCTGTACAAGTTTCATGTAAAATATTGTACATTTTTAAAATCTTAGTGGGAAAGGAAAAAATGGCTTTAAAATAATTCAGAGACAGTAGATAAATGAAGTCTAATTATTACTGCATCATTTTTATAATTATTAATATTTGTATATTCTGCTTGTTTTCAAAGTTTAACCCAAGCTTGTTGATTTATGCTCCTTTTTGCCAACAGGCAAAATTAACTCATAAAGAAAATATTATTTAAAAAGCTTGTCTTAGAGAAGATCAAATGTTATGTTCCACACTCTGAAAGACAGCTTTATTCAAGTGTGACCTGATGGAGGATGTTTTCAAATCTAAAGCTGCCAGCAGCATCTTAGTAGTTTTTTGACTTACTGTATAAATTAATGGGAATGATGCCTAATTGAGAATATGATAAACTGATAAACTCTCTTCTGTTTTTCTATTAATTCAATGGAGAACAGAGAATGTACTTTCTCATGTTTACAAATCTCTCCCTTTACTCACATATTTATATGTTTTATTTATTTAATTCTCATAAGACACGGATAATGTGACAGATCCTCACACCTTCTGTGAATAGCCAACAGTAAATTCACAGGAGTCAGAGCTTCACATATAAGAAGAAAGGTGTAAAAAAAGCCCTGCAATATTTTGTGGTATGTATTTTAAAACATGATTATTTTTACTGTAATTAGATTAAATCCTTGATGCCTACATATTCATATAAAATGATGATTAAGTTTGTTCACTCTGGATATAACTCTTCTGTTTTAGAAACTGAAGACCTAACTTTTCTTAATAAAGGATAGATTTAAATAAACATAATATTAAAGAAATGATCTTCTGAACTTTTCATCCCCAATTCACATCTCTTAACTAGTAACAAGTCTTAACTAGTGTGAGATAGCAGTTAGTGGGTGTGATCATGACCACCTGAGACTAATTATCATACTGAAGTCACTGGGCCTTCCTTTGTATTCCTCACTCATTTAAATTTTTCCCAATAAGCTATCTTCAGAGACAAGATGCTAACCTTTTCTTCCTTTGTACTTTATAAAATTATCTTAAAGATAATCTATCTGAAGATCGTCTTAAAACAATTCATTTATAACTTATATTCATTACTGAGTATGAAAAGGAAGCGTACTACTGCTCTCTTCATCTGAAGAATGTTGGGTTGTTTAGTGAGCTGCTCAATACTTCTGTAGCCATTCTTCTATGAATTTATGCACACATTTAGATAGCTAAATAAAAAATTAAAACAGGTACCTATTTTTAAATGTGTTGTTTGTTGTTTTTTTTTTTTCTTTTAAGGAATATTAATTAGAACTAGCATTATGGAGTGTATGGAGAGTATAATCAACATTTTAAGCTGCTGGCTATTTCTTATCCTCTTTTAACCAGATATCTATAAGGAATCTACTTATTTCAAGAAGGAAAGTAGTCTGGAGCTATGGGAGTGTGCTTCTATGCGCAACTCTGTTCCAGTAATGCAGACTTTGTTGCAGCCATGTTTGTTTGTTTCACTAAACTATTGTCTCTGCTTGTACAGATTAGTCTCAAGACTTCCATGCACTGATTCTGTAAGTTACAGCTATCTCCAAGTCAGTAAGGGAAAAGCATGGCTTGTTTGGGCTCTATGAGCTACTGTCTCAGTCAGAAAAAAATGATTCTTTTAATCTATGGCCATGAGTCAAATTCTCACAAGGATACACATTACTTAGGTTCCTGGGAGAGAAGGGTCAGGTCATGAATATCTGATTGCCAGCAATTTCCTTAAGACCCTTCCTGGGAAACATGTGTGGCAGGCGGTTTGGAAGGCTTTGGAGTATGAGCTTCAGATGCACCATGTAAATCAGAGTTGTTAATCTAATTTGTAACCTCCTATAGTCCTTGCATAAGAGTGGTATGGGAATTCTAGCATTCTCAGTTGATGAAACAAAATTAAAATAGCATTAAGCATTTTCATGTTATGTTAATGTACCCTATTTGATGAAGATTTTAGAGTAATTTAAAAGAAAATATATGAAAATTTGCATTCAAAGTGAAGCATTTTCTGTCCTTGAAGGCAGTTTACTTCATTACATCTCAGCAAATATTAACTTCTTTAGTTACACAGAAAACCTGTTCTTAGAAGCAGTATTGTTAACTAACTGGCTCTCTAGTAGCTCATCACTCCTGCTTAAAGCATCAAAACACATATATTTTTTGCAGTCGTTTGATATAAACAAGTCTTCATGAATTTTGATAGAAATGAAAGGGTTTTTGCTATTTTATTCTTTCTTTGAGATATGAAGAAACAATGCAGATTATAAAGCCACTTAGTCACTTCCCACAGCTGAGGAGACATGGAACAAGTATGTGTCATAGCAAAAAGCAGATTTGGGACAGCTCTCTGAGAAGTGATTTGCTGGCTTTTTGCATCCTAAATCAGTGTATGCCAAAGAAAATGTAAATGAGGCAGATAGCCAATACGATTTGATATATTAAAGTATATTAGAATAAATTTTATGCTAGGGAATCTAATTGCAGGAGTATGTGCATTAAGGAGAGCTTAAAGGGGAGAACCTTTCTGAATAGCTTACTGAATTGCTGTTTTTCAACATCAGTTACCTTTTATGAGTCATTGGATATACTTTTTTGAGTGGAGTATTTGTCCTGATCTTCCATGATTTTGGATTTTTAGATGTGAAAGCTTTGCAGAACTTTTTTTAGGCATTTTTGGGAAAAAAAAAAAAAAATTGTTGACATATAAAAGAACAAAATAGGTGTTACCAAAAGGATACTTGGTGCTGGATACAGGATATGTTTGCCCATTTATTTTAAAAATAAACCTTAAGATGGCTAAAATGGAACTATCTGTAGGTCTGCGATGTCTGTGGTTATTACCTGACTGCTTTTGTTGGGATAGAAGTGCAACACAGCACAACAGGTCACTTTGCCTGTAGCCACAGTGCTAAACAAAGCTTGGCAACAAGAGCTTTCATTTGACAAAATCACCTGCTTTAGATCATCATGTGGATTAGTTGCTTGGCATCAGCTTTCATCTCTATTCAAAGATGAATCCTCATCCACAGCTTATTCAAACACTGCTCCTTCCTTCAAATTAGCATTTAAAGCGTTCTATTCATCTCGATCCTTGGTGAAGGTCTGTCACTTATTCACAGTTTGCTTTAACTGAGGCAGATTGTAGGCTGCCTGAAAACACAGTTCCCTGATTTCCTTATTTAACAACAGCAAATCTGAGTCACAGTACCTAGTGCTCACTTGTTTCCAACTGTGTAGCAAGGTGTGCTTAATAAACATCCCTACAAAACAGGAGTATGTGTTTGTGCAGTAGTTTGGTGATAAGTGATTCTTTATGCGGGAGGTTAAAAACGTGATATTTATCTTCCAACTGAAGCTGCTGGTAAGTTGTTTCCGAATTGAATCCAGTTTTGTTCAGCAAAAATGACCAACTCAAACGTTGTCAGCTACCTTGATTTTTAAAAGCAAATTCTAACTGGTATACCTTAGCCCTATTGTTTAAAATAAATTTGTGCTGCTAACAGGTGAGTTATCATGTGGATACAGCACCCAATTTAGGCCAAAGACCCTGGCTGAATGGTTATCACCCATGCACTGAGGTAAATGAATGGTGATTTATCACTCATTTCCGCTGGTGAAGACTCTTGTCTTCAGAGTGTTAGGGTTGTGTGGAAAAAACAAGTGGTGGGTTTTCAGAGATATTACTGAAATGATCATTTTGTTTAGTGCAGTTTGTATGCAGTAGTGTGCCGCCATAGGAGCTGAAATGCCTTTTCTTCTATCCAATCTAAACCTCCCCTCCTTTAGTTTGAAGCCATTTCCCTTTGTCCTGTCGCAATAGGCCCTGCTAATGGGTCTGTCCCCTTCTTTCTTATAGCCACCCTTCACTGAAAGGCTGTTCTCAGGTCTCCCCAGAGCCTTTTCTTCTCCAGGCTGAACAGCCTCAGCTCTCAACCTGTCCTTTCAGGAGAGGTATTCCATCTCTTGTAATGTTTTTGTGGTCCTCCTCTGGCAGCACTCCAACAGATCCAAGGGTTAGATGTAAAGTGTGGATGGACTTTTAGATTGAGTGCATTTTCAACTGCTACAGTGTGCTTTTGTCATTTGTTTTCCCATGAAGTGCCTTTTTTTCCTTGTACTTCTGTTAATGCCTGCCCTCCCCCACCCCTCCCCCCCTTGCTGAAAAATGTTATTAAACTAGAACTTCAGAGACTTGTTCTGCCAAGTGTTTGTCAGCAGTGAAAATATTAACAAATCATGAAAATATTAACAAATCACTAAACAAGGTCAAGTTGCCCCCGGGATGGAGAAGAAAATTAAGTACACATCACCTTCAGTTGCCCAAGAGAGATAAGCTCCTATTTTGCACTTAGCTTTTGCAGATGAAGCTCTTTGTATGAGAATAATTTATCTTTTCATCAAAGTGGAGAATAGAGAGCTGTTTTCCTCCTGGAATTTCTAGTTTATATTTTCAAGAAATACTTGACGCTTTCAGCTTCTAAGGAGATGTTAAAGGTGTTTATAAAAACTTCTGGTAATTGTGACATGAATAAATCTGTGTGTTCTCTGTGGACTGAGATGGAGGTGAGTTATAAATTATGGAAGTACGACCTTCCATTTCCCACTTGCCTGCATCAAAACTAATTTTTTTTGAGAATGAAATGAAAGGTGTTGCTGCATAGGTAAGCATTACACTGAGAACCTGACCCAAGCTATTGCTGTCTGATGGCATGATTGAATCAGACCAAGGGTGAAGTCACAGTTGTGAATTCTGTCACAGTGTCTGTTATCTGTGAAATGTGGCAGGAATGACAAGATTCTCAACGGGGAATTTTTTAGTGCTATCAGATCTTTTTCCTAAAATTAAATAGTGAGATTTGATGTCAGTTGCTTTCAAAAAGCATCCAAAAGCTCAAAATTGTAAATGGCCTCCCATCAGTGCTTCTGTGAATGATTTATATTAGATTTTAGGCTGCTAGGTTGCTCAGTTTATTCTGTACTCGGCTATAGCATTTGGTTTAGGAAATGCCTTGTGAAAGAAACCTCTTTCTAAGCGCATTAACATCAAAAAGATGTTTAAATATCTGAGTACTTCCTGACTAGCTTTGTGGCATAATTATATTTTAATAATCTAGGAAAGTAAGAATTGAAAATTGCACCTTACTTCGAGAAGAAGCATCTTCCCATTGCCTCCTGTGGGGAGGGGGGCTTTGTCTACTTTAAGCTCGGTCTTTGAGGAGGTAGCGATAAAGCTGCGGAGCGCTCAGCAGAGGAGCTGGTTTACTGTTTCCCTGCTTATACCCTAAGACAACATAAGTAATGACAGAAGAGATGCAGTAACCCCGCAGTAAGTAGTGTGTCATCACTCAGTGTGTGCCTTGCTTGTGAGCCTTGACTGATGTTTAGGGAAATTAAAGGTACTTTTATGTACAAAGAAAGGCCAACTCTGCGAGTGTTCCTGTGTACTTTGAAGTGACAGATATTAAAGAGCTACACTGGGCATCCAGATAAGCAGGCACTTTCAGGAGATGTTTGTATTTTATGGTTGAAGTATATTATTTAAATAGTTTTCTAAAGCTAAAGCCATAGTAGGGCCCTATCTTTGGCCTACTGAGGGGGATTTTCTCTGCGTGAACAACGCAGAACTTGTCTTAAAATAACAAGCCTGTCAATTCCAGGAACTTGTCTGCCATCAAGGCTGTGCTCAGCTGGAAGCAAAGGAGCTGACATAGGGCAAGCAGCACCGCACTGGGATATGACGGGAGAACTCATGATCCTCATCTCCACCTAGCGAGGGGCAAGACAGAAGCTCATGGTGCAGGCTGGGGATGCTCTTCTTCAGCATTTCCCAGCCTGGTGGAGGTCAGCCTGTCTGCTTCACTCTGTGCTGCTGTCTTTGTGTAGCGAGGCTCTGAGGCAGAACAGGTGATATTTTGTTTTCATATAGGTGGTTTTCGTTGTTGTTTTTTTTTTTTTTTTTGCAAAGTGCAGTGTCAGATGGTGAAAAGTGGCTTACACCCTTTGAGCGTAAGCTATTTCCTGCTTCATCCCATTTCTTTAGTGTGGCATGTCATAATTCTATAGAACTGAAGAAAAGTGCAATCTCATTCACGGACAGTAGCCAGCCTTTCAGTCATTCTTGACACTGTTTCTCTGTGAGAGTGTTTTAAACCTGACCTGTGTTATATAGCTGCAGGTAGTGTCTGGGATAGGAAACCAGAAGGCAAAACAAAACACAGGCCCTTCATGCTAGCGGTGGGATGTGTTGCTGACTTTGTTCCGTTGCCCCACCATTCAGAAATGACAGCATACAGCCACTTAAATCTGTGGCACTGTTTCAGAGGAAATCATGTCCTTGTTGCACTCAAACCCAAGAAACTTAAAAATGCCTGACTGTGAAAAAGCAGCATTTTGAACTGCTGAGCTCATGTGGTGATTTATGGTAAGGAAGAGCCTGAACACAGCTTCTGGTAAAGACAGAACAGCTATATTTTCTGTAGATATTTGTGGATAATGAGATCTGCAGTTTTTATTATTTGTAAAAAAAATAGTTCTAGAGAAAATACCACTTTTTTGTAGTAAAGGCTACTGGGAATAGATCAACAAGGTATGTAATAATACCCTTTTCATGAAATGGCTGCCTTGAGACACAACCATGAAGGAGAGTGGCTCGGTGCATGAGCTGAGACCTCAGCAGCCACTGGGAATGTCCTCTGTGGGTGGATCTGGCCATACAGCTCATTTTGACTTGTTCAAGTTTGAGGAAGACTTACAATGAGAAAGTGAACTTCAGATCTGGGGTGGGTGTGTTGTGCTAATAAATTAAAACTCGGTGTCTGATGGTATAGGCAGGGTGATGATTTTTTCCTTACTGATTTGGATCTTTTTGGGGAAAAAGAGGAATCTACTGTAAACCTTTTAGCACACCTTTTTCTTTAAAAATGACTACTGTATATAGCTTTTACTAGCAAAAAAAAAAAAAAAAAAAGGTCAAGAGGAATTCCAGTTATTTCTCAGATAATCGTTATTCATCTGTCTTTTCAGGATATAAAATTTAAAATCCTATGCTCATGCATGGCACAGACAACTAGCCTTTTTTTATTTGTTTGTTTTGTGTATTTCCCCAGCAAACCATCTCAGAATGATACACTGAATTCTCAATTAGTGTAATTCATTACAGATCCATTAACTTCCAGAGGGGCTATTCTGGTTTATTCTGGCTTAGTTTTCTGGCCAGAGTGTTCAATTCTGAATATGTAATAAAAGTGTTAGTCATCTTAACAGCTGTTATTCACATTAGTATTTTATACTCAGTCCTGGATGTTTTAATGTGTTTTTTCTTGATCAACAAAGAGAGTCTTGTTCACAACAGGGTATGCATGGGCAGGGATTAGATGAATCTTCCTGCGCTTTTGAACTTTATTCTGATATATTTGCTCTTATGCATAGTATTCTGCTCCATGAGTCTAATCAGAGCTGGTTATCTGGGAAGATTGCTGCCAAAATAACAGCCAGAATCAGTGAGTGTTGGACTGAAGGCAGTACTGTGAAGGCTTCATTGGTTAAATGTGAGCACACAGGGAAAGAAAACACTTCTAAATGTCTGATTTGGAATTGGTGATTTCTTTTTTCAAGTCAACTATACCAATCAAATAATGATTAATCTATTGCATTCAAAAAAAATCGTAGGTTCTTAAACAACACTTAGACAAGTATTAAGATGGTTGAAAATAACATTAGATAAAGGCAAGAAATCTAACATTAAATAATATCAATGCTATCATTTCCAAGAATCACACTGTCAGATGATTTAGTACTCACGATGGCTGGAATAATCACAAGCTATAGTCTGTAATGTGAGAAAATATGATTTCCAAGATTCTTCTCTAAGATTCCTTTCCTCCTTCCCCCCCCCCCTTAGGGAAGAAATTAGAATAGTAATTTTCTGCTTAAAGAATCTTTTTATGGCTTCCTGTCATCCTACGTATCAGCCACTTAAACTAGTGACCTCATTCTGATACAACTATTTGTGAACCTAATTGTATAGATCTTTGTAGCCCAAAATATGTTTTTCTTTTTTTCTTTTTACTTCAGAAAATGTCATTATAAAGTCATGCATGATTTCTAATACTGTCAGTAAATTTTGCTAGAAATTACCCACCAGCATTTCTTATTTGAAAACAGCAACTCTTGTGGTATTTAATTGCTATAGGTTAGTATCTGGCTTATAACATGGTAATTTGACTCTTTGTTCTCCGTGTAGCAGAGTATCAAAGGAAAAAAAAAACTCTCCAGCCCAGATCAGTTTGTTAGTGTAAACTGTCCACTGTTTCTAGCATTCTGATTATTTATTTTCTTAATCTGATGGAGTATGTATGTTATTTATTCCTGTGTCTTCAGAAGGAAATTTTAGAACCTATGGTTATCTGCATTGCTATTTCTGAATGAATTTTTGGATGCCTTTTCAGCTATCTCATAAGATAGATGCTGCCATACTGCCTTTTCCTCACTTCTTTTGTTTCATGGGTGATCAAAGGTAATTTTCCTCTTAAATGAAATAATCTCCGTTTTTTTTTTTTTTGCATTTAATCTGAAAGATCTACATGCATTCCGTTTTTTTCTTTATATAATGGAGATTTATTTGGTTCCCGTCCTTCACTGATTGTCTGTATTGCTCTTCTGATAACCTTAGTATTTCAGTGGGAAGAGGATCATTTATGTAAATCATGTTTTCTCCAAGCTCTCTTTAGTTACAGAGAGACCGTCTTACTTTTCATAATGAAACCTCCTTATCATTAGACTGGCTGCTAGGAGGAATGTCAGGAAGTGTTCAAATCTATATAAGATTTTAAAATTTTAAATTAATTTTTGTTGGCAAAGAAGCACAAGAATTTCTCAGTATAATGAAATTTCAAAATGTATTTAATATAGAAGAATCTATTCTTTTTCTCTGTAGGTTTTTTGAGTCTTCCTAAAACACTAAGCAATAATATGTTTTCCCTATGTATAGATACTCCATTTTTTTCAGAATCACTGCTTACTGTGGGAATAGTAAGGGAATTGACTTGAGCTTTGCCAGTACAAGCTGCCATTGAATAATTTCTCTTGTTGCTGCATGCTGCAAAAGGCTGGTGCGAGTATCAGATAGATTTAGCAGAAGGATTCTTCATCAGGAGAAAATTGCTCGATTCCTAGACTTGAACACAGTTTTGTATTATCGACTGGGTTTACTGTACAAGGTAATCAACAATCTGTCATTCCCATTTTAATAAAGAACTTTATTAAATTCTTGGCTCTGCTGACTATTAGGGGAGGATACACGTAACTCTAACAGAGCTCAGGGTAGAATCCTATTTCTTCTGCTTTAGCATGGAGTTTTTGCCATATGGAAAGACCATCTCAAAGTTAGTAGATAACAGGAAGCAAAAGCCAGTTTTCTGTAGTGAGTCTGGCTGTGATTTACCATAATACCACACAATTACTTCACCTTGCATCCTGACTGTGTATCTGAATTGTCTGACCAATGTGGGGCCAAGCTATTTGCCATAGTCTCCCACCATCGTAGCCCTTTAAAATTTCCCTGAATATCTTTCCGCTTGTCAGCAAGAATGCGTTTGATCAACAACTTCACGAAGTGTGAAGATGCGCTCTTTTTTGACTGCATCTTCAGCTGTGGACCTGTTAGTGGGGACCTTTGCATTCATGTGCAGCCCAGCCAAATCAGTAAAGCTTTGCCGATGTCCAGAGAATAGATAAAGAAAAACAGCCTGGGTCAGAATGTAAACACCGGTCCTGAGTCCAGAAGTAGTATTATAATCCATTCACAGTGAAAGATAAATGATGAATAAAATTTAAAGTTGTGCCACCTGTGTCTCTTAAAGACTGTGTTTTAAGTGTTTAAAAGCTTCAAAATATAAATACAAGTTGTGATGAGTTAAACCAGCCTATTTTATTCTGATTAAAACATGTTAATTGATTAATGTTTGTTAGCTATATATTTATGTTTTTAAACATCATCTTTATCAGATTCCAAAAGCACTGCTCAGTGTTATAATAAATATTAATGTATTGCTGCTCTCGAGGTACTGATTGAGATCTTAAAATTTGTTTAAATATATTCTCAGAACCTCTTAGAGTAGCCAAAATTATCGGTAGCATTTTCCACAGCAAAATTATCTTGTGATATTGATTGAAATTGTACCAGTGCATCTGCCATAAAAACGTTAATGTCATGTCTGACTAAGACACGTGCACATTCTATGTTCATCATTTCTGAAACCATTATAAAACCTTAATGGCAGCTGTATATAAAGATATGCCATAATGACATCTTAAATGCCGTCTTTAAATTCACAGCATGAAAAGCCTTTTAGGAACAGTGTATGAAAAAAGCAGCTAACTAACAGCAATTTCTAAGTAATATTCATGGTATTTCTTTGATTTAGTGGGGGTTTTATGTTTATTTCAATAGAAATAAATGGTTCCAGGAAGCCCGTGTTGTAAATAGAACTTTTTTCTTGGTGAATAACATTTGGCATCTCAGGTCAGGTTTCTTGTTTCATAGCAAACATTAAAAAATTTGTGCCAGAGCTTGGAAGTGTATCTACTCATTGTACAACAAGAAAACATATATACAATAGAAATAAGTTTATTAAATTTAGACAAAAGGTATATGTATACAAAATTGCATGATATAAATATTCTAGAAATCACTTCTGCAGTAAGATTTTTAGAAAAAGCACCAACTTCTTGTGAAACAATCTTTCAGAAGAAAGGGATTTGGAGTCTTGCTGTAATTCTGCCAGGAGCCTTGCGTAGTCACTTTCTGGGCTTGAGACCTTTTATCATTCACCTCAGTACACTCATTCTGCCTCTCAAAGCTTATTGAAGTGAGAAAAAGGAAAGGTGAAAAGATAGAAAAGAAAGCAGTACCAAATCTTACAGGCTTCACTGAAAATTTTCAGTAGTCATCACTGAAGAGTATGCTAAAGCAAAGCACAGGTTTTTATGATAATGTCTTGTGGATTTATATCTAACTTCCCACCATTTCAGTTCATTATTCAAGACACTGAATACTTCAGGCAGTTTCATCGTCATGAGGTTGGTTTTTTTCTTCTTAATTTCACTGTTTGTAGTACTGGCATGACCTTTAATCCTGTCAACAGTACTGTTTGATTTATGTTAGTTAGACTTAATTCTTTCAGCTCCTTTCTGTTGTTGTAGATAGGTAGATTATTACAACATTTTTTATGCTGAAGAATCTTGATGGCCATTGGAGCAGCTCACGGGGCCATTAGATCTGAAGTTTATTCATGACTGAGTGCCTTTTCACCAAACTGGCCAGATTGTCATGCCTGCTCCAGAACTCATCGATTCTTCCACAGAGGACTCAGCTTCCAATGTTCCTGCCCTCTCTCATCTCCCCGCACACAGCTCTCACCTTATGCTGTCTGTGTTGGCGTGCTATGTCAGTCATATGCCTCCATACCACACAACATAAATCAAGGAGAGCAAGCAGTGCACATCTTTGTGCTTTACTGGAATTACCAGGAAGTGTCTATAGTAATACTGCCTCTTATCTGCTTCAGTGTTTACAGAGGTGTCTCCATCCTTTGGACCAGGCTTGTATGTTCCTTATTTCTCAGTGGCAAGGTATTTTACAAAATCGAGTAAACATTGCTTGTAGTTTACACGCAAGGAACTGAATCATTGATTTTCATCAAGGTATTGGTAGGATCAAGAAGAGATTCCTTGTTCTCCTGTTTGCAATGCAAAGCTCTGTACACTGAATAATTTTGATCCTTGGAAACCTCTTTGCAGTATGGGACACCAGAATACTGTAGGTGTTGGGGATTTGAGATTTAGTCTGAATTCTTCTTACAGATTTCAGAGATTACATCCACGTGTAGGTAACCGAAGATGACTTGAGGATCAGCACGCAATCAGTAACAAATGCTTCCCAGGGCTTGATCAAATTAAATAAACTCATATTAACTCCAAAACAGCTGATTGCAATTGTGACTTTTAGTTGCCACGAGCACAGACAGAAGTAAAAGTGGGGAATTAGATGTAAAAGGCATGTTAGTAATTTTTATATATTAACTATATAAGCATCTTTGGCTACTTCCAATGCTAGTGATAGAAAACCACTGTGTAAACTGCAGGAGATGCTTTATTTCCTTTTTATTCCTCTAATGCTTTCTTATTCTCTTTTTTTCTCTGAAGATGAAATTTTGAATGATTATGCTTTATCCAATCATTAATTTTTACTGTAGCTGTTTTGGGGTCCTGAGATTTAAAGCATATCTTTATGAAGAGACGTAGTGCTTGAGTCACTTTTGGTATAAACTCTTAGACTAAATGACTTTGAAGCTTGAAATCCATCTTGTCTCTCAAACAGAGCAGATAGAACTACGCATTATTATGTTGCTACGTAAATACCATAAGTGGCAAAATAGCTGCTGAACTGAATATAATCTTTGTGTAGATTTTACTATACTTCACTACTAATCTGTGGTAAGCTATGTGGATTTAAAGTTCATGTTTAAATACAAATTCTTATTTTAGATTTTTCCACCATTAATGAACCTGAAGCAAAAATACCTATACTGTCCAATTATGGAATTTATAATATAATTGAAAAAAAATCTGAGGGTAGTCTAGAAGATACTACACAATACAGTTATTGGTAGAGGTTAGTAATTTATTCAATGTGAAATGCCAGCACCATGAAAACATACATTTTCCAGAATTAGTACAGCTTGTAGCTTCCCTTGAGTTGTATTGATTTCCTCAAAAACTGTTTAATGGCAAAAGAAAGCATTCCCATGGCATGGAATTCTAAGCTCCAACTATTTCAAAGCACTGTGGTGCAACTTCTGGTCATTATGGAGGTTATGACCTCAGTTTGCATTTCTGTTTTTCAAAGACAGTCTTCAGTACCCAGTAGATAGATCTCTCTAGCATTGTGATTCCTCTGTGAATAAAAAACAGCGTGTAAAGATGATGATCTTCTAAACCAGCTATATTTTACGCACATATCCTAAGTGTCATTACAGATGACCATTCTGCATAAAGGTTAGTAGGGTGATCTCTTAACAAAGAAATCTCTTATTGATCTAAAGTTGGTAAATAAGCAATGTAACGACCTGTAATTCAAACTCTTCTGTTGGACCAGCTTTCAAATGTCTGGTTGCATACAGCTAGGGGTTTGGCATAGTAAGACATACTGTCTGACTTACAGGGTAACCTCAGAGCTGATGGTTGGAAGCTCAACGCTGTCAGTGCCAGGGCTAGGTTCAGCTGGGTGGACTTGGCAACATTAGCTGTAGACAACAGAAACATTCAGTAGAGCAGCAGTGATGCCAGTGTTGGGTGGAATTTCAGTCAAGAGGTGCATGTTTTACGTGCATAGTGAGAAATTACATTGGGCTCCAATTACATCACATTGAACTGAAGGATCACAGCTCAGACATTTTTTCCAAAGCTTTTCTTAGCTTCATGTTTTTAATTCTTCCATCTATCTGATTTGTTGTTTCATTTAATTGACCTGCATGTTGTTTAATATCTCCTGGGAATGCTATTCAGAAGCCTCCTACCTCCACCCTGGGTGGTACAGATGATCCAAATAGGACATCCAGGGACTCCAGAGAATGACTGCAGTGAATAGTCACACCCGGGACAGTGAGCTCATCAAAGCCTTTACACATGAAGATTTTTTTAATGCTCTTGCCTGAGCTGGGATGCGCTGGCATGCTAGATGGCTGTACGTCCAATCATGGTGTACAGAAATGAGCTTCACCAGGCAGCATCAGTACAGATTTCAAAATGATTTGAGGGCAAGAGATGGAAAAACATTTCTAAAACTGCACATAATAAATCTGGACTTCCAGAGGAATACTGAAAGGCTGGAGCATGCTGTTGCTGAGCAGCCTTACTCTTTACCGAACTGCCTTTGGCCAGTCAGAAACCACAGCAGCATCTGAGTCACCAGCAGTGCCACTGATTCTCTCAAGCACCCAGAAAAAATAAAGCAGGGAAAGCAACTTAATCGTTAATAGGCTTCAGATATTGCAAAAGCAATCTCTTAGCTTTCACAACCTCTTAATTAAGCATCTACCTGTGACTCATTTCAGAGGATTTTTAAGGATATTGTAAAGCGTTCACCGTTACATTGTAAGTGAAGTACTGCTATGTAGGAGCTGGAGACATCTTCATAGGCTGTGTATAAGGACTTTCAAGAACTCTACATCACTGATAGATCATAACCTTTGACGGTGTTTAAAACGAGTGACTTTCTTAGAGCTATGACTTTACTACAGTATTTGTAGCAACATATATTTTTCAGGATAATTGAAAATGAATCTCTCTTCTATTAAAGTACATATGATCCATTAAAATATCCCATACCAAAGTGTTCTTAAAAGAAAACTTTCTATTAGGGATTGTGATTTTGATTATTACAATTAATGAGCTATTTCAGATTCTTTGGTATTTGTGAAAGCTCATTCCTTTTTTGCCCTCTCATATTCTGATATATGAAAAAAACTCTTTCATCCCAGCAAAAATTTTTATTTGCTTGTAAAATTTAGCCTGATTTTTTTTGTCACCTAGTTTCAAGACAATGTGAGCTAGTAATGGTTGAGCAGTCTCAGATAAATAAGCATTGAGAAGTAAACCATATGTCAACCAGATTTTTATTAAAACATGAGCAGTTTCCCTACAGGTTTGAAATAATATTTTTTAATTAAAAAGACATTTAAACTGTAAAAGAAAAAAAGATTTTGAGAGAGGGTGGCATGAGCAAGAGTACACGCTTTGCAGAGGACTTGGTATATGTTGTCACTGGTAATACAGTCTAGCAGGGTGAAATGTAAACTTCCGTACTGAGCTGGATACAATTTATAAATTTTGTATAGCTGGATCTAAACTTTTTGCTGGAGTTGTTTTAAAATGTGTCTTCATAAACACTTCCCATGGAGATATTCTTTGTAAAAATAAATGTTAATAACTGACTGACAGAGAATTTATAGAACTGCAGGCTTAACTGCCTTTAGGCCCCAGAGGATTACGGTGCAGTATAGCCAAATTTATACAAAGAATGAAATATAAAGTAGAGCAAAAAAAGGCTGGAGAATGATTCTTTCTACTTTCATAAAATTGAAATAGTGAAATGTTCCTGTTACTTTCACTGAAGCATATGTACAAACCATAAATATCAGTCTGTAATTTTGGATCTCTGTGTGACCTATATGATCTATTCCTTGTGAAAATTATGTCCAAAATGTGTGTGTCATAGAGGATAATTTTAGCATAGGTAGAAGTAGTATTTCCTAAATTGCCTGTCAGAAATGACTTAATCCTACTTTATAGGAATTGCCTACATCAGTCAGACACATTCATTTCAGTACCCATTCATTTAGGAGACTCTCTGCTGAGAATGTCAAAGAGATGCTAATTATTATCAGCTATGGTGATCCTTTGGGAATTAGGCTGAGATTGAGAAACCACATAATTACACTATAGTCAAGGATTAAAGTGATGAGTTTTGCTCCCTTTCTGGTGCTTTTTTTTTTTATTATTATTTGGTGGCTTGGCTAGCAGCTGTCACACACACACCTAGCATGCTTTCAGTGGCTGTTTTGTGAGAATTCTTCTGCTTTCAGGCCAGTTTATCTGCTGACAACACTGTGCTAGGGCAGGAGGAGAAGAAGCGTTAATTGTTGTAAGTGGCTTTCTAAAAAAAATGTTATAAAGAAAACACTAGGATCCTCGATCAAGGGACTGATTTTGAGTAATTTCATCTGCTGTGTTGGAGAGAGAGCAGGGTTTTAAGTCCAGCTGATCACCACATGCTACCTGCATTTAGGTGGAATTCAAGCAGGAAATTCTGTTCCATTAACAGGGGGACTTTGAGAAGAACTTAGAGACCTATGGCAGCATTAATGTCTGGTAATGTGAAGAAATTTTAATAACTGCTTGTAAGTCCTTAGTACCCTGAAGGAATGAGTCCTTATTACTCTGAAGTAAAATGAATTGGATAAATTTTCATTCATAAGAGAATTTAAAACTGGCAGACTTTTGTATTGCTGTGTATAACATCTGTACGATTTAAAAAAAAGATCATTCTTTTCTTGAAGATGAAGTGTCCATATCCTTTGCTATTTCTTCCTGTCCGGTCCAATCCAGATAGAAAAGTTTTTTTCTAACTTCAAATCAATTATTGTTAGTAAAGCAAGTTAGCGTACTAAATAAGTTTTATTTAGTGGACCGTGCCAGAAATGTGTATTTTCCTTGAACTCATTTGACACTGTTAATTGGTTTTGGAATTATGGTCGTTTGTCCTGATAATTCAATAACATAAAGCTGATGGCAGTAGGCTGTTTAAATATATTTTACTATTCAGTGTTCCCTTTTTCTGGAGTGACTGGTTAACTTAAAATCAGTCCAGTTCTATAAGCCTGGGAACTAATTCTGTGAGGTTTTATGACTGTAGGGCTCTGTTTGCAAAAGATATTTCCCATTCTAGTGTAATTCAACAGGCTGAGGGGTACAAACATTAAGAGAAAAAACAATTTTACCAAGTGAAAAAAAAAACAACAGTATTTAAGATAGTCAAAACCATAGTGTTTTTGGAGCAAAAAGACAATAAAAGAGGTGAAAAAATGACTGATGTCATCTTCAACAGTAACTAGAAAGATCCAGATTCTGCTTTCACCTGTGTTGCATTAAAAGTCAGCAATAGATGATTTTCAAGATACAATTAGAATGGTTTTATCTGACACTATCAGGAGCAGTTTAGCTAAGCATGCATAGCAGTGCAAACAGATGTTTTGGGTGACATAAATGAATTAAATGAAGTCTTAAAGTTTGGAGATCCATTCTTACATCTTGAATATAATCTAACAGAGTGAAGTGATAGGAAGTTATGTCCATACAAGTTATGTCCATGACTGTGTTTCTTATGTGTGAACTCGTATAAACAACAACTTTGTACTTTCTTGCAGGAATTCAGGTGTTGAGAATGTATTTTCTGCATATGTGAAGCTAAATCATTATAGGCAAACAGATTGCTCAAATGTAAAATGTTTCTACTCACCTTTTCCCATGTATACCAAGCTTTCAGTATTGTTTTTAGTCCTTTAATGAGAGTAGAACTTGTAATCAAAAAAGGGCTGGATTCTACTTTCTTATGTGAGTTCAGTACTGTTGTGAGCAATTAGACATATCTTAGCTGTAGAATTTTCATTACAGATGATGATGTACAAAGAATGAAGGTAAGTTGGTGCTTTTTTTCTAAGTTAATAGGTGAATGTAATAGATTGGAAGTTTTTTTGTTTTTGTTTTGACAGATCACTTTTGCATAGCAATATAAAGAAATGCAAGTGTCTGAGAGATAATATATATCTTAAAATACAACTGGACTATGTATCTTTAACTAAACTACACATTTTCATTTCTAAATGCCTTTGGTTTTCAAGAGTTGTGGTGTCTCATCAACTAGTGCTTTGGCAACTCATTTACTTTTCCTTCAAAGCATGTGTCTAGATAAAGTTACCATTTTTGTTTTTCTGTGAGGTTTTTGTTCTGATATTACAGACCGAGACTGAGCTTCACTCAGCCACTTTAAACATCCCTTTTACAGGAAAAAAATGCAAGTTTAGTCTCCCTTATTGAACCAGAGATGACAGCAGTCCAAAACTATTTGTAGTATTTGTAGTGATCTAATTATATAGTAATAATTATATAGTATCTATATAAATCTAATTCTGAGATGCTTATTCTTTTCTGATAGTTTCCCAATAATGCGAAAATAGTACATGAAGCTTACTTCTAATTATTTTAATTAGTGGGAAAATGTAGAAAGTTGTTCCTCTCTGTAGATTTTCAGACATGGCCTCTGTGCTGGCAGCTAACTGAGTTGTCTGCCCCATGTAGTTGCTAGCAGGTTCACTGCTGCAAAGATTTTGCTCTGTGCTGGCTGAGGCAAGCAGTTCTGCAGGTAAAGCCAGGTTTACAGCATGGAGTGTAGGCTGGCCAGAACTGTTCTCTATGGGTGCACAATTCTGTGAACCAAGCCTCTTGACTCTAGGAGCGAGTACTGGCATTTTTCCTGCATCAGGGGAAGTGTATTTTGTTTTCAGTATCCTTTTTTTTTTTAAACTCCCTCAATCTGTCAAATAGCACTCCTCAAAATGACAGTGAAGAATATAGAAAACTTTTTTATTTGAAATCTTAAACCTTTGCACAGATACTCTTTTAATGCTTAAGTGGTGTTTCCCTTTATTGCTATCATGTCAGTCTGTCTTCTTTTGACTATTCGCCTTCAAGAGGTATGCTATATTTGGAACATTTCCTTTTCTTGGTCAACATTTGTAGTTTTATAGGATTTATTAACTGACTTTCATTATACAGCACTTGTTCCTGTATAGAAATTGATACAGGTTTTCTCAAGAGTATAATAATAATTCATACTCAACTGTATAATTTCAAAGTAAGAAATTTAATTTAGTGAGAAGTAAAGGATCTTTACTTCTTTAAAATGGTGTTGAAGTTTAGACAGAAAGAAAAAAAGATTTCAGAATGAAAAACTAGGTTTATATTCAAGATGTATTTCATTATTCCAAATGCTTTTGTGTCAAGTAATAAATAATATTTTTCTGAAGCTTTCTTTGGCCTTTAGTCAAGTACTATAAATGAATCCCTTAATGGCTTTCACTTCTGGGCAGCACTAGTGGGTATGTTTTTAAAGTCTTATGATAATGTGTGATACTTTAAGCTTCAAGTGTATGATCATCTTCCTATTAGCGGTTCTGACCATAGAGGTAGCTTGGCTTAAAAAACAAAATACAGCAAAAAAAACAAAAAAGCCTGCAGTGGTGAATGCTTATGCATGAACCAGTCTTCTACTATTCATGAGATTGCATTCCCAACATGAAGATGGGAAATAAATGCATTTTACAGCAAAGACTGACATTTTTCTTTTATTTTCTTTACGTGAACATCAGTGGGGCAGTTGAAGAAAGCAAACATTAGGCAATCCTGAGCATGGATGCCTGTCTACAAGCACCATTATCTATTACACAATTAGAAGTACAAAGGCATTATTTAACATCAGTGTTGCCTTAGTTTTGCATATGCAGTTAATTTTTTGATCTACTTTTTAACAAAGCAGACACTCAGAGAACAGCAACAAGGAAAGATATGAGCTGTGATAACTAAATTATTTGAATTTGTTGATGTATGCACGATTCTTTCCTGTAAACTGTTTTATGTATCTTAATTAAGAAGAGGCTGACTTTAGGAACTGAAACTGCGATATATGAGAGTATTAGTATAAGTATTTGGTATACTATCCTGAGCATGCTGTAAGTAACTAATAACTAAATAGTAACTAACAGCCATGAACATGTTTTTAGCAGTTAGCACTGGAAAAGTATGCATAGCTAGTAAAAGATTAGTGGAAAGGATTAGGTTGTAACTTAACCTTTTTCAACATTTGTTGTAGGCAGTATACCTTGTCTCTAGTGGACTTTGAAACTCATTGATTATCTTGTACTTTAGAAATATGTCACCTTATGCTTGTTGTCACTCTACAACAATCTGTAAGTCTGTATAGCATAAATATAGTTCCTGATGGCAAAAGCAAGGAGTTTCCGATGCCTAGGCACATGCTTAACAGTAAGCAATAGTTTCATTGGCTCTAGGGGGCTTCTGCATGTTACATTTAGCAGTATTCGTAGAAACACCATTTTTTGAGAAATACAAAAAATATTTATTGAATATTTTCTGCCTCTTTCAGTTTCAGTAGTGCTGAATAACAAATGTGAAAGGAATGAAAATTAGAAATCACTATACTTTCAGTAAAAAACTTCAATACAGAATCTCAAATTATGGTGACTATGGTGTAAAGATTAAACTTCCTAAAACACACAGAAAGTAATAATCATGAAAGTTACCATAATATCATCAGCCTCGGTTACTACATTATTGTTTGATATATTTCAGTTGAAATGTGTGCTTCTCTGGATGTCGTTATCTTTAAATTTCAAAGTAATTAAAGATTTTATTTTTAAAGCAGGCATATCAAATAAAAGAACTTTAGCAAGCGTTGATGACTGGAATAAAAATTATGTACCAGTACTTTAATGTACTGGTTTGCTTCAGCTGGGTGATTTCTTGCCTCTGTGTACATACACCAGGCTGTCCACTCTGTCTACAGGGTGGAAAAGCAGAACCCCTAAAGATTTATGGGTTCGTGGACTGTGATAGCTGAATGACTACTATAAAGCAAAACACAGTACTTGACTACAGAGGTAAGCTTCTTTCACGGACTTAACCTAATGGATATCAAAAATTTTGTGATGCTCTTCCATTCTGATTGTGCATTGTCCAGATCTGGGATTCTGAATAAAACCATACAGTAAGCAAAACATCCAATCTCCTTTCTTCTCATTCTGTATGCATGTCTTTCTCAATTAATTTGTAGATTGCAAAGACTAACTTCAAGTTGGTGAAACTGAGATCTATACAGTATCTTTGTGGGACACCTGAGAATCTAAAAGGAGGTATCAGGAGACTAGCAGTATGTTGTAGTCCAAACTTGTTCATCTTACTCTCCAGTGATTACACAAAGGTGTCAAAGGAAGCTCATGTTTCTAGTTTGAATTTGGTCTTTATGAATTTCCATTTATATAATCACTTTGTTTTGACAGCAATTGCTATCAAACTGGAGTCCATTTAAGCACTATAGTGATTTTAATAATTTTTAAAAATAGTTTAAGGATTCTCCTTTAGTATTTTCTCCTCAGGACTTTGGTCAACTTTGTTCTTTTTCCTTTTGGCAGCACCAGAACAAAGAGATTCCCTGTTGGGTAGTCCTGATGTCATCAGTACTGCTCCACGACGAAAGAGAAGACAAAGAACAGTAAATCCTGCTGGGACAGAAGCTAAGATAGCAACTTATGAGACAGAAATGCTAGCAAAGGAAAAGTAAGTCATTTTCAAAATGTGCTGAGGTGTTACTGTACCTATAAATACTTGCTCTTTTTGGGTTTTCTTGTGCACTTTCGTAATATTCAGGGTACCTAATTACTGTTTTGTGGCATTTTTTGGTAGTTATTTACATGAATTCAGGACGGCTTTGAATAGATGTGAATGATTAAATGTAGTCAGGCCCAAGGAGTTATTCCATTTAGAACAACTCTGAAGTGATGATTATAAGATACATTTAAGTGACATGGATAATATTAAGCAAATAGATTGAGGCCTACTAAAATGATATTTTGTGGATTACCATGTAACCCTACAGTCACAGAAAGATTCACTTAGAGCATCAAACTAGGCTGGGGATCTTGAGCTAAGTTGTATCGTGGGAATTGGTATTAGGATTGTCTTTCTTCACATTGAGGGTGATCAAACAGAGGAATAGGTTGCTCGCAGTGGTTCTGGAGTCTCTGTCTGTGGAAGGAATCCAAACCCAACCAGGCATCATACTGGGCAACCTGTTCTGGTTGAGTTTGCTCTGAGAAATGAGACTCGGATAGAGAATCTCCAGAGATCCCATCCAACCTCAGTGATCCTGTAATATTTTCTTTATAATTTCTGTGGAAATAAATTCACAGTACTGTCTTTAATAGACTTTACTTCTTTCAAAAATAAAATCACTTGGGATTAAAAAAAAAAAAAATCACTCTTCAACACAATGGGTCAGATTTTATAACACTTGATAAAAATATTTTTGTTTCTGTATCACTCTTAACATGTGGAGATATTTTTACATAACATGAGTGGGGTTTATACATAGAATTACCTCAGAGATTGGTGGTATTTTCTTCAAAAATGGATAATTTTTAAAATCTATGGTAAATTAGTTTCGAAAATTATTATTTCACCCTTTTATCTGTAATATGCAATGTGTAATGAACTCTTTAAGCAGACATATTCACAGATAGACTGCAAATACATTTCCCATGATTAGCAAAGATTTCTGTTTAAATCAGCAAGAGAATTATCTTATTTTGACTTAAAAGATTGTAACTTGGTGCTGGCAGTGAATATTTAAAGTTACAGTTCTGTTTTGGTAGTAAAAGAATATTAGTTTTTAGAACAGTCTAGAAAAATATCAAATTCTAGACTTCTATGCTGTTAAAATCTTGTATATTACAAGGAGCTACACTCTTTGCCATTGTATGCAGTCAGACAGTTTGATTTTGAGACTCTGGCTGTCTTTGCCTGAAATACAATTTCACTCTTTTTAGTATCGATTGTGGAAGGAAAACATACAGAGGCAAATGATCACAAAGGAGAACAAAAATGCCTTGGGCTGAGTAATCCTCTGAGTCCTGTGCCCTGGGGAAGGACTGACATGAAATCAACGTTTTTGTTTTAATTCCTTTAAGTTAGGCAAATTTTAGAGAAATAGAGCAGCATTAGATTTTTCATACTGTGTAGAGCATTTCTAATATGCTTGCAAAATCAAGAAATCAAGTCAAAGCTGAATCTGAAGAGTGGTTCTTCCTGGCCTCCACATGATTTGTGATCTTGTAGGGCTTAGTAAAAAAAACATTGGTTCTACTGGGTCTCTGTCCCTGCATTTCTTTTGCATTTTATTGTGTGTGTACTGTATTGCAAACAACTGCTTTGCACTCCAGGTTTCAGTTTTGGCTTGTGACATACCTTTTACAAAGGTTTTTCCAATGATAAAAATCTATATGCTTCTTTCTGATCCCTCAGAGACTTGGAAATCAAATGTAATATCATTGAATACTAACATATATTTTTGAATCTTTCATTTAATTAAAAATACAGAGGTAGTACTTGTCCCTTATTTGATGAGAAATTGTTGGATCTCCTTTGTTTAGCAGGAAAATTACAAAAGTAAGCTGATTATTTTTCTCAATGTCCATGTTCAGTTCTTGGTTTTTGAACTTCATCTTATGTCTTTTGCTGGCTGCTAATCAAGCGTTCAACCAATTTCCTTGGCTAATAACTCTTACTTCTCTTCAGCCTGTCAGTAGTAGGGGAATGTAGAATTAGTGTTCTAATTCAGTCTGTAACTACAAATGTCTACTTTTATGAAGCTTCTTCATAATTTTTACTCACAGATGGCTAGATCTTTCGTGACATGAAAGGTTTTATCTCAAGCTGTGGTACATTGAGGTCTTGCCCCAAATGTTTTCTAGTATTGTGTCATTTAGCGAAAAATTATGAATCTAAGCAGACCACTCCAGTCTGTTTTGAAGGGGAAAAGTTAACTCCTTCACCTTTGGAAATGTTCCATCACAAACATGAAAGATGCACAAATCTTGGAAGCACGACATGCAATTCTGGCAGAAGGATCAAATGACAGATTGTAATCACCTTCACAAATGCGACTGAGTCCATGTTTCTGAACTCTCCTGCACAGACCTGCAGAAGGATTTGATTCTTTACCTGTGATGTAAATACTTTAAGGTGCTATCTGATAAAGTCATATCCCACAGTTCTAGCTTTAACAAACTAAAGCTTATTTAGTTGTGATTTCTGTGCAAGTTTTTATGACATCACCGGTGCTTGCTTCATATTTGCTAGGCAATGAAAGAGCAGTTACAAAGCAAACATTAAGTGCATAATGTTGCCTTTATATTATTAGATCATAACTCAGTTGATACAAAACCCTCAATGAAAAGAAAAAATACCTCTTTGCAGAATTAGATCGTCTTATATTCTTTTTGGCTTTCCAAACCGAATATGAGGACCTGAGAGTTCACTACATACTTCTTGAAAAAAAAAAAATTTTTTTTTTTTAATTGTAGTGTTTTTCAACACAGTCATCATGGAATCGCATAACAGGAATTATAACTGAAATTTTATTTATTCCTTCTAGGATTGTTAAGTCTGCTAAGAAAGTACCATTTATGCTTAAAGTTAAAAGCATCTTAAGTAAACACGAAGTCATGACAAATGAAGGGATTCTGTTTCCACAAATATTTTAGATATATGGATTCTAAGGCTCGGTACGTGGCAATTATTTAGTCTTATGGAATGAAAATATATACTCAGATATGACCAAGAACTCTGAAAAGAATGCAAATAAAAATTGTTCAACGTAGGAATTAGGGCAAAAGGAGCACTGTCTCTCTCACGCTTTGTGTGTGGGTACAGTGGCAGAAAAAGGAATTGAATTGTATTTGTCTATATAGACATCTATTATTACTCTGACAGTTTATTCAAGGCTTAAATAAAATTTTTAAGGAAACTTGGATAATATGAAGCTTATTGAAAGTAGTGTAGCCACGAGATCAGCAGAGAACTGAGCTAGGATTTGTGCCACAAGATTTGCTAAATTAACTGTTAAATTATTTGCTGAGATAATTATATTTTCAGGATGAAGTGTAAATGCAGCATAAGTAGTCAGCCACTGAACTGCTGAGATGCCGATTTATCTGTCTTTATAGTGGGTTGCTTTCCAATCTGAGATATCATGAAAGCAAAAGCATCTTTAGGCAGGCAGACATTACTTATAGTTGATAGGAGTCAAACTATAGCTCACAACTTATGCATTTTTAAAATGCAACAAAGGATGATTCTTACAGTTCATAGCATGATTGAGTCAGAAAGTAAAATAAAATTATGCTTATTCCAGTTAATTGTGATGGTATTTGTGAAGCTTTGACTGTAACTTAATATCTGGCAATTTCCTAAGGTGCTGCGCAGAGATAATATGTAAGGCAAGTTAAGATGCAAATTCTACTTTTCATAATTTACATTTTATACTTGGAGGAGAAAAATTAATAAAAGCAATCCCAATTCACATTTATTGATGCATTACCCAAATCTCTCAGGGGACTGCATATGAATAACACAACTAGCTATGCAGAATATCTGTGTAGTATAAAGGCTTAAGTATACAGCTTGAATCCTGTCTGTAGCTGATTATTCCTAAAATAATTTTGCTCAGAAATGTTAGAGCCTATTTGTGAAAACATAATACCTACTGAATATGATGACAAAAAAAAAAAAAAAGTTATAACATTTTATAAACTAAGCTTAGTCATTAGATAGAGAATGCTCTTTAAAATTTGTATTATCTGAGCTAATAGGGTGCAGTGGAACTCAGGCACTCAGACCCAGTGCCGGAGTCTGTAGTCTAAAGCAAAAATAAATCAGAAATAAGAAAAACTTCTCAATTTTTTATCTCTTATTTTTTACTATTGAAGGATCTAAGTTTATAGTCTTCATTCATACATAGGTTTGTCCTAGAGAGAAACTTTTACTGGATAAGAGAGAAAATTTCTTATTTTTTTTATTCCGTGTGCTTCAAAATGTATTTAAATTTGATTGCTGCTGGTGTAGTTATTCTTGCTTTGATCGACAACACTGAATCACTATTGCAGTCAGGCCTACATTTACATCAAAGAAAAGAGATGCATTCCCTTACCTTCAGTTTATTTGATTTTTCTGAAATATTTTGTTGTAGCTATTAACCCACTGAATTTGAGAAGGCTGTTGCCACCAGTACTGTCTTTCTTCTTTTATGTACAAATACTTCTTTTTCAGAGAGTTTGAAGTATCACCTTATATTTAGAAGTTCTCAGAAAGATCTTTGTGAAAGAAAACATCATAATCAGATTTTGCAAGTGAGTAACAGAAGGAATTATGTACCTCCACCACACAGTGAGTCAAGGAAGTAAAGATAACTTCAGATGCAGGACAGAATGCTGGAGGGGTGCTTGGAAGTGCCTTGAGCTGCAGAGGATGTTTTGTGCCACCTGAATTGCCATCAGCTGCTACACTGGGAAGGCCAAAGAGAGAATGACATTCTTACTTTGAGTTTTTAAATAAGATTGTTACGGTCTTCACATTCAGGGTTTGTGCTTGACTTGAGGGTCTATTAAAGTTAGTCACGCATGTAATTGTGTGTAGGATCAGCTGCATAGTTTTTACCTGTTAATGATAGACAAGTTTTTTTGTTTTTGTTTTCTTTTCATACTTTTGTCTCTTTCTGCATTTTTGAAAGATTTTTGTAGTCTCCGTACAATAATTTATTTGAAAAAAAAAAAAAACCAACAACAAAACTTTCAGCTTTATATTACAGCACCGAAAAAAGCTCGATTTGTCTTTCTTTCGATAACCTCCTACCCCTCTAAAAGCATTCAGAGCCTGTGGTTTGCCAGGAATCCCCATGAGATCCTCTCTGTGTTTGTGTGAGTTATTGTTTGAGGGTCACATTTTTAAGCTCTAACATACAGTTTATTTAAAATGTGGTTTGCCACCACCTATGATTCAGGTAGCAAAAACATAGATTTGTCTTGGAATTTAGGTTTCCCAGAGGGTTACACATAGACATCAGTATTACTGTCTCACATGTGAAGTAATTTTTTCCAGTAAAGGTTTAACCAAGCGAAATTTAGTTCCCACTGAAAATGATACCATAACCTCCCATGGTCCAAGGGGAGTATGAAGTTAACACCACAGTTGCCAACGGTAAAGAAAGATCTTTCTGATAGTACATGTTGACCTGCCACTTTTTTATACAGTAAGTGTATTTATTTGATACAATTGGAAAGAACTGGCAGAGCTTTGCATGGTGAGACAAAAGACTATGATCACCAGTGTAAGCACATGTGCATTACTGTAGTGCCTCTGGACTGGAGTGATGAGCTCTTTGCTATCATCATAAATTTATGAAATGCAGTGTTTAGAAAGCTTTTGGTAATTAAATTGTTTAGGCTGCAATATCAAGAGGTTAAGAAATATTTCAGAAGTCAAGTTCATTTGAGAATCAAATGTGTCAATTAAATGAGAAATATTTCAAGTAGCTGAATTAAGTCCTTTACAGGTCTCATTCATGTTTAGTATTTCCTTATTTAAGAACAGGAATAATTTTTGTGGAGAATCACAGAATTGTGGGGATTAGAAAGGACCTCTGGAGTTTATCTAGTCAACTATCTTGCTCGAGCAGGTTCCCTACAGTAAGTGGCGCAGGAAAGTGACTGGACAGGTCTTGAACATCTCCAGAAAAGGAGATTTCACAACCACTCTGGGCAACCTGTGCCAGTGCCCTGCCACCATCGCAGTACAGTTTTTCTGCAGGTTCAGACAGGACTTTTCCTTGTTCCAGTTTGTGCCTGTTGCCCCTTGTTCTGTTACTGATCAACTCTAAAAGAACCTGGCCCCCATCCTCTTAACACTCTCTCTTCAGATACTTATACACATTGATCCCTCTCAGCCTTCTTTTCTCAAGGCTGAATTGTTCCAGATCTCTCAGCCTTTCCTCATGAGGGAGTTGATTTCACCAAGCTTTGGGTGTTTTCTTTCCTTCCTTTTTTGCCTTGCCACTGGAAGGAGCAGTAGATCACCAGTCCTACCAGATAGACTGTTTTGACTACCCCACATGAATCTTAAAGATTGTGCTGTAACTTTGTGTGGCCTCATGGGAGCTCTGATAAGTGATACTAATCTTCTGAACAGTTTTCTGTAAATATTTAATCTTGCATAAGATTTGAGTGAAAAGAAGGGTTGTGTTCATTACCTGTGTTGTATGACTTGTGGCAGTACAAAAATGGGGTGTAGTCAGAGGGAAAAGAATGGAATCATTGATTAAAACACATAGCAATGTCTGTGAAAAAAAAAGAAAAAAAAGCATTAGCAAAACATCTAAAGTAATTCTATGCCCATCTGAAATGAACAAGGCAGAAATAAATGCACCACAGAACTGTTACCTTTGCTTTCTCCTAGGTGATACTCTATTCTGTTTTTGTTTTTATTTTCCCTCCCCTTTATTTCTGTCTTTGTTTTAATCAAATGGCAGATAATTAGAAACTCTTCCACAATCCATGTGGGAAGGGATGATTTATTTCCATCAAAGTGCAAGGAATTGATATCCACATTGTCGTTTCACCCTGTTCCCAAGGGAAAGATAGGAAAATATGAAGGCTGAAAGCCTGAGGCAGTGAAAAACGAGCATTATCTGCTGACCTTTGAGGTTGCAATTTCTCCTGAGCAAAGCCACTCATCTCTGTAGTTTGTAGCACATCTCACCAAATTTTCTCTCCAGTTATAGTCTAATAATTGACTGTTGATGGATAAGTTATTACTCTGTGCAGCTGACAGGATCGTACCCTGTGTTTTCTCAGGGCACGTTCTTTAGAGCAGGATTTTATTGCTGTGCCAAATCTGGTGACATATATGTCTCAAATGATTAATCTACAATGTATTTTAATGAAACTGGTAGCTGTGAGATTATAAGAGGATGACTTAAAGAATGGAAATGGTATGCTCTTCTACTAACTTTCTGGTAAACCTGGTAAACCTTCAGTGTTTGTTCTCTTGCCTTTCTAATAATGTTTTTACAACGTAATGATGTTTACATTAAATTTTATATTTGAAACCTCTTTTAGATATGCTGTTGTTTTTTATGTCTTAGAACCATAGATTATTTCTTTTAAATATCTCCTTTTTTCATGTTATTAAATAATGCCTGTCTGTGTTTTTTATGTGAGAAGCAAAAGAATTGCTTCTCAGGGGTAAGTTAAGGTAAGAAACAGGACAGACTTTGTGGCTGAACTAATTGGCAATATTGAAATATTCCCTGTCTTTTGATGTAGAGCAAGCTATAATATTTTTAGACTTTTGAGTGGAAGAGTGGGAAGAAAGAAAAGATGGGCTTTGCATTAAAAAATAACAAAGAAGGAAGTATTTGAAAGCCCCCCATAACTCCTCATTATTGGTATACAGCAGCAAATGTGCCATCTTTATGAACATTTCTGTAAAGGAGTTTTGATGAAGGTGTTAATTAAGTACACATTTCCTAAAACAGCTCAGCAGGAATGATTATTTTTATGTTACTTTTAATGGAAGAAACAGGTAATGTAGCTGCCTAAGATTTTGGTTGTATGCTCTGGGTGGAGATTAGGGCTAGGCTGATGGAAAGCCTATGCAGTCATGCTTGCGTGCTCAGTCCTGATATTAAAAATAGACAGTGCATAAGAATATGAGATGAAAAGTTGTCTGTGTTAATGAGATAAAGCTGCTTCAAGATTTTTTTTCTTGTTCATTAGACTGATCATGAACTTTGGCTTCTACACTGGATTAAATTAGAGTATTTCATATTGCACAACTGTCTGTGAAGATAAATATTGTTTTAACTCATTGTGGATCCCAGTAAACATTCTGGAGAAAATCTTATAGAGAAAAGTACTTTAAAAAGTAGGATTTGGGAAATGGTTTCATAAATACTTGTGAATTCTCCTGTTCCATTGAGGCAATTGCTCAGCTTCTGCTCAGTTTGTGCTGACTTTTCAGAAGTGGGATTCAGAGCATGAAGTTATTCATCTTTTTGATTGTCATTTCTCTGCATGTAGCTTTTTAACAAAGAATTATATTTTCTTCCTTGCTTCCCTCCTCCAATCAGACATCAAATGATTTTATTTTCCAGAATGCTTGAAATATAGTGCAAAAATACTGAAAAACCGAAGGGAAAAGGACTCTGAATAAAAGGACTTGTGATGAGTTTTGTTTTAATCCTGTATCCTCTGCCTCACAGAAGAGGTTGGTCTTTCAAAATGATTTGGAGAAGGAGCAAGAAAAAGTCTGGAGAGTAGTGTAGAAAAGGTTGAGCAATGACACCAGGAATGAGCAAGTAGATGAGAGGGAGCACGGTGAGGGACACTGTGCATTTACTTTTTTATTACATATGCATATGTATTTCTGCGAAGCAGTACATTAACATCTAAAATCCATGGCAGTGGATTTTCAATAATGTTTAGAATATTTCCAAATCTGGTCTTTATGGTTAAATACTCGTAAATTTATACACTGTGACTAATACATATGGTATGAGCAAATGCACTTTCATGGTCCATTGAGAAAGCTCATCTGTTTCTGTCAACTTGCATCAGGATTCAGCACGACATTAACCGGTATCTTTTTGATAAGTTCTGCCATCTATGAGAAGGTACATAGCACATTCTTGTGCATCAAGTCTAAAAACATACAGAAAAAGAGAAAGTATTGATCAAATTAATCTCATAGCTGTATTAAAAAAATTTACCACTGTTTCAATTACCTTAAAGGTAAGCAAAAACAAGACCTTTTTAAAAGCTGCAGGATGTACAGTATTGGATTAATAATATCCTTGTTTACAAAGAATACCGCTAGAAGACTTTCTTGATTAACTAATAGCTCTTAAATAAATCCCTTACTTTATTCAACTGTCAAACTATTCATAATAATTTTCATGTAGCTATTACATTATTCCAGCTTGTACAATGTTTTGAAAATAAAAATATATTTATGAAATTAATTACATGCTTATACTTTCTTCATATCATTAACTAGCAACAATTAATGAGCAATTATTAACTAGCTGTTATTAATTAGCAACTGTTATAAGTGTGAATACTGATTTGGAATCAAACTGAGGGAAAATGTTCAGTATTCATAAAAGATGACCCAAAATAGCCAACATTATAATGGATATTAAATAGCAGAAGTTCACTAAAATAAGTCTTTTTGAAATGATCTTAATGATTCAAAAGACATCAAAACTAGGATGAATTAAAATCCAACAGTAGTCTAGCCATTGATACAAATATTTTGTTCTGTATGTTTAGCGTGATTGCAGTAATAACAATTAGAACAGGAAAAGGTTCAAACATGCATGTAAATGCTATTGTTTATTGAGGATAATTCCATTATAGAAATAGATGAGAGTTCTAATATGTTTCTTCTTTAAAAGCTGATAATTAATAAAGACTAAAGAACTAAATATTTTTTATACCACTTTTGTAGATATGAAAAAGAATTTGACTTCAAGGTGACAGATCTTTCTTTTACATTTTAAAGTGGTACCTCTTGTTTTGAATTTTTCTAGATAAGGCAGAGTAAAGATGCTTAACCTGCGAAAATAATTTGTGAGAAGGTTGTTGGAAAAGTTGGTAACTTTTTTGTTAAAATTTGTAATCATTTTGCTTCTGGATTATTATTTGACTACAGGAAGAAAACAGTTATCAACGCTTGATTTACATTAGAATGTTCCCACTCAGATTGTTCCCCCGTCTGCTCCTCAGATTCCTATGGAACACTTCAGAATATTTTCATAGTGATTATTTTTCACTGTGAGTGGAATATGGTACTTGATTTATCGCTTCAATGTTCCAGTGCAGCTCCCTGAACCTTGAAGTTCAGAAGTGTAAAACTGAGATAAAGTGATGATAAATCATGTCACTTATTTTCTTGTGGTGTTGTGAAACAGCCAGACTATGCTTTTCTCTCTCTGGGCTTGTGCCTATAACTATTAGAGTACCTTGACAAATTCTACTTTAATTATAATATGTGCTTAAAAATATGTATTTATGTAAATAAACTTCTCAAGTCTTTATTCTAAAGTACACCATTAAATATTTTTTCTGCTAGGAATATATTTATTTAATTTCCTGGCATGAGTATGTAGAATTATTTTTCTGCTCAGATTCTGTGTCATTGGCAAAATGTACTCAAACGTCAGATTAAAAAAGGTGCTGTTATTATATAAAGAGTCCCCATTATTTATGTATCTGTTTAGCTACAGGAATGCCTGAAGATCTCCAAATGTAAATAAAATATCATCATGAGTTCCTTCCTGACACCTTAAAAGAGTTCAAAGTACATTATGAGCCCCAGATTCAAAGTTACAAAAACTACCAAAACCGCCAAGCTTTTTTTGATGCAAGTCAGTGCAATCTAAGAACTAGTATAAGGATAACTTTCAAACCAGTATCTTTACAACCAGTGCTAATGCTGTGGGAGAGAAGCAAGGGAGAAGAGGAGCAGAAAGAAGCAAATCATCCCTGCTACAGTACATACCTATTTTGCACTACTTACTATCATTATACAGGAACATAGAATTGCAGGGGCTGGAGGAGACCTCAAGAGATCACTGAGTCTAACTCCCCTGCTAAAGCAGGTACCCTACAATAGGTCACACAGGTAGGCATTCAACCAGGACTTGAATACCTCCGCAACCTGTCTGGGCAGCCTGTTCCAGTGCTCCATCACCCTTAGCATGAAGAACTTCTTCCACATGTTAGTACAGATATACCTATGTTCACACTGTAGGCCATTACTCCTTGTCCTTCTGCTGCGTGCCACTGAGAACAACCTAACCTCATCCATTTGCCTCCCATCTCCCTTTTGATATTTATAAATATCTGAGTAATATTTAGATATTTATAAGTAATTTTAGCAAATATCTGAATAATATTTATTTGTAAATTTATATACATTGTACTTCCCAAAGCTGGGAACGCTGCTGGTTGATTGGGCCAACAAGCCACAGCAGAATAGTGTCCTGTTTGTCCCTTGATGAACAGTCGCTGAATGACTGGTGAAACACACAGTTCACCCATGGCTCTGATGACACACCTGTACTCACACAACATTATGTTCTCCAGTTCTTAGACTCAGTACCTTTAGTTGAATGGTAGCTGATGTCTTGGAAAACTGAAGGAGATCTCAAGGTACTGAGAAAAATTGTTAAGAGCTGGAGGGATTATCATAATGTGGAGTAAAGCTCAGCATTGCCTAACTGAGCCTTGTAACTCTTTATTCATTCTTCTGTGTCAGACCTCTCAGTCTTCTATTTGTATTCATGCTCTCTCCTATTCAGCATGGCACTTCAGAGGTATGTGCATGCTTGATATGCATCTACACTGTTTGTGTAATACCAAGTCAGACATCACCCTCAAGGAAGAAGTGGTAATGCTTGTTAGACTGTTTATTCAGTGTGACTTGATGTGGGTTGTTGCCAGAGACCACAATCCTAAATTCAGAATGTCTCTAATGAAATGATCTGCAAAGCTGAGATTTTTCTGATGCTACTGTAACCTTTCTTAGACTAGATTTACAAAAAAGTCAATGTTTCGTCTAAGACAGTGTTAGCTAAGCACTTCTCTTTTTCATGGTTTCTTGAACACCACTCCCAGTTCTGCAGTGAGTCCTGTGTCCTTCATATTCTCCTTTTGCCAAGATTAAAAAAAAACTGATTTTCTTTCCTCAATGATTCTAACCCTTCTGTTCCTGAGATCTCTCTGGAAAACCTGCTAATTTATAGACAATCTGTAATGAATACAGTGATATTTGTTGTATCAGCATGTGAATCTTCCTGTGCTAGCATTTGATTTGATGGAGTTTTTACAGCTAACATGACAAAAAAAGACCTCAAAATGAGAACACTGAAAATACTTTTCGAACACTTTGGAAGCTAGCCTAGAAGAAATCAATGATAAATCTCCCTTAAGAATGAAGTTGAGCCACAATTAGTTCTTGGGAAGAATTTTCCAAAACCCTTTTAAGCTTCATGACATACCAACCTAAAGACATATCTTTATTCAGAATCGAAATATGTGAGTGAAAGAAAGTGCAGATTTAAGGGATATATATGTTAGTAACGTTAAGTATCAGGTTTTTTTGGTGGAGAATAAGCAGACCTAAATTTTGTTGGCTGTTTAAGTTTGAATATTCAATGCAAGCCTTTCAAATGACTTGAATCCTTCTGAATCTAAACTAGCTCTTCACTTTTTTATTTCAGATCTTCACATCTTTGCTAGACATTCCTGTCCTGATTAATGATTAAGTATGGCATTTAGTCTTAAAACATTCAGCTGTATTTATTCAAATGCTGTTTCCTCTCATTAAAAAGCTGAGTCTTAGTTAGGACTTCTAAATCATTAGCATTCAATTTTCTGCCACACCTGAAATTGCTGTCCTTAGCAAGACACCGACATCCTATGTGTAATTGAGTTCTATGTTTTTAAATATGTTCCTTGACTGTGTCATGTTGACAAGTGCTTTTCATATTGAAAACTTCACAGTTGTTAGACCTTGTCAATTTGATGTGAAATTGAGAAAATTATCCGGAGATCTGGAGCCTAACACTCTCTACATAAACGTGCACCTGTATGCAGGCTAACCTGCAGTCATTCAACGTATCCAAATATTATTATTAAATTCTGTGTTCTTACAAAACTACGTTGCCTCCTGTAACGTGGTTTCTGTTGTCTGCCAGAAAAAAATGCGACAGCTGTAAAATGTATAAAGGAGCTGGGAAGTAAGAGAAGACAGATTGTCTTTCTGAGCAATTTCAATTAAATATTTAGATGAACAAGATAAAAACACAAACAGAATATCCATAGTTGCTTTTTTTTTTTTTTTTTTTTTGGAAGCAGTAGCTAACCATGTCATTAGCATCTTAGACTAGCTTTTGAAATCCACTCTGCCCCATAGATGGTTTCAAATTGAGACAACTACCTCACATGAGTTGAAGTTTGGTCCTAGGTAAGTAAGTCCTGTTTGATTAACATGCCTGCTTAAATTTCTGCGAGGCTGATCAACAGGAGTAGGTATCTTTGAAGAAATGCAATGAACAATCTGATTCATCTAGTAAATATTTAGCATGAGACGCCCCATAGTTCCTTGGTTTCACATGAATATTTGAAGTCTGATCAATTTGGAAAAAAGTCGCAGTTCACCCTCTCAGGTTGTGTATAATTTAACATCCTGAACATCCAATAGGCGAGTCTTTTCATCTACATTTATAAGAAAATGGGGCACTACGTGATTTATGTTGAGCTTATAACTAACTTGATTTGAACTTCATCAGAGTTTCTGAGCCTCTTTTCTAGAAGTTTCTCTTGATAGAGTCATGGAGCTTAGCTGCTAATTCTAGATTATATGAGACTTCTGTGCAAGGCCACATTGTGCATGCTTAATGATTTCAGATGCTTGTGAAGTTGGACATTACTCAAAAATATTTATACCAAATAGCCATTTCAATTGTTAAGTGAATGATTTCATTTCTTCTTGGTGGAGCAATATCATTCAGAGATTTAAAAATTTTCCAATATTAATTTATATATAACCAAATATATTGAATCATGTTGGTAGTGTGAAGTCATGTTTTAACTGAAAACTTCTGAAATACACACGTATTCAAGAGGATTAGTAAACTTTGATGACAATATCTGTATTCTTGGAAATTCTTCATACTTGGATTCTGTGATGTAGAATAAATTAAATAAAATCATCAGAGTGACAGGACATAATCAGTGTCCTTCATCTTTTATAAGCTCTTACAGATGTTATTGACATACCAGTTTCTACACCTGTATTCTAATGGATCTACTGGCAGAGAAGAATTTGTAAGTCTTTTCTAAGGTTCTTGTTGGTTATTATTATTTTTAATTTTAGAAGCCTATTGTAGAGTATCTAAAATTAATTTTTAGTTAGACAGAAATCTGTGCAAGACAAGATATTGCTGGGATATAACCAGCAAATTCAAATTTTACTGTGAATGTTTAAGCCAGACATGTCCCTGGGTTTTTGTCCCTTTTTTTTTTTCTTTTCCTCAGAAAGAGGAAGATTTACATTCAAACTGTTACATTGTCATTTTTCATACTGCATTCTTTTCAATATGGCACAACTTTTATCTCCTTGCTCTTCTTCATCTTTCATCAAAGTGAGTTTTCCTGCCAAACTTGCAGGTAAATTATAATAAAATTTATACTAACTCAGAAAGGAACTTGAGGCACAATCCACATTAAGATTTGTGATAACAATTCAATACTTCATTTATATATGAAGCTTACCTGAAAATACATCGATAGGACCAGCTTGGAAGATCCTTCTTTTTTTTTTATTATTATAATACTACCTGATTTCAGAAGTACTTTTCTCCTGTTTTTAGTATATACGTACTAATTGAAGTTGTACAGTGCTTCAATACCAGGCAAATATACAAGTAGGAAAATAATACATGCAGTGTTTAACAATGCATACCTATTTAATTGGATAATAGGAAAACCTCCTAGATAAGTGTTGACTGATAGATCATAAAGCTCCTGGTGATTAATTATAACTGAACTGACATCACAAGTATGACACAGATGTGTGACAAGAGCTTAAGCAGCAGGCTTCAATTTTATTGGAAAGCACTTATGAAGAAAACATAATTAGGCATAAGCAATGCACAGATATAATTGGGAGACAGAAAAGAATCTTCATCTGTTGAGAGACTTGGGGTGCTCTAAAAAGAGCGTGGCCAGCAGGGAGATTTTTCTCCCTCTCTACTCTGCCCTGGTGAGGACACATCAGGAGTACTATGTCCAGTTCTGGGCTCCTCAATTCAAGAAAGAGAAAGAATTTCTAGAGACAGTCTGGCAAAGGGTCACGAAGATGAGGAGGGATCTGGAGAATCTCCTCTATAAAGAAAGGCCGAGAGTTCTGGGACTGTTCAGCCTGGAGAAGAGAAGACTCAGAGGGGATCTTATCAATGCTTATAAATATCTGGAAATCTCTCTCCCCTCTTTAGAGATAAGAATGTGGGGTGAGACTGTGCCAAAGGCCTTACAGAAGGCCAGGTAGGTAACATCTGTTGCCATTTGTTGCTCTTCCTTTGTCCAGCAGTCACTACATTGTAAAAGGTCATCACATTGGTCAGGCTCAATCCACCCTTGGTTGAACTGCACTGGCTGTCTTGGACCACCTCCTCATCTCTCATATGCTTTAATGTAGTTTCCTGGAGGGTCTTACCAGACACAGAGGCTCACCAGCCTGTAGTTCCTTGGGTCTTCCTTTCTCCCTTTCTTAAAAATGGGAGTGATGTTTCCCTTTTTCCAGTCACTATGGTCTCTGCCTGCCACCCATGACTTTTCAAATGTGATGGAAAGCGGCTATCAGCAGCGTTGCTCTCTTTGAGGAGTCATTCTGAGTTCCTTGGGGACAAATCTGAGTTTTTTCCTGCTGATTTCTAAGTGTGACGGCATTCCCTGGCTTTTCTCTGTCACCCAGAAGACCATCCCCTTCCTTTATCAAATCTAGTTTAAAGCTCTGCTAATCAGTGCAGTCAGTTTGCTGCCCAAAACATTCTTGCCCCTCCTGGTCAGTTTCATCCCATATGATGTCAAAATGTCTGATATCTCAAAGGCCTGTCCAAGATTATAGAACTCAAAGCCCTGTGCATGGCATCATCCAAAAAGCCAATCATTCACCTGTTTCATTCTCTCCTTTTTCTTCCCGGCTGCCAGCTTCCAAATGAGAGGAATGACAAAGAACACTACTTGCATTCCTGATCTTTTCTGCATCCTTCCAAGAGATGTAAAGTTTACTCTTTTAACATTTTGTAGTTTCCTTTCTAAAGCCTCCTGTAACCCAGCTTGAATGAGTAGAAGATAGATAGTAGTCTTCTGACTTTGTCAGACCCAGTAGTCTCTTCTTGATGTCTCAATCATGGATCCCCAGGAGACAGCAAACCTCTCTGGAGAGGTTATCTGGGTGGCAAGTGCGTGCATCAGTGCCTCTCATCAAGGAGTCCCCAGTTAATAAGACTGTTAACCTTTTTTTTGGTAGCATTTTTCCTAATGTGGTTCCTTGGTTGGACTAACTCAAAGTATTTGTCCCTTCCTCGGGTCCTAACCTTTTCCCATCTCCTCTCTTCTTTCCAACCCCAGTGCCTTGTATCTGCTGCTCAGGAGAACTCTGGAAAGAAGGGATAACTACTTCTGCTTGGTGCAGAGACGAAGATCAAGTGCCCCTCATCTTGCATGTGCTTTAAGGAAATAATCTGGCATCAGTGTATTTTACTTAGACCAGTGGAGTCCTCAGTTCATCAACTATAGTATCATTTTCTGTGAATAACAGATCTAGGATGTGATATGTGATTGTGTGCAATTATCAGTCTGATTAGAGTGCACAATTTTCATTGCATCTCTTTGCTCTTATACCTAGACTTCAAAGCAAGATATATTTATTTTCTTTCATACTTCTCATCCATTAGGCATTTCCCAAAACCAGTCCTAATGGTACAGAACTTTCTCTTACCTACCATTGTACAGATACTGTAGACCAGACAGGTACCTCTTCTTAATCTCTGGGTAGGTAATAGCTTTTAGGCACAAAATCTGGACTTCTAATGAACCCATAGAATGGGAAAACTCCTTGTTTTCCACAAGACTACACAACACTGCACTAATTGCCTCACACATCAGTGCCTGCTAAACTCATTCATCTAATCCACTCAGCCATGCAATTATCTCAATATGTTACATCAGTGGGTACACCTGTTGGAGTAGCCTCCTGTGATTACTGTAGACTGGAACCTAATTCAGAGCAAAGTGAGTATATTCAGTCCATTTCAGGCGTGATCTATCGGTTATTGTCATTGTTTGGCTGTCATTACTCAAATTAGTATGGTTTTTGATATTATATTGATACTATGATTTAAGCTAATGGTTTTCTCGATGCATTCAAAAATCCAGGAAAAATACTTTGTAAACTGAAAAAGCAGTTGTCTGTTAGAAAATGTATCTGTTAAAACTGTATTGAATTATGAGTTAAATTTATATTTATACTGTGAATTCCTTTACTATTCATTTAACCATTAGGTTATTCATTTCCTTTTTGGTTCATAACCTAATAACACTTTGAAAAAGACATTTTTTCTTGCTTTTTTTATATTGATGTTCCTTATCTTTTCTTCCTCATACAACTGAGTACACCCACTGCTATTCCATGAAGCTAATGCAAGAATTTAAAATTCAAAGCACTGACAGACATGGATTGCTGTTCAAACAACACATCTAAATGTTCTTAAACACCTTGATGAGTTACATACTCTGAGTGAGCTAAATCAATGAAATCTATTGTGTGCTTTTTATTTACATTCCTTTTTCTATCCAAACAGTTGTCTTTAAGATAATCCCCCAAACCCAGTCTGATGATTGCTGTAGTGTTTCTTGTATTTTGCTCACCTGACTATGAAAAAAAGAACAAAGTAATAAATTTTGCATGCATCACAAGTGGTCCCTAGAGTTATTCAACACAGAGTGTTTACTGTTTGCAGTTTACAATTATTTCTTCACATTTGGAAAATATTGAGAGTGAATAATATTTTCTCTTTGAATGCACCAAAGATAACTAAGACTCATTTTATTGTAACTTTGTGTTCTAGCAGAGTACGCAATTATTCAGGTTATTGTGATGTTTTTGTTAGGCTGCAAAACTACTGTACAGATAATAGGGGACCATTGCAGACCTAACAGTGTCTGAAGGTTTTCATATGCATCCATTTTCTCTTCTAGCATTTTTCCATTCAAAGTTTGCAAAAGATATGTAGTTAACAGTACAAAGCATAAGAGAGTGAGCCTATAGAAAGGAGTTCACTGAGATTAGGGAAAAATCAATTCTGTAGCAAACATGTGATCAATACAGCATAATTAAATGGATGAGTATAGACACTTACCAAATCTGAAATAAATATCATTCCTATTATGGATTCAGCCTGTTCTCCTAGTCTCATCAGTTAGGAAAATCACTGGGAAGTAGTTGGCCTGCTTTTTGCCTTTGAATGGTACATTTGCATGCACCTCTATTATTACATACTGAGCTTACTCTATGGAATGCTTTCATCAGTCCTCTGGTTTCTTGTTTTTGTAGTCACACTGAGATTTTTATTCAGAATGAAGACAAGCAGAAAAATATGAATTCTGATGGCTTGAATTCTCTTATTATTTCAGGATATGGTTCTTGTTTGGACAATGCCATAATTACATGGAGCTGGAATAAACAACTATTTTTTTTATCTAGTTCAATTTCCTATTTTGTGTTCTCCAGAAATTGTTTAAATAGATGATCGATGATCTTGCTGTTTCAGAATAAAAAGGACCAAACTGTAAGCTTTACCATTTTAGATAATCTGCAGGACTTTGATGAACAGTTGGATTCTTCTTTTTCAGATTCAGGCAAAATTTCATCTTTCTTTTATATGGCATGAAGTTTTTTGACTGGGAAATGGAAAGGAATTTGTTCTCCAAAGTGAAAGAGTAATAAAGGAATATGTAATCGCTGTTCCCTTTCTCCATATTCCCACTAAAACTTTTGTCAGATGACAAAGTTATAAAGACACAGTCTTTATAACTCCTCCAGAGTGTCTCCAGAGACAAACTTCTGAGAACTCCCACGTTCTCAAGAAGCCACTGCTGACTGGGATGGCCATGCAGCTCCTTTATAATGAAAGTGCTTTACTGCAAAGTGTTAAAACATAGGCTACACTTTTGGTGCCTAACTTGGAACAGTTTCAGTGACATCAAGAGCAGGGTATGGGAACATGATATTTCAGGTTGGTGCGAGCTGTCCCACTGAAGCCATCAGTTTGAACTGTACATGATGCAAATATTTACACTGCTACTTTACGTTAATGAAAGCTTACCAATACAACAAAAAAATGCTCAAAAATTCTGATGACAGGCAAACAATACTTATATGCAGCCATGGACAAGTTCTCAAATATAGATTATGTTTGAATTTGTATTTGCTAGTAATCAACTACAGTTGTCATTTGGAGAGTACTGTAAACAATCTATTTTTTGTTTAGTAAGTTAGATGAGGTCCTTTAATGAATCAAAAATATACCATGGTTATCTTTGGGAAAAAAGCTTTCATCCTCATTCAGTCAAGTATCTGTGCTTTCAGTCAGAAGGATCACCTAGTGAATTGACCAGAATAATGTGCTGAAAAACAGCTTAGCAGGTGGAGAAGCAATTTATCACTAATCTGTTTCAGGCTTGCCAGAGGTGATCTCTCATTTTGAACTGTAGTTGTTGAAACCCAGAGGCGGTGGTGAGTGAAAACGGGCAGGTGAAATTATTGGAAGTGAACACTGCTTACCAGAAAGCTGGTTTCCTATGCACAGCGTTTTGTAGAGCACCAAGTACCGTTTCAACATCTGAGTCCTTGTGACTGCCAGTGGAAAGAAGATGTCTAAGCAACCATGACTTGCAAGTTTAAAATCCTCTTCTTTTATGCTGCTAGGAAAGCACCAGAAAAGGAAGTTTAATTTCAGCAGAGTGTAATGAGGTCAGTGACAGCTGCAGAGCACGCACCACTCTTCAGAAAAAGGCCACTCTGTACTCTCGTTGTGGAACATTTCAAACATGCATTTTATCCTGTTTCTCTCCTTGGCTTTTGCAACTGGACAGCTTAGTCATCCTGGTATTAACAGTTCTTGTATTGTGGGCCTTGCTATAAGCTGATTACGTAGATAAATTATTGCTAAACAAGCTATTAATTTAATAAGTGAATTTAAAGAGCAGTGATATTGCACAAGTCTCTGAATGGCACTCCTACTCCACAACTGTCACTTTTTGTACTTCAGCTTTCTCCGGCTCTGAGGGATACAAAGCTTGGCCCCAAGGAGGCAGGCACATTGCCCAAGAAGCTCCATATGAGAAACTGATCTGCAATTGCTCTTTCAAGATATTTCAGAAATAGAAAAGCCTTGGCTCTTTCAAGATCTTTAAAAATTGTTATCAACTAGATGTTTTATGAGCTTGAGTTTCTCAGAGGTAGTTCTGCTCGATCAGCTTTTGAAAAATGTCTCTGGAGCTGAGAAAGCTGAGCATTCAGCTTCTTTACAGCCAAATGAACTGATCTGAATTACTATTTTCAGTGCCTGGATAATGTTTTTGCATATTATATTTTCATTCTGCTATCTAATCTTTGTTTCTTTTATATGTCTGCAACTTGGCACACAAGACTGCAGCACTAGCTATAGTAAGTAATGTTATAGGGAAGGATTTGTAGTGCTGCTCAGTCCATGCACAGCACAGCTGGGGAAATAATGCAAAAAGTATGAAAAATTATTGTGGAAAACATGAAGTGTTCTTGTGAGAACTCTCATAAGTGGCTTCTGAAGTGCAAGAAGCTGTACCATATGTGAGGCCGGCAGAGAATGTTTTTTGGGGAATACAGTCTTTGGAGGAACTAATTCTGACAGTTTATCAAAGGCACAAAGCAAGACAAATTGGGAAAGTAAATAGACTGACAGACCTGTCTTTGTCTGGGCAGGTTTGGGACACAATGACCTTGTGTTGTTGCTTCCTGCTATAGCTTCAGCAAATCCTTCCCGATCTCTGCTAGTTAAGCACTTTTAGTGCACTTGATTACTCCTCTTTCATCTCACAGCTCATTCCTTCAGATGGTGCAGAGGGGGAAGAGGGGCAGGGGGCAAAAAGTAAGGGTTTGACCTGTAGCTGATGCTGTTCTGCTGTTCTGATGCAAGATTTTTCTTAGACTGCCTTTTTGTGCATTTGCTTCACCAAGATGTCAAACTTGTGGCCAGGCCTGGTAAAACATGAGCTTAATCATGTCCTGAAGATTGGCTGTTCTAATGGTGTCTGTGTTCTTATGGATGCAGATAGAAGTTTACTGGGATATTTTTGTGTGCTTTGGTTCTCAGAATCCCAGGAAAAGTTTACCGTGCACAGTCAGTATCTAAAAAAAATAATATTAGTTCTATAATACCTGCAGTGCTTTAATACTTTCAGGCCATTGGTACTCTTTGGTGAGTGGATGTTATAAGGGAAATGGAGAGAGTGAAAGAAAAAAGGAAGAGGGGCATTTCCATATTTTCTTCTTTCTGCTCTTAGAGTTGAAGTAAAGAATCTGATATACCGAGGTTTGTGGAGCAGTAAGAAACCATTTTCTATTTGCTTCCTCTGTCAGAGGCTGTCTGCAAGCACTATAATACTTGCCAAAGATGCAGGTAGCCAAAACAACTCTGTGTCACTGATCTAAACCTTCCCTGTGGAAAGAGAAGGGGATTTGTTTTTAATTTTTTTTAATCCATTGGCTTGAATATTAAAACTAATTATAATTAGAAAGTCAGATTTCCAAATGTAGTAAAGTCACTAAAACTTCAAATGTCAGCTTTGGAGGAACGACCAACTGAGTAATGAAAGCCACAAAACATCACTGAACTGCTGCTTTGTAATTCTTTTCCTGTTTACTGACCATATAAACTGATGCTGGGAGCCGTCTGCTGTTCTTCTTTTTCTCTAAAGTGCAGTAGTGAGCTATAAAAGCAATCAAATGAAAGCCCTTAAGGTCTAGTGGGCAATAACTGAAACAAAAGGTACAGTTTTCTTTCAGCACAACCAAGACAACATTTCTTTGATTCAACAGCCGAATGTCCAAGTAAATAAAGGAAGAAGATCATCACTTGCGCTTACTTTGGGAGCAATTAATAGCCCTTTGATAACACACTATTTCCTTTTTGTCCGGTTCTTGCATTGCCCTTCCTTTCCTCCTGCTAGTTAAGCACCCTCAGTAGAGTTTCATCTCATACTGTGGGCAGCAGAAATGCTTATGTCTTTTTTTTTTTTTTCAGGTGATTAATTTTTTGAGGTTTTGTATCTTAGGGAGACAAAGGCTACCATTTTAAAAAGGAGTAAGAATGCTTGTCTCACAGTCCCTTTTTCTTTCCTCTGTAACTTAAAGTTGGGATAACACATCTTCCACATCCTGGATGGAAAATTAAGTTATTTCATTTTGTTCTATTATGCAATATTTTTTACCTAGCTAGAAAATATTAGAATGTTCCTGTGTATCTTACCACATTAATTAATAGACAAGCAAAGGAGAAGGAAATGGAAGTTACAACTGGTTGTGTTTCTCTAAGCAGAAAATGTTCTGGAAAGTTTAATTTTTTTTTCTTTTCCTTTACTGATGAATGATTTTTTATTCTTGAAATCAACAAAACCCATCTTTTGCAATGATGAATAATTAAATTTGTTCTGTAGCTCTCTGTATATTTGTTTACAGTCCTATCTTACTGCCACATTTAAATATCAATTCCAGACTTCGTTTTTTTTAATCTTTTAATAGATTTTTCCATAGTTTCTGACAGTTCTGACACTGGTGAACTGAAGTCTTTGTCACTAGCAAAAATTTAATTCCATGCAACTTAGATTGATTTAATCCTAACATGAGGGTTATTTGCCTCAAGTAGCAGTGGTGTAAAATTCAAAGCTTCTAATTAATTTCATTGTTATCCTGGTCATTTTTAAGACGGATAGCTCTCAATCATATTGAATGTATTAAAATCTGTGAGTCCTTTGTTTTGTATATGCCCTTAGAAAGAAAACCATGAAGCAGCCATGAGCTAAATGCTTTTCAGGTTTGTGTATATGTTTTAATAATGGTGGGAGTGGTAGCTGAAAACAGCTTGTGGATTAGTAAGAAAGAACTGCAAGTAAACGATGTTTTGCAGAAGCAAATTAAGCTAGCATGTATTCCTGCCAAAATTCAGGGATTGTTCACAGCAGACAAGCCCTCGGGCTGGAATAGGGCATTTGGTAATAGTGTTCCATTTCTCTAGTCTTGTTCCTGTGAATGTCTGAGTTTCTGACCATGCTTTCAAAGCCTCTGAGCTTCCTTCATTTGAGCAGGAGGAATATAGTTTCCTCACCCTTCAGCAACTCTTACCTTTCTTGGAAACATTAAGTCACAGAAGAAATTTTGTTTTTGAAGTTAATGAAGGCCAATGCTGGAATTATAAGAATTACACCCAACACCTGACGTGTTCTACTGAAACCAGTATAAAGATCCATGCTCATTAAGAGAACTGTAGACTGCTCACTGAGTGTGAGGTTATGTAATTCACATATAACACATGCGAGGTATAAAACTCACATAGAACTATATTGTACCCTAACCCAGACTGAATTTTAATCCCTGTATGGTTTAAAGGCTGTGAGTTGGTTTCAAGGTGATTCCTAACCACTTTTTTTTGAGTCTGCAGCCACCCAGAATTCGAAAAGGTCTGTGTTACAAGAGAGCATCCACACGGTTGCTCCCTCTTTGCTCTTTTATCCTTTCTCTACTTCTATGGCCTTTCTTGTTTATGGCGAATAGTCTCTAAAGTCTCACAAATTTAATACAGTCAAATGACTAATAGTACAGCACTGCTGAGCCCAGATCACCCACTTTGAGAGTAATACAGAAGGTGGCTCTCTGTCCCTGCCATGCTGTGCTCTTTGAGTCATGCTCTGACTCATCCTGCACCCCCTCAGGAACCCCAGACCTACAGCACACGAGAGACAGAATTCATCTTTTGTTTCTTTTATTTTTCTTAATTATTTATCAGGCATAAAATTACTTGTCTCACAAAACTAATATTTGTAAGCAGATTTGTTTCTTCCCTTAGTCTGTATAGAAGGTCCCTCCTGATACCACCCTTACTTTGTGTTGACACTTAACACTGAATCTTTCTTTGTGGAGAGGTTAGACACAGTGACTTCCAGTCTGCCTTCTTCTCTCACTATGAGAGCACAAACCTTTGCTGATAGCCTTTATCAAGTTCTAAAAGCTTTTCCAAGCAGCTTGCTGATTTTTTCGTCTACTTTTTTTCTTTTTTGTATGTGTGTGTTGGTTTTGCTGTTTCCTGGATTAGGTCCTAGCCAGCAGCTTTTAACCAAAGCTCTTTCCCAAACACTGTATTTCATCAACGTATTGCAGTGACACTGATTTTGTCTAGTGTTTTTAATATTTCTTCTGTGAAACAAGGCTCAATTCTTGTCTTTATTCCTGACACGTAACATCTAATATCTTTAGGGAGTTAAATAGCTCTCTTAATCAGGTAGAAGGAACGTTTTTTTTAACTTCTGCTGGAAAAAAAAAAAAAAAAAAAAAAAAAAAAAAACTGAGTCTTTAAAAGGATTGAATGCTTTAGGGAAATGCTGCAGCTGAAGGCATGCATTTGAATACCTGATGATATTGGGTTACTGCTGGATGTTATAAATAGCATTTGTTTCACTGTCCCTGCATATTATACCAAACAGTGCTTAGATTTCAATTTTGGGGAGGAAAATTGTTGGTTTGGTGGTGGTGTTTTTGTTTAAAGTCAATATTTATGAAATAGATGGTTTGGAAGGAAGTTGCATGGGAAAGAAGGCCAAATTGGATATCACAGATCGCATCACAGTCCTTAAGCTTCTGATGGAGCTTAAAGCTGGCATGCTTTATTTTCCACTGTTGGCACAAATATTAACCCGATTTTTAGAGTATGAGCAGTTGAAATACTGCACCCTGTCCGTCCACTTCCCTCACATCTGCTTGTTTTTCACACTTCAGCTTCAGCTTGCAGAGATCACTGCTTTAAATTTAATCAACTGCAGATTTTCAAAACTCAAAACATTGGCAAGGAAACTGGAGTGTTTTGATAAGGAATCGATGGTCTTGGATGATCTATTTAAATACGTTTCCTGATTTTAGAAGAACTTTGTGCAGTTTTGATATTGTTCTGTTACAGGTTGAGTGCTTTCAAGATAAGGATCATTTTTGTGTTCATCTGTCTGAGAATTCAGTGATACGTTTAGACAAATTTAGAATTTGAGAAGCAATGTATCATTGCAGACATGCAGGAACAAGCCATGTACTTACTCACAGGTATTGTTCTTTGCGGTGATATTAGTATGATCTCCACAGAATTTCTCCATAGATTGTAAGTACTTTTATTTTAACATTAGCTGGTCAGTCCTTGGAGTTGTGCTCCATATTCAACACTTAAAAAAACATTAAAAGAATAAAATAGACCCTAGATATTTTTGCTTTCTTTTTGAATCAAGATAAGAAGACTGAGAAGTCACAGCAAGTGCCGTCATTGTGTGTGAAGCCTGTACCCATTCAATTCATGTTGTCTGAAAGTCCAGAGTGAGGTTGCAAAAGCAACACACAAAATCTGAGCCACTCTTTTTTATGACCATTTATTATTTTGTGCCATATTTCACATTCTTCCCAAGCTTTACAGAACTCTATTTTAGGTCAGAGAGAAAGAGTGATATAAGAAGAGCCAAACAATAAAGGATAAAATTAGCACTTCTGAAAATCAATAGGACTTAGTGAAACCAACCTAAGAATATAAAAAAAGCAATTACACTTCTAGCAGTATGGTGAAGTTATTGGAGGGTAGGCTTTTTGCTCATTCATTTTGTTGCTTACTTAATTTTTTAGAAATTAAGGAATTAAGGACACTTTCTATACACTGGCATAAGCAAGGGTGTGATATTATCAACTGTTTCCCTTTTCTTTTAGCTACTGTACAAACAGCTAGCCGATATGTACAGTGGCAATATGTCTGATCAGATACGCACTTACTGGTTTTTGTTAAAAGGCAGACATCACTCATCCTACCATTTAAAGACAGTTTTCCTCACAGAAAATGAACAAGCGCTCAAGGAGATCCAAACTGGTAGATCTGAAGGTTGAGGTCATAGTTTCTGTTGAGCAGAAGTGGACACAAGTGGACACAAGGCTGTCTTGTTTATATCTTGTCCTACTCATTCAGTTCTACATTGTCCTCTGCTGAACCTGTCAAGGAACGTGTGAAGCACCTGTTGCAGTGGTGATCATGTTGTCCATACCCACCACATTTGTCTGGAGCTAGGGCTGTCAGATCTGTAGAAGATGACCACAAAGCATCTTTTACTCCCATTCAGCTGGGAAGAATTCGAGGTTGCTATCACAAATCTGAATGTTCATCTTTTTGGTGAAAATAAGGTCCTTTGCCAGTACTTTCTATTGCTAAAAAGAAGTTTTCGTATGAAATGTTTTATTCTTTTTATGCTAAGCAGGAACTCTTTGTAGTTCTAGCACTTCCACTTATCAGGTTTAATATTATGTGCATCAATATTAGTAATCACATCAGCTGCTGTGTAGTTTTGGCATCAGTGATGGCAACCTTCTACTCATTTTGCCTAATAGGTTTTATTAGTTGAAACTTACGCAAAAGTATATTACTTCTCAATTTTGTAATAATAAATTGATTTTTAACAAGTTTGAATGAATTTTAAATACCTTGGTTTTATCCTGTAAAGCAAAAAGCAGTAGTATGACATTGACTATTCATGCTTTTTGTATTTATTCATCAAATTAAAAGTAGTCTTGAGTACATGATAAATAGAAATACAACTGTTACAACGCTTGGGTCAGACTGAGTAGTTGATTTGATTTTAAAGTCGTCATCTTGGTAATACAGAACATTTTGATAAATACAGGGTAAATCTCCTTGTTTTATTTATGCTTTCTGGTTTGATCTGATACTTTAGCTTCTGTAAATCAGTGGCTTACAGTGAAGCTGAGAAGTGTGTTAAATCATATCAGCTGAATCCTTTGACCTGAAATCTCCCAAATGTTCTTTAAAAAACAGCAAGAACAAAGAGGCAAGGAAAATTGATAACACATTTTCCAGCAGATTTTAACTTACTTCTAACAGTTCCACTGCTTCTGCAAATGGAGACTTAAGTTCTTCATAGTATTATATACAAAGTACTCAATCAGTTTTATGCAGGCAGGCAGGCACATTAACACAGTAGATGTAGCTATTTGTTCACTCTCTTTTTCTGAAGTGTTAGAATCCTTTGATCACTGCCCTAGAAAGCATTATTAATATTTAATTTCTCCACTTTCTGAGCCCCTTGAAAAAGAAATTGGAAAAAAAAATACCCACCTAAGAAAGAGTCAATATCTGTGATTTTACTTGACTTCTTAGTGCTGGCTTTCTCTCAATGAAGCACATTGAATTTCAAGTGCACAGATTGTGTGGATTATCCCAATCTTTAATGTAAAGTGCTTAAATTCTAAGTCTGCAGTAGGATGCATTTTTAGAAATCCTGTGTAGGCCACTATGTAAAACTTGATTGCTAACAGAATTTTTTCTGGTTTGTCATAAAAATTTGAATACAGTGAAATGGAAAGATAATGTATTGTAAAGGATTAAAGTGGGAATAAAACAACCCAGGTATTCTATTATCTTTATTGGCTGAAGTTGATGTCACTTACTGTCTTTGAGAATCACTTTCATCCTGCAAAGACCAAATTGTGATTTTTCATAATATGCTGGCATCCAAAGGCATAAAAATATTATTTCATAGAAATTGCTAGGATTTTTCTGTTTGTTCATTCTTGTTTTCTTTATTTTCTATTATTGATGTGTTTTAAATTTACCTTTTCGTACAGTAGGAATTTTCAGTCATACTTTCCAGGATCATTAAGTTCGTATTTATTGTGGTACCTTTGGGACTGAAATGAGTGACAGCTCATAAAATTTGGAGGTGTTGGAAACCTGTTTAGAAGGCTGAAAAAAACGTAAATTGCTTGATTTGAGTAATATTTGTAGAATACAAAGACTACATTTTCAAGCTGTCTTTTCTGATGCACTGTGTAGGATACGCATGGTTTTCTTTTTGTTTTGCAGCAGAATCATCTTTAGCTCTTAAAATAACTTATTTAAAAGGTAGAAGGGATATCAGCTGTAGTCTATTTCCAGGGGAAACAAACAAGCAACAACAAGAAAAAAAAAATACAAAGGAAAAAATCAAGAAACAAAACCACAGAAACCACCCTCCCTAGAGGAAGGTTCTTTTCTCATTATTTTGAAGCAAATAATTGTTCCCTATCTGAATTCTACAACTTCTTTTTTTCCTTTTGTGATTTATTTGCTTGTTTTTCCTACAAGATATTAAGTAAAGAGAAACTTTGTTCACCTACTTATCCGTGGTCACTTGGTTAAATGTATTTTATACAATGTGAGTACTTAACTCCACTCACTCATTTGGTGTGGGTGTAACACGTGTTTGGACCTTGTGTAGGCTGTTCTTTCACTCCAGGAGGCACAATGTTGGTTTATGAAGTGGAAGAAAGACAGTGTTTGTACGGGAAGCTTTTGGCTGCCTATTTGCACCCACCATACCACTGCTGCGTCGACTACCAAGTTGGTGGTATTCCTCCACCATCTTATCACTTCTAGCCAGCCTGTGAGGTGGTTCTTTGTTTTAGTCTCACCTTCATTTAAAATGTATTTCCATTCTGCCGTTAGTTTCTCAAGTATCACAGAATGCCGAATGTAATGGAAAACATGCTGCTGATATAAATCTCTGCAGTAAAGAATCATAGCTAGCTATGTTAAAATTTCAGCGTATGCAACAAAACATGTATTTCATGAAGTTTGTCTTCCACTTTAATGTCAAAAGAAGCAACTTGCATGACAGAGAACCACGACAGAGATCTTCTGAAAGCCCACTTTCCTCACCTTAGTCTATTGATGAGTGCTGAGAGGATTTCTGTTGTTATTTTTTTGTTTGTTTGTTTTTAAAGTGTGTTCATAGAGAGGCTAGGCACCTGACAATAAACGTGTTCTCTCACCTAGCCATCTGAAATGTATTCTGCAAGACAGCTCAAAACTGGTTGCTCACAGTCTTTGTAGTGTAATTCTGTGCAAATATCCACCTTTATTCTGTATTAGTGAAAACAGAGGCTTCAAAAGCCTAGCATCTATTTGAAAGAAAAGTCTAATGATGTTTTCTTTGTTACAAATCTATATACATGAGTGTGTTCCTAAGTGGGGAAAAAAAAATAACAAGTCATTTATATTTTGCTCTTAAAAATTTAGAGCTGAGATTTCTGAAGCAGGATGACATACACTGAACTAACTTTCATTTTACTACTTTTAAACTGTTTAAAGAATCTCTTCTGCTAGAAAAGACTACAAAATTTATGTAAATATCAGAGTGTTCTAGTATTCACTGTGCAGTACTCTCTATACACTCTGTCAACATTCTTCAATGGGACTCCTTGGTGTAGTAGTAATTACACTTGCAAATAAACATTTGCAAAACATTGGTCTTGGATTAAGATGCATACAAGGAGATACAGGCTACAACACAGGAGAGACAGATGACAGTGAAGATACAGTTCTTCTCTTCTGTCCCTTCTTTTTCTGCTCGTCTCTGTGGTGTGTGTTCCCCAGCCATCTCGCCTTCAGCATTAGAGTAAGGCCTTCAGTTTTGGATATTCACTCTATCATTTTATTTAGTTTATTATCTTAAATTCCAGTTATATTGTATTATGTTGTCTTATCCCACATTCTGCTATCATTCTCCCTTAGTTCGTTGCCACTGTTTTGTTTTCAGGCCCATCTCCCTACCTTTTACGTTTTCCCCTTTCAGCTTTTCTGGGGTGTAGGTCTATGAGTCCCCTCAACCCATTAGTCATGGAACTGGGCCAAACTGGCCTGTAAACCATTGGCCAATAAATATTAATAAGAGAGTTTGCTGTTTTATTATTTGATGTCACAGACAGAACAATGCCTTTTGGAATTACACTGTATTTTAAGACCCATACTGACTGCCAAGTCACATTATAGAAAGACATCGCATTAACTCCATGTAAATTTCATAATTATTTGCATACTTGAGGAAAAAAAATAATAATCTGTTACCTTATTATTATTTTTACAATATATTAAAACAAATTTAGAAATATCTTCCTACTGTTTTTTCTACTCATTGCATTAAAAAAATAGGAAAATTTGTATTTCCTTTATGCTAGTAAGAGAACCACACTTTTTTTTTTCCTATTTTGTTGTGCATTAAGATACCACTGTAATAAATTTGTATGTGAAGACGTTATAGTGTAGAGAGTGTGAACTTTTTTAAGCACCACATACTCATAGAATCTTAGAATGATAAAGGTTGGAAAAGACCTCTAAGATCATCCAGTCCAATCACCAACCCATCCCCACAGTGTCCAGTAAACCACATCTCTCAGTGCCACATCTACACATTTTTTGAACACTCCAGAGAGACTGACACTTCCCCGGACAGACCCTTCCAATGCTTTACCACTCTTGTGGTGAATAACTTGTCCTAATTTCCAAACTGAACCTCCCCTGGTGCAGCTTGAGGCCATTACCTTTCACCCTACCACTGCTGCCTAAGAGAAGAGGCTGATCCCCAGCTTACTACAACCTCCTTTCAGGGAGTTGTAGTGAGAAATAAGGTATATCCTGAACCTCCTCTTCTTCAAACCAAACAATCACAGTTTCCTCAGATGCTTCCCATAAAAAGTGCTTCAGACACTTCAACAGCTTCATTGCCCTTTGTAGCTTGAGCAGTGTGCCACTGTAGCCTGGAAAGCCAACTGTATGCTGTGCTGCATCAAAAGTAGCGTGGCCAGGTAGACAGAGGTGATCCTGCTTCTCTGCTCTGTGCTGACGAGGCCTCACCTGGGGTACTGTGTCCAGATGGGGAGTTCTCAGTACAGGAAAGACATGGACCTGTTGGAACGTGTCCAGAGGAGAGCCACAGAAATGACTCGTGGGATGGAACACCTCTCCTACAAGGACAGCTGAGAGTGCTGGGGCTGTTCTTCCTAGAGAAGAGAAGGCTCCAGGGAGACTT
>JAOWBP010004700.1:48462974-48486720 GCA_028571105.1 Tragopan temminckii | reverse complement strand
ATTGCCCTTTGTAGCTTGAGCAGTGTGCCACTGTAGCCTGGAAAGCCAACTGTATGCTGTGCTGCATCAAAAGTAGCATGGCCAGGTAGACAGAGGTGATCCTGCTTCTCTGCTCTGTGCTGACGAGGCCTCACCTTGGAGTACTGTGCCCAGATGGGGAGTTCTCAGTACAGGAAAGACATGGACCTGTTGGAATGTGTCCAGAGGAGAGCCACAGAAATGACTCGTGGGACGGAACACCTCTCCTACAAGGACAGCTGAGAGTGCTGGGGCTGTTCTTCCTAGAGAAGAGAAGGCTCCAGGGAGACTTGAGAGTGACCTTTCAGTATCTAAAAGGTGGCTGTAAGAAAGGAGGGAGCGTGCTCCTCAGCGAGGTCTGGTGTGGTAGGACAAGAGGAAGTGGTTTCAAAGTAAAAGAGGGGAGCTGCCTGGTGAGGCACAGGTTGCCAAGGGAGGTGATTGTTGCCCTATCCCTGAAGACATTCAAGGTCAGGCTGGATGGGGTTCTGACCAACATGATCAAGCTGTGGGTGTCCTTGTTCATTGCAGGGGATTTGGACTAGATGACCCTTAAAAGGTCCCTTCCAACTCAAACAATTCTGTAGTTCTTACTTTATGTCTGTGGACATCGAGATGAGAATGGCAGCACAATATCGTTGCCAAGTAAAAAATAATTTTTTAATCTCATTTGATATAATCCATTTTTAGTTTGTAAATCAACCAGAAAAAAATGGCAGTACTGTAAAGAGATTTTGATAGGACACGCAGTGGAGCTCATGCAATTTGAAGTCCATGGCAAATTAGGTAAAACAAAAGAAGAATCCACCTAGGAGTAAGTTCTCAGCAGCCTTTGTGTATTCAGTACAATTTATTAACACTGCAGTATTATAAACTGAACTCATTACTGTATACCAGTGAATTGTAGCTTCATAAAAAAGCTGTGAATTTAAAGCATTAATCTATCAAATCTGTAGCACTTTGACTTGTTTCAGATATTGCCAAAGGAAAAAGCGAGTTAGACCATTCTGAATGTTTACTTGGGCTATGTAGAAAAAAAAAAAAAAAAAGAAAAATCATTGATTTTATTTATTTATTTATTGCATTATGTAGCTTATCTAGAAAAAAGCTGTTGAAGAGAGGTATACAAGTTGCTTCATCACCCAAAAGCTATATTGCTTTGAAATTTTGAAATCACTGTCAGGTCTAAAAGTGAAAAAACTATTTTTGCATAGAATTTATATCATTAATACAATTTTTTTTTTTTTTTTTTTTTTGCAAAGATGAAAACAATTTGTTTATCAGATGTAATCATTAAAGTAACATTTTCAAAATTCTCATCCATTGCCAGGGATTACTCTCCCATGTCAGTACCATTGGACATAGAGTGATGAGGAGAAATTTTCAATGTCTGCCAAGTAATGACAGTTAAGTCACAGAGCAGAGTAAGTCTTCTCTTAAGAGAATTATATTCCCTGGTACTGTTACTTTGATCAACCTAAATCAGAGAAAACAATGTTCTGCACCCTGTCATCCAAGTATTACTGAAGTTAGTTTTCCCCTCCACAAGCTCCCTTCTGTACATTTTTTTGAAGAGAATGGAGGAGGAACGCAAATACAAGATAAATCAATAATGACTTAATTCAGAGGATATTAGGATGCTAGTCCTTCCTATATGCATGAAAATTACTCAGACATGCAAGCCTTAACATTAATGAAATATGAAACTGTGAGTAATGGTGCCACTCTAATTTGTTGTGCTTTCCTTTGTCCCACTTTCTGATTTTATACTCTGTCAAGCAAAAAGATCCAATCACAGTGATCTCACTCTATAATGACTGGGTTGTGCTGTGGCACCTTATGCCATGCCAGAGATACTCTTTTGTATGATCATGGTTCAAACCTAAATTGACCAACCATGTACACATATCAAAACCTATACTACTTTCTGTTGCTCATTAGGACTGAGAATAACAGGGTGCCTTCTTCTCTGCAATGTCATTATGTCATTTTGACATAATCTAAAGAAGATACTGATTCAGTCACATCTAATATAAAGCATGTTCAGTTCCAAAAAGAAAGAAATTATTAAGTAAAAATGTTTTGAAATATTCTATGGGGATTTTTTTTTTCTAATGATACCCCCATTGTAATATCTTTAGTCCCAGTAATCTGGTTGTTTTTATCTCCATGGATTTTTAAAGGAAAATTTTTGAATTTTGAAATAATCAATGAATGGAGTTATTTTGCAGTCTTAACATCAGTACTTTTTATGTTTTAAGTATACCTTAGCACTGATTACCAGATGTTGCCCTGAGAAGTGTTTGTACTGCCCTGCTTGGTTTGGAAGCATCTAATGGACTGATAAAAAATAAATAAATAGAAATGCTTATCTCACACATTGAAAGATCACTAAAAAGTCTTTTGTAATGAAGGAGAGAGAAATCAGATAATTTAGAGGCACAGACCACCAGCAACAGTGTTTTCTTATAACTTGCAGAGACTTTATTTGCAAAGATAGAAGCAGAGGAGAGATACATGACTGCACTGGAAATACTTTAAAGAGATCAATGTGTGGACACTGTTACCACTAAAACTGCAAGGAAAATTTTTGTTATTAAATTAAAAAAAAACAAAAACTGATTTATGTGATAGCAGTGGTTTCAAACAGTAGATCTCAGACAACCCTGTAGGAATAAAGTACTGTAGTATTTGATGAGAAAGTCCTGTATTGATTCAGGCTGGTAAAATATTTTTTCTTTATCTTTTGAGAGGCCTTACCACATAGATGCTATGAATAAATGTTTGGCATTTCTAATATGTTGAGAGTACAAAAATATACAGTTCTTTTTTTTATTACAAAAACTCTGTCTTGTTTGCTGTTTGACAATGTATGTGAACAGAGAAAGAGTGAAGTACAATTCTCTGTTTTTTCTGAGGCTCAGACTACTGAATAGGTATCATTGTGTCTGTGCCTCTTGAGAATAAAGTGCTGCTAAAACTTCTTGGAGTTTTTTTTCACTGTGCAGCCTCCTACTGACAACTGCAGAGAGAGATGTTGTCTGGTCTTCTTTAATCCTTTCCTCTTGCTGTGTGCTTTTCCTATCAACTACTCCATAAATATTTTCCAGTAACTGGTACAGCTGATGCGTCATCCCACGCCTTGCTCAGGACCTCATCAGAAAAGAGAGGTAATTGTAATCTACGCTAAGAAAGAAGTGACTGAAGAAGACTTGAAGAGAGCTGAAGGCTGGGGCTGCAGACCCAGCACGTTCCTTAATTTAGGAACTTCACAGTCCTTCTGGCTCATGGATTTCAGTCACATGCTTTGTGCTTCATGACTGATTCGTTTGTTCACTTAGTACCAAAGTTCATCCTTTGTCCTCAATAATTTGAATCTATCTTTATCCCCAATCCACATTTTAGGTTATAGTCATATCTAGAAAGTTGTTCTCATGAAAGCATCTTAATTCTGCACATCTCATTACTTGAGAAATCACTGATGTGCTGAAGTGCTTCCAATTTCTAGATTTGGCTTAAGAATTCTGTAAGACTTTTGACTGTCATTTCACCATGATTAATGAAGTTCACCATCCTAAACATTAAAATTAAACAGGATGATACTTCTCAGACTGGAACAAATCTCCTTTTTTTGCTAAGTGTATACAGAAGAAACATCTTTAGTAAGGAAGGAGGAACAGAATACATATTCAGTGTTCTTGTTTATGCTATTTATTTGTTATTTAAAGAGTTTGTTTGGGATATTTCACAATAAAGCTGTCACACTGTTCTCTATTAAAAGTAGGATAAGGAAGATAGGGATACAGAGCATTATATTTTCCCAGTTAATTGTGTAAGAAGTGCTGACATAAGTGTGGTCTGGAATTGTGAATGATGTGAACTACTGCATTTTGGACTTGAATGCAGAGCAAGTCAGCAAAAAAAAAGATCCTAACTATGCTGATATTTCAAAACAATAAAATTTACAGAGATCGATGAAAGAAAGACTTTTGTCTGTGCCAAGAAAGATTAGCAGAAAAATCACTTATCCACTTTTTTTTTTTTTTTTCCTAGTCTGTCTATCACATTTCTAGGTCATATTAGTTTCATTCTGAAGGACTTCAAAACCATGTTTTGCTTCTTGGAGGGAGCACTAGTAACTTTTTGTTTTAAGGGGAAGCATAAACTTGCCTGTGGGTCAGTGTTTAAGTGTTATACAATATGGCTTTAAACTTTTCTTGCAATTAATGCCTAATCCAAAACACCAAAGTACATTATCAATTTTATACTTAAATGTAACATATTTTCAACAGGCCTATTCACCTACTTAAAATTAAGCATCTGCTTAAGTGCATTGTTGAATCAGAGCCAGAGTTGTTATGATGAAGCAGAAAGCTGCAGAAACTGTCTAACAGATAATATTCATATTTCTTGGATTGAAATGTTCATTTCAAGAAGAGGAAGAGCTTAAATATCAGCTAGCTTCAGGCACAGGTGAAGCAGGCAGCTGCTGAGTACATGGCTGTTGGAACCTGCAGCCTGCTTGCTTTTCCTAAGAGGAGCTGATGGAGTTGATGATTCCAGCAGTATCTGCAGCTTGGCCAGGTGATTCTCTGTAGCCCTGTGAATGAGAGGACAAGCCACAAGAAGCAGCCATGGCAACTGTAGAGGAGGAAGCTGCTGGGGACAATCAAGTCGTTGTTTCCTGATGCATGGAGCAAAGGGTGCTTAGCCGAATTGGAAAAACTAAAGGAGCAAAGCAAGCAGTAAGACTCAATCACAGCTAGTGTACACTTCCCCCATCTTCCCAGATAATGTCTTTTTCTCTTTTTCAAGAGAAAACTAAAAACTAAAACTTCCATTTGGCAAATCTCCCTGAATTATTTTACTCACATGGTAAGTATTGCCTGGCTAGTATCCTCTGACATTTGGACTTGGTGCTGTTACGTTATTATTTTTTGCACATTGGGTTTAAATCACTGCCAGAGCTCTGTAGGTGGCTTGAAAAAATCAGTTAGTGAAGATGGCCAAATTTTCGAAGGGAGAAGACCTTTGTAGCCAGGAAGAAATACAGGCCAGATGGTCTGTATGAGGTGCTTATTGATGGAGGAAAGGTGTAACATTGTACAACCATAATGCATGTTACATGACGGCTGAAGTTGCTTGAGATCAAATTTATAAAGTTGAGATTGAGCACACTCAAGAGCACACGTGCTATTATGTTCAGTTTAGGATAAACCCAGTGAATTGTTGGCTGCTGTGTGTGGCACATTCACAGTGATTTGGAGGGAATCAAGACTGGTGTCACGTTTCCAAGGCATCTCAACATCTGCTTGTCCACATGATGACACCAAGACTTCTTTGCTGCCTTCGGCTCATAGTGTATTCTGTTACCTGCAGCTGTGTTGGCTTTGGGGGCAAGTTGTCAGGTTTGTCCCTCTTTGTGTGCATTACAGGCAAAGTTACAATATGATGTCTGACAGATTACATTGGCGGTTATGAACATGCCTACTCATGGAGCACAGGTCTTTGGGAAGATGAGAATGCACAGCTTCTCCATCTGGTAGATTTCTAATGTGGTGTACATTGCTCTGCAGCATTGGTCAAGTATCCATTGTGGAGGAGAGCTGTGTGGTTTGGGCCATGCCATGGAGCTGTCGGAGGCTTTCACATCCAGGGCTTGATGATGTCTTTAAGGACTTCAGAAGGTGCCTTTGGTTAAATGCAAAGATTGCACTTGCTATAAGTTACTCAGCCAAAATGCTGATGGCAGCAATGTTTAGAGTGTTGATCAGCCCACAACATTGTTAGCACGTGGAGGCTACCAGGTGCTACTTTGAACAGATACTGACTCCAGGGGAGTTGGAATCACCATGTGAAACCTGTTGGAAGCTGAGCACTTTAACAGAGGGGCATTTGGCAAAGGAGGATTTTGTCAGAGTGAACCAGACAGTTGCATTTCTCCTTTTCCTTCATGTCACATGCTATATTCTCTTTTTGTTCCTGCACTGAGTGAAACATCCAGTCATCTCCTCAAAGTACCACGACTTTCATAGGAATCCCCTAGTTTCAAAGCTAAGTAGGTGTTAAAGTGCGTTTAACATCAAGAAGTCTTAGCAAAGAGAGGGACAAGTCCATTGTGTTGTAAACAGTGTAGCTATGGAAACTGTGATGTCATGCAGAAAAAATAGGTGGAATGGAGTAGAAAGAAAAAAATGTAATATTTACATCTTAATTTTGATTAGTGACCTTATTTTCTGTATTTGTCAGAATAACATGGAAAGCAAATATAGCTGTTCTGAAAATGCCAGAATATTCCTGTGTTATGTTGCATGCCTTATCCATGAGGTAAAGATGCTTATACCTACAGTTATCTACAGAAAACAGTTGACCTCATGCTCATGTATCCTGAGCTATTTTGCACTTTGCTACAGTTCTCTTTCAGTGCAATGTATGATGTCTAATGATTTGTTAACTTTTCATTTCTTGTCCTTTGTATAGCGTTAAAACCACAGTCCTGTTAATTACAGAGAATCCAGGTCTGCCTTTTCTTTGCTTTGTAGGGGGAAAAGAATGAAATGTTAGAGAGGGGAGTGTTGTAGTTTTGGGTTTTTTTTTTCTTTTTTTTCTTTTTTTTTCTTTCCTATAAAATGTTAGTGACTTTTGGCGATGTCCAAAGTATTTCTGTAGGTCTGATGTTTAAACTAGACTTTACATTGTTTGTTACAGTGGCACCTGCTGCCCTTGTAATAGCGAAGTGTATGTCTGTACATAGAATCTGCTTTTCAAAAATTTATAACTTTCCTGTAAAAAATGTATTTTGAGGTGAAACTAGACATACAGGCCTTTTGACTATGAGCTAATTATTCTTAAAAAACAGTGTGATGGGAGAGATTGGTTACTCATAAGAGCTTACTATGCAATAAAAGAAAACTGATTTTATTACCACATTTATTTGTTTATGCTTCTCTAGCTTGAAGTATGAGGAGAAGAAAATAATGGACTTGTTCACCTTTAATATCTAAATCCAGATTCAAGGTGCTGCAAGGTCACTGATGTAAATGGATCTGATTTTCTTATCCTAAGTCTTCTGAATATTTCCCATTGTCATCAGACTCTTTGATTAAGAAGTGCAAAACCATTTTGAAGCACAGAGCCCAGCTGGTTCTCTGCTTAAGTACAGGCCTTCCTGGATAAAAACTTGTAAAATTCTTTCCAATCTGTCTCCATTTCTGGATCTTTTAAAACTGCTGCTTGTGGAGACAGCAGCAGGTGCTTTTCTCACCATCGGGTTGGTTTTTGTACTTTGCAGTACAAAAAATATGGAGTAGATTACACAGGAAGGGATCGCACTGATGCAGACAGCCAACTTGTTACAGCTCCTGCAGTCACTGCTAAGGAGGCTAAGGAAGGAGCATTTGCAATAAAGTCAGGAGCAAAACAGTTGTTCTTGGATTAATTCTCAAGATTACCAGATTTGTGGCTCATTTTCTCACAAGAGCTGAAATTCAGAAAAACACACCCTTTCTAGTGGGGTCTGAGTACAGGTACGGAAGCAAGGTTGTTGTCTGGAGATGTCCTGTCTCTTCTGTGCTGAGCTCTGTTCTTGTCTTCTTTCCTGAGATAGCACCATCAGTGGTCTTTTTGGAAGCAATCAGCTGTTGGAATTGCAGTAATGCTCTCGAGCAGCAAGCTGAACTGTTGAAAATGGATGATGTTTTATATCTAATTGGAAGTGCATGCAGAGTTTTTAATTTTTGCATTCTTGTTATTTGAAGGAAAAGGCAAACATTAACTTCTCATGTAGATTACATTTCCTGCTTTTGTAAAACAAAATCATTACTGATATGTATGCTTGCTTTATGTAACATTATCACTTTCTTAAACTGTCTGAATTTTTCAACAGTTTTACTGTGGATGCTGTAATCATCTCAACTATATGTTTTATAAAAATCCCATGCAAGCCATTTGTGATAATCCTTATCGTCTTATTAGTTATCTTCTGTGAATAATTCTATGTAGTTATCTTCTGAGAATATAATTCTAAGTATGAATAATAGTACAAATAAAAATTTGATGTGTTTTTTGTTTTTGTAACCATGAGAATACAGGAATTTTTTCCAAAGCTGCCTTGCCATAGTTTAAATACTTCCTGCCAGAAAGCAAAATATGAAGCAATTTTAACACACCAAAATGCATGGAGGGAAATATTCAACTTAAAGTGTTGTGTAGGTGTGTACATATTAAAGCAGGTTGAACTTGCATGATTAATTTAACGAGATTGATGTAGAACAAAGTACTCCATACTACTGAAAGACACTACTTGTGTCTAGTGAAGTACGTCCTTTGTCTTTATGTTTTGTTGATTCACCTGAGATTTCCCTTGTGCTTGTGTAGATTATCCTGAATTCATAATAATTCTACATGAATTTTATGAGTATATCTAGCAGGAAGGGGAGTCCTTTGCGAACTCAGTGAGCTGTGTTTTATTGTGAAGAGACTAGTGCTCAAAATTATAAATAGCAAAAGAGATTTGGGTAGAGATACAGTGCGTGAATGTCTTGTACTTCTGCTGAGCCTCAGGAGATGAGAGGTGCTTCAGTCACAGAGCAGACAGGGCTGAGGACCACCTGCATCTTCAGCTGCTTGAACATCATGGAGTTTGACTGCCCAGGCCTACTCCTTTCGCAGGGAGACCTTCTCATCACCACATCTTGGGGACTGTAGAGGACAAAGGTGATCTTAAATCTGCTTCTCATCCTTGATGTTGAATGAGATACAACTGATGTACGGTTTTATCTTCATGGCAGTTCAGTAACTAGCAGCAGTTCTGGCTTTGGGGACTGTTTATCCAAAGTCTAGACATTTTATATGAGTTTAGGGCCTCCTTCTGTGTTTTATAAGGGAGGCAAACACAGCTTTTTTGATCTGGTGGTGGCATGACGGGTACGTTGGCTGTGTGCTGTTCTGCCTAAAAAATCTCCAAAATAAGCAATCTGCTGGCATTTTATCTGAAACTATGGTTTAGCAAATATGAAACAGGTGTATCAGCCACCACCTGTAGAAAGGAATAGTGGCCATTACACATGACCACGCAGGCATCACACAGTAAGTTGTCATCACAAGGTGTGCTTCAGCAAATATAAGCTATCATACAAAGGCATTACATTGGTGAATGGAATGGTTTTCTTGCAGTCTTTCAGAAGATTAAGTGCTGGTTTTGTTCTTTGGTCTGAGTTTTGGAGATGGACATTATTCCATAAAAAGGTGAAATATGTTAAAACGCCTCAAAAAAAGTTCCATATTAAGTAGATTTGTTGGAAAAAAATACAAAAGTGAAACTATTCCATCCACCTCTCATCAGTGTGAGACTTGCAGAAAATCTGTCATGGTCCTTTCTGAGTCACAAGCTCGTAGGGTCAAAAAAAAACCTTCCTAAATGGTGGGGCAGTCCTGAACTATGCCGACTGTGCAGATCCTGACCAAAAAGAATATGTAAACACAAATTTAACCTTCACATCTCTGAATACTTCAATTGACTGCTATGGTAAGTGAGTTACTGGAGCAGGACCAAGTATGCAGCATTTAGTAAGAACAAACCCCGCTAATCTATTTAATGCCTGCTTTAACAAATTATCTGGGTCAGTTTCCTTCCTTTGCCTCTCCTGTGCTCATTGGCCCCTCAGACATGTGTTTTTGTGATGTCCCCATAAGCCGTGAACTGTGAGTCCCTGAGGGACCGTGTGACATTGGCTCCTTGCTGAGAATGGGTGCCACACCGTATCATCTGCAATAACAGAGCTTGCAGTCTTCCTAATTGCCTGTGGTTTAAGGATGCTGAAGTGCAGACATATATTTTGTATTTCTTTCTGAAACTGTGCACACTCAATTCAAATCTGTGAAATACAAAGAAGTACAAGTACAGATTTTTTTTTAATGTTTTGACTTTGCCTTTTTTTTTAAACATAATTAGTACATAAGATGCCTAAACAGACCAAATGTCATTTCATTCAATACTGAACAATTCCCTGCACTGACACTGTTAGGCAGTCAATAATTCAGTAAGACAGTGTTTATACAGTAAAAATCAGTGTAAAATACATATGCAAAATTGCAAACTGAATGAAATTTCTGTTTATATGAAACATATATATATACATAAACAACAGATAGAGCTGTTTGAGTTATATTTTGTGTGCATAGCGCATACATTTGCCCCAGCTCTTATGCATTCATAGCCTACATGTATTTCCCGTTAATGTATTCCGTTGGTATTGTTTTTTAGGAAAGCGTTTGTCCATAACCAAGAAATATGTATAAAGTGTGTTGATACAAAGTTTCTATAATGAAACATGTTCCTCATTATAGATAAGAACAGTTAATATTTATATAATACTTTCCATTTTAAAATCAATTTAGATGTGTTAATTAGTGCAGGACTATTATGGGAAAAAAATGATCGGAGAGATAGATCCTATGAATGAGAGAAACCTTGGAAGGAAGTCGTGCCAAATAAAACTTAAATGTAATAGCTGACAGCAAATTACACATGAATTTAGCATGCTGATTTGACAGCAATAAAGATCAATTTGATTCTATTCTGAAAGAGCAGAGCTCTCCTGTCTCTTGGGATACAGAGGTCTTGTTAGCAGTAAGATATTGACAGCTGGAGAGATGGAAAGAAGAACTTGGGAAGGGTATTTGGAGCCAAGACTTCTAAAGAATGATTTTAGGCTAAATACATATAGACTGGTTAGAGGACAACAAAAGAAACTTTTGATAATATTTGAAGGGTATCAAAATGAAGCAGAGAATTTAATATGGGAAAAGGGATTAAGAAAGATAAGTTGAAATGTAAAAAAGCTTTTGAGCAATATGTTAAGAATTCATCAGTTGTATCTATTAGCTTGCAAAATAACATTTCCAAAGAAGAAAGAAGCTGTATCTCTTACTTTGTTTAGAGCTGTGCTGCAAGAACACAAGTAATGAGGAAGAGTTCTTCTGTAGCAGAAAACAGATGCATTTGTCTCAAGTGCTAACTTCACAGAGTTTATTTATAAGGAATTATGGGTAAATAAATACTACCATTCTAGTACTGTGTTCCAGAAAATGAATGTAGTTAGAGAAATGAATTAGTGTAAGCATGCAAGAGAACCAGTACAAGGACTAGCGTAAGGTGGTAGGTGCAGAGAGGTCTCTGGCAAAATTATTTTTAAATTGCCAGGGCATCCTGTCTCCTTCCTCGTTGTGCATCTTGTTTTCTTAGAAAATACCTTATATAGATAAAAAGTGTGTTCTCTCCATTATTGTTACCTCAGTTTCTTTGTCTGTCATTCTTCCAAGTACACTTCATTATTTTGGGATTTATTAAGCTGAACTTGATCGTAAGTTGTGATTTCATTAAGGCTAGCAGAACAACCAGTTCAAATGATGCTCATTTGGATGTGTGGTGGCCACATCTGTGTTAAGGAGTAGTTGCTGCTAAATGAGTTTGTTTGGTTTTAAAAATCATCTTTGGATGCTGTAAAAAGAACTTTACAATATATTCAGTGCATGAGAATATGTGCCTCCTCTACTGTCTGGGCCTGAAATTCTCAAGTAATTTCATGTATCAGATTTATTGTAAGCAAAAGATACCGTTTTCTTGTAAGCAAAGGACACAGTTTTCTGAGGCACTGAAAATGCTAGAAAACTGAGACTCACATGAACTAAAGCACTGCTACTTTTTGTGAGCCTGGAAACATAGCCAGATAGTGTATAGGGGGTGATCCTGTATGCAGAACTGCTCTGTAAACCTACTTGAGATGTGCAAAAGGAAAGAACATGACTTTCTGTGGTGCTTCTCATTCCATTCTAGGCAGGTGGGCTCTGCAACTGTTTGAACTATAGTAAAGAGAATCATCCCATCTCTCTTGGCAGTGACACACAGAAGAGCTGTGGGATTTTTTCAGTTTTAAATGTAGCATTTCATATCACGTGTGCATCTTTTGTAAAAAAGTACAGCTTTTTTACAGTATATTATGAACAGTCTGCTTATACTGTTCAATTTGAGAGCATCTGAGGTTCCAGACTGAAAAGGTATGTGTGTGTGAGTCTGTCTTGCACTGGTAGCTGGCCGAAGATGGGAGCTGTGTCTTAGTCCTTATGTTCAGATTCCTGTGTAATTATTTTAAGCCACTATTCAGGTCTACATGCCTGGCATACAGTAGAACTTCCTGCTTGATGCTCCTATGAGATCCTACAAAACTGCTTTACCTTGATGTATGCATCTGTTCACTCAATTTTTTTTTTTCTTTTTTTTCTTTTTTTTTTTCAATTCCTTTTATATTCTCAAATCATTAGTTAAATCCACTGTGCTCCCTATTTACCTCAACTGAAAAGAAGTGTGTTTTCTGCATGTTCAGGAGAGTTTCACCTCTTTGAATGTCTTCTCAGATTCTTGGTTTCAGAAGCACCATTTTCAGTAGGATTATGGTAGCCAGATTAAGGCTCGCAGAATGAGGCTCCATCCAAAGTTCCTTCTTTCTTTCTCAAGTGCAAGATTCCAGCATGCAGAATTAGAGAAAAAGAGCATGAAGCCCCTGGGACAGCTTGAAATAAGTTCTCTCAGACGTATGCTGTTCTGGTCTCCTCCAAAATGTTTTTTTTTTCACACTCTGCCTCCAGTCAGAGGCTTGGTGTGATAACCAGAGGAAGAACCTTATCAGAATTCGCAAGGGATGTTCTTTTGTGATTACAGTCTGATATTGCCTAAATTTCTCCTGGATGCTCAGCTTCACTGGAAAGCTACCAGAGTCTCTGTTTCCTAAAGCTCCTTCTGTGAAAGCATGAATGGTGGCAACAAGAAGTTCAGCACATTCGTCTGTTTAAATCTCACTCATGCTAACATGACTGCAAGTCTGTGTTTTGTCTGCTTCCAGTAATTTTAACAATGCACATTCAGATTTCCCAGCAACAGGATGTAGAGTGGATGAGAACAATGAAAACAAAGTGTTGTTTGCACTGCTACATATGCATACGCTATATACATCCCCTAAACTGATTTATTACCTTCATATTTTGCTCTCTGCATTAAATTAAGTCCTTATCTTCTTAGTGTGCTTTTTTCCCCCAGTTTAAAATGTTAACAAGAAAATAAATGATTTTATGTAGTAGTGAGTTCTTTACACTTGTTTGATAATTTCTAAGACTCTATGGCAATTTTCATTCATCTAATTGTAAAATCCATTGCAAATACCTTTCATTACCTGGAAAAGATATGCTGTGTGGTTGACTTCCAAATTATTCCAATTTAAGTCTTCAGGGTCAAAAGTTAAACTTTCAAAACTTTTTCTATGTTTCCTAATGCTCCTAAGAAAATGTTTAGTCTTATTACTTGGCTAATTTCCTTGAAACTTTGAGCTATAGAAGGAGGTTTTGTTTAAACAGCTCCAGACCATGCAAGTATTGTGTTAATATGGATGACTTTAAGAGGAGTAAACTGTGTTCCAGTAAAAATATAGCAATAAAATTTGCAACCTACGGTTCTTCTTTGATCATTTAAATTCTTTGGGATTTGATTCCCAGCATTTCAAATTGGGTCAGTAATTGATAGTTCATTGTACTGCTGTATAATTCATGTTTTTTGCAAAACCACAGCAAAAGCATGTCTGCCTCCTGGCAAGGGTGAAAGGACCGATTAGGCAACAGGAACTTCGTATCGCTGAACTGCTTCTTCATACTGAGCTTTTACAGTCTTGGCAGAATCCAAAGTCAGAGTTTGTAATCCTGGCTCAGCTGTTCGTGCATCAACAGTAATTGACTGTCCTATAGAGCACAGAGAGCGACAAATGGAGGTATGTGATCAAAACCAGAAGAAATATGGAAGGAAATAAGTGCATTCCTCAGAATCTTAGTAAAATAATTTGGTCAATTGTTTCATGCTAGGTACTAAAAATTAGTGCTTGTGCAGACTGATAGCTATGAATTTCAGCTGTGTGTGCAGAGCACAGATAGGAAGGAGGCAAAACTCCTCATTCTTGAACCTATTATGACTGAACTTGTGTCTCTGAAGGTATTTCCTACACCTTGCTGCCTGAGATGTCTGTAATCTTCCAAGTGCCATATGGAAAATGTATATAGGGAAAACAGTTGTATTGTCTGAATCAGAGATCCTAATTAGTATGTGAAATGCATCTCTGAAAAATCAAGTCATAGAAAATGCAACCAACGTGATATCTTTATGGAAAATTAATGCCAACTAATCCAACTGAATTTAAAAGGTGATCTGTCTTCATTTCAGCTACACTACGCTTAGTTAAGAGCCTGAATTTCTTACAGTGTCATCATTAAAACAAGCCACTATTTACTAGGCCAAGAAAATAATTACATTCTTAGTATGGGAAATCTGCCACAGTCAGATTGAAGTATTATTCCGTAGAGCTGTAAGTTAAGAAATAGTTTGTGGTTCAAATCAAATCTAGTAAACCCCAACCTAGAACAACTCATCATTGGCTGAGCAAGTGAATGTCATTTTCCAAAATCATTTTTTTTCATTTTGGATTATTTTCTGTTCACTCTGTGTTGTCAGTGTTCATCTTGATTGAAACCAAGATACAGCTCTTTCTGTTCTAAAATGAACCACTTGAGATGAAAAATGTTATGTGGGAATGAATTGGTAGGATGAACATACGCAAACACATTTCAACATATTTTTTGTTGAAATAACTATAGTCCTGTTGGAGATTTTCATTTACTTTAAAGCTATGTTTGTCCAGACTGGAGTATTTGTTCCAATTACTATTTCTTAAATACTACTTTAACATATGAGTATATAAGGAAAAGTATGTTGGATTTTTTATTTCTATTAAATTGTCCTAGTAGACTCTCATTAGCACAGAAGTTCAAGTGACTAATGTACTGAAATGACTGGCTGAAAGTAAAAGCTTGTTTTGGAAATGGCTATTTCCTAAATTGGAAATAATTCTTGGTGATCAGTTTATTGTTTACATCTAGACTCTCTTTAGTGCTCTATCCACACTGAAATGCACATTCAGCATGTTTAAGAGAAGCTGAAGAGTCTGAGAATAAAGACTGTCCCATTACAGGAACAAGTAGATTGATTCATCTGTTCACTTCTCCGACAAGATGACTCAAAAACAAATTTAACTTACTATTTCAATTTGTTGTCTAGCAAATGTGTAAAATCAATGAGTTTCTTGCCTTCACACATTAGACAGCTCCCATTGTACAGTGATGTTAAAGGGAAACAGTAACAGCTTTGTATGACAGGCAGAACATTTTTAAAAGCTCAGATACAAAGGAGAGTATTATCTGCATTACACTTTTTGTAAACACCTGTAAACATGCAACAGGATGACGGAAAATGGCTTTAAACTGGAAGAAAGTAGATTTGGACTAGATAAGTAATTCTTTACTGTGAGGGTAGTGAGACACTGGAACAGATTGCCGAGCAGTGCTGTGGATGCCCCTCCCTGAAAGCATTCAAGGCCGGATGGGGCTTTGAGCAACGTGGTCTAGTGGGAAGTGTCCCTGTTTATAGCAGGGGGGTTGGAATGATCTTACATGATCTTAAAGGTCTCTTCCAACCCAAACCATTCTGTGATTCTGCGATTCTGTGATTCTATGTTACTACGTTGCTGTTGCATTTTTCCAGATGAAATTCTTACTCATCTGATTAACCCTCACCTCGTGCATGACACGAGGTTGACCAACTGATGCTGGGTAATGGTAACAACTTCAGTGCTGCATCAAGCAAAATGCATAGAATTGAAAAATAATCCAATGAGATGTGTTTTTTTGTCTGTTCCCTGCAGATCAAGATGAGGTGCAATATGTTAAGATATTCATCAATACTAGACATAAGATTTATGCTGAACAGTGTAACATACCATTTTATTTTGTAAGCCTGTTTTATTATCTCTTCTCAGAAATTAGGTATTCAAATTTGGGGAAGGCCTGACAACTTTTCTGACAATGTATGTGGTTTAGTCTCTAAACCAGTCCTTTGTGAGGAAGAACAGAGTACCACTTATGACAGGAACATTGCACAACAAATTTCAGAAAGGACTGTAAAGCATGCTAGCCATTTCATGTGTCACCAATAGGAAAAATGATGTATGTGGACAAGTATAATTATGAACCCAAAGCCCTGGTTTCCCAACTTTCCTTAAAATTATTTTGGTTCTGTATCTAATATGTATCTTGGATTTGGTTGAAAAACAGCCAGAGAACTCCCAACTGTTTACAGATGTAACTGGCTTCAAACACATAGATTATTCCTAGGAAACATCAGCAAGAATATTTCCTTACGAAATTTACTCAGTAGCCTCCAATTTCAGGTAGCTCAGTATTAGGGGTACTCCTCTTGTGCTGCAAAGAACAGCTGTCACAGAAGGGTCAAGTTCAGGAGGTCTGTGAATTGTGGCTTTTTCCTTGGAGTTCTTGTAAGAGGGATATTGCAGGATGTGATGACTGCTGGAGCCCAGAGTCTGCATGGATAACTGGGCAGTTTCTTACCAAACTGGCTTCAAGATGTGTTGGAATAGTCTTTCCCAATCTCATGTTTAAGGTTGTTTTATTTTTCCCTTGAATTATCAAGTTGGAATTTGGCCTTGCAAAATATTCATTAATGCAGTATGCATTGCTTATTATTGTTTTTTGGTTTTTGTTTATTTGTTTATTTGTTTGATTGTTTTTTGTAATAACAGTCTTACCAACACTTGTCTGTGTGATTTTTCCCTGTTTTTCTTTTCAAAAGACATCTCAACAAATGTTCGGTTTAGGGTTGTTGTAACCATTGCCGGGTGTGTTCATTCCCAGGGTTGGGTGGGTTTTTTGATACATCTGTCTGGTTGTTCGGTTTGGTTTTGGTTTGGGATTTGTGTTGATGGTGGTGTTGTTTTTGTTTTGTTTTTTAAGATTCTCTTTCCCATAACTCAAGGAGGTAGTGTTAATACATTACCTCAGCAAACTAGTGATTCTGGAACTTGCTTCTTTATTAAGGGAGTTCACATTTGGACAGGGTAGCAATACATCATCTATTGGATGTTCTGCTAGAATGTGGTGTACATAACCTTTAAAACCTGTTCCTGTCACCAAAAGCTGCCTATTCTGTAGCTGGCCTTGATCCAACTTCTGACTCGGACCCACACTGGGCTTATGCCAGCCAGCTACTGTTCCCATCAGAGGCCGTCAGAGGCAGGGCTTGGATTTTGCCATTTGGACTGCTGGAAGATGAGGGTGGAAGCAATAAATGAAATGCATGGAGAGGCCTGGTGGGAAAATAAGTATTTTTGGCACTTGTTTGGGACAAGCTGCATAAGGCACTGCAGCTTAGACGCACATATGCAATGTGGCTATTCTAGACTTGTGCCAATGACAACTTGCTTTTACTACACAGAATGATGTCTGTTCTCCTCTCTCCAGCAGCCACCTTCAGGCTGCCAATGGCAGCTTCTCTATAAATGTGATTTTTGTCCAAACTCTCATTACTTCAAGTGATCCTCGGGAGACAGATACATTTCTTTCCCTCACCTGGATTTGTAACACTTCAATTTTCACCCTTCATCCATATTAGAATTGAAGTAGGGATTCAGATCATGGGGTGGACAGAGTGGGAAGCCCTAAAGGCTATTCGTATAGTGAGGGAATACCGGACAAAATCATTTTCTTCTTTTTTTTTCCTTGACATATTCTATCAGCACAGTGGTTCATCAGTTTCACACTTTGTGGAGATCAGTCAGCTCCAGTGAGGCAGAGCAGTATCTCTGAGGGAATTTGAATCACTTAGGGCTTTTTCTTTAAAGAAAATAGTCTTTGACTTCATTATCCCCTTTATTGATTAAATTCTAACTCTTTTCCTTGCATTGATCTGAACTATTCAACAGAGACATTTTCACTAGAGTTTCTGTCTTCTCAGCCAGCAATTAAAATTTTAAAACAGCACCTTTGAGTTAAGCATATTCTGTGAGTGGTTTTAAGGAATGGCTATTTTATCACACTTCTGTTGTCTAATTTGTGATTACTGACACTTCACAAATGCACAGAAATGCAGAAAATAAATGACTCAGTGTCTGAAAGTAGAAACTTTCTGTCCTCTCCTCCCACTCCAAGTTTGATTCAAACTTCAAAAGACTTGTCCTGAGTGTTCACGTTATTCCATTTTTCATTCCAGTCTGTAGCAAGGGTGTTGCTTTCTTCCCCCTCTCATATTTCTGAAAGCAGTAATACAGAAATCTCACTAGATGTATATTCTTTTATTATTTTCTACTGGGTCCAGTGACCTTAGGTCTGGGTAGTTTTGATAAGCCTCCAATCCAAGTCCAAGCCTTCTGAATCTGCTCATTTTGATAATACTAGGAACTATTCCAATATGCTTGCAACAAGCAAAATAACATCTTAGAATACAAATTGTATCTGGAAGCATGAATATTTTTTCTTCCTTGTTTTTGCGACAGCTGTAGTAATCAAATAAGAATTTTATTCTTTGTGTCTTGTCTACCAAATCTTTCTTCTGTCTATTAGTTCACTTCCTGCTATGAAGTAGGAATCAATTAAACGTTCCTATGTATTAGTAAAGCTTTTGTACAGGAAAGAATACAGGTATTTTAAGTCTGGAACAGAATCCATTTCTGTAGCTCTAAGCATCCTTGAGCAGCAATGATACTGTGCCCAGCAGTGGCTTTATATTTGCTGTGTTCTGCTCCTTATGTCCAGGGGCATATGTGTTTTAATTTATTCCCTAAGCAGTCCCCAAGGCTGTAAACTTAACACATTGCTTTTCTTGTTTTTGTTGTTGTTGTTGTTGTTGTTGTTGTTGCTATCATTATTATTGTTATCTTGTTGTTATAGGAAAGTTTTAAAGAAAAAAAATGTAGCAATCTTCACTACCCGATACTAGTTGTTAATACTAGTTCTATAAAGATTTCAGGAGGTGTGGCCAAACTACACATAATGGTATATGAAGGAAGTTTAATACCATTATCTATAGTTTGGCCACACCTCCTCTTTGCCAGAAGAAAGCAGATACAACATAAAAGGCACAGATGGCACCTTGATGCTCACAGAGTGGGGACAGGGTGAAACAGTTGTGCCTGCCAAGGTTTTGTATCTCAACCAGAGCCCCTTCACATTGGCTAGGTCCCGTTTGTTGCCCCATGCTGTACTATCTTTCATAAAGATTAATGTGCCAGGCACCACTGTAAAAAAGAAAATCCCATTCCCTCAGCATTGAATTAAAACAGTGGAATATTTCTTCCAGCGTCACCGACTTCGTGGATCATTATGATTGCTGTCTACTCACTGTAAGCTCCGCAAAAAGTTCATCTGCAGATCAGGTTCGCTGTTATTTCATGGAATATTTGAAGCAAATAGGTGAAGTAATACTCAGCTTCCTCGTGCATCCAGTCATCATTAGCTGTTTTTCACCATCACTAGGAAGTTTAGCTGGTAAGCCAAGGCCAAGCTTATGTACAGACCAGTCACTCTTTGCTGTTCATGAAGGGCCTCTTGGCTCTGTGGAGCTAACTCTTCTGGGGTTTAGGTGAAGCACACATTAGGAGTTGTATTGTCAGTGTTATTGCATGCATCATACTTGAGTTGTTCGTATGAATAGGACATAGACTGCATCTTCTTTGATGTTTTTCATTATCAAAAGCTTATGCGACTTGTAAGTATGTATGTATAGAGTATTAGCATCAGTGCTAGTGTTGCAGGCTAGCCAGAGTATTATCTGCTGATGAAAGGGCAAAATTCAGATTAAACCTAGTGACTTCCCGTTGTTGTTTTTTTTTTAAAATTATTATTATTTCATTGTATCCTCTGCAAAGGAACATTTTTCCAGCCTAGGAAAACATAAACAGTTGATAAAATTTAAATGAATGCTCTTCCTAGACCTCTGAAATTTCTAGCACTCCCTGCCAAGGACCTCAGTGTTGTTGTCATATTTTTTTTCACTAGTAATATCCAGAAATGCAAGGTGGTTCCCTTCTTGAAAAATTTCTGTGAAATGAGATAAAATTTTATTGGCTCATTGTATGCTCTTTCAGCATTCCGCAGCTAAATGATCTGTTTCCTTGGTCTCATTGCATTCTCAATGGAAATTGGCTTGCAGTCCTTTTCTTCATGAGAAGGGAAGGTGTAAACTCTGAAGAATTACATTAAGCACAAAACTTGACAGTTTGACGGTACCAGGCCTTCACCATAATCACTTTCATCAGTTCCCACCAGGTTTAGAATGAGCTTTTATTACCATTGCCTAAATAGCTCACTGCATTGACCAATACTGAATATGAAAAGGTAGAATGGATTCCTCTTTATGTAGCAGGTGGTAGAAAGCTGGTTGATATATGATATATGATAAATCATTTTTAAATTTCATGTTGGTGATTAAACAACCTCACAAATAAACAAACTTTCCAGTTTGCTCTGGAAAGTTGGACTCTGGAAAGTTGGGGGGTTGGACTCGATCTCTGAGGTCCCTTCCAACCCCTACAATTCTGTGATTCTGTGATTCTGTATTTATCTACTTTATATCATGACTTCTCTAGGGATCATAGTCAAATATTTTATAATTTCATTAATTTTTATATGCTCTCACAATTTAAAAATGTGAATAAAATCTATTTTTCAGCATCTGTTAATTCCTCTGTTGATTCTCCTGTACACTTTAGATTCACAAAGACACTTGCATGGATGCTGTACCTGACAGAACAAAGCAGAAGCAGTTACATGCAAATGTTAATGTATAAATAACACCATCATCAAAACATAATCAATGGGCAGGGTGTGCTTGGGGCTCCCTTCTGGTTTGAGTCACTTGTTTTGAAAGACAAACGAGAAGGCCATATACTTTGGAATGCTGCCTCACTGATGAGTCCAGAGGTAACTGGTGGAAAAAAAAAAAAGTATGGATACAGATTATGAAAACAATCCACTAGCCATGCTGTTTGTTGTGTACAAAGAACTTGTCCAAAGAAAAATAAGTCAATGGGGAAACTCCCATAGATTCCAGTGGGTTTAGATAGTATATCATGACCACATCTTTTATGACCAGATCTGTATTTGTTAGCATGCAGGAGTATATGCAATACAGTCAATTGCTCTGCTGCATATTGCTGATAATAAAACTCTTTTGACGAATTGCTGGTGATTAGGAAGACCTTGTGCCAGCAGTGTCACAGGGGGAACAGCAGCACACCTTCCAGTGCTGCTGGAGCAACAGTAGAGAGGAAATTGTTGCCCATGTGATGTGTCCTCAGAGCAGCAGAGCATTGGTAATTCAACGTGCAAACCTTTAAAAAATACCACTTGGTTAGCCCAACTCTGCTCTGAACGAAGCAGATTTTATTAAAAGAAGAGCTAAGCTGTTCTTGAGCTGAAAATTTAAGTTTCAGGCTGGGTTCTGAAAAATTCTTTTGTTTTTTAATGATACTGGAAATGCTTTCTGCCTGCTAGGTTTATTGGGAAGCTTTTCAAAGAGACATTTTTATTTATTAAAAAAAAATTAGGAAAAAAAAAAACAACACAGCTTTTTAAACCATATGGTCCTCTAAATTGTTTGTATCCATTTGTATTATCTATAGTGTTCATTCTGATCACGAGAATTTATGCAAGGGCTGAGGAAGTAATGCACTGTATTTTAGATGGGAATTCTTTCTTTCTTCCCCTTACTCTGTCTCTCTCTCTTGTAAAGAATGTAATTCAGACAAAAACAAGTTTCCAAGTGTAAAAACTGTCAAAATCTTAATTAGCAGAGGACAGTGATTTCCGTATGATGCTGGACTACAAACCACTATAGATTCTGATTTTTTCTCAGGAAAGGATGGAGGTGTCAGGTGAGAAAGTGTACCTGAAAAATGGGCATTCCTCATTTCTTGTTTCCTGATACTGTAGTGTGGATAAAACCAGATGGGTTTCAAATAAGTGCATTACCAATGACTAAAGATACAGTTAGAATTTCATTTTCAGGGATTCATCTGTGTAGCACGCTGGCTTATTTACACAAGCAGCATCTGTTTCACACATACAACATGATTAATCTACTTTAATTGGCATCCACATTCTCCTAATAAAATTGCAGCTGCCCACCCATACAGTGCTCCCTTTTCTCATAGTAAGATAAAAAGTCCTTTAAAGGACAAAAAGGCAAGCCACCTAAATTTGTCAGCAACACAGCCATCAGCACGATTATCAGTGTTCTTTACAGGCTACAGTTTTATAAAGCTTATAAAGCTTTATAAAGTTGTCTGAATGCTGGTTTGAACTAGACCAATAGAAGAAAGTATTGCTGGAGCTACTTCAGATGTACAGTAATGTATCACAAGATATGTTAAAATCTGATTTAGGCTGTTGACCTGAAACAACTTTGTGGAGAGTATCAATCTAATACAATTAGACTAATACATTAGTTTCAGATCTATTTTGTCACATTTCATTCCCCTGTTTATCTCATTCTGTGTTTTCTGCCATGTTTTTCCCATTCCTGTGTATTACATGTGGAAATCCTTGAAGGTTTTGGGACTATCAGAGGTGTATGTGAGCTGTGGGGCCAGTCTGTGACAGAGACATATGCTGAATGTTGTCAAATCCATAGAAAAACACCATAACTCAGGAAATCGCTGAGATACAATCAGTTGGCAACTGAAAAAGCACTTTGCATGCTTCAAAGAGTGTCTGTTTTTGGCCACTGTTGGATACAAGGTTCTGGGCTAATTTGGGTTGACCTAGGACAGCTGTTCCTACCTTCTAGCAGTCTGGCAAATTATCTTTTTCATTATCTGTTTCATATTGGCTGACATGGCCTGTTTCTTCATTCCAGGAAGGCACTTATTTCAGTCCAGTTCAGGCCACAGTGACCAAAATGGCAGAATGTTTTTTGCTATGATGTGTGTGAAATAGAAATTGCAGGTGTCCAAGCCAAGTGCCAAGTTAGGCAGGTGCTGGGCAGGCTTGGAGTATGAAATGTAAGGTGATCTTCCAAGTCACAGTGTTGGGCACTGGGGGCTTGGCTGTCTGACATTAGCATTGCATACTCTCAGGGTTGCATTTGTGTATTTGGCTGATAGTACTGAAGAGCCTGATAGCCTCAGGTGATCTACAATCCTTCTGAGACCCTGCTCCTAATTCCAGGTTGACTGAGCATCTCTAAAAGCCTCGAGTTGGAGAAGAAAAATCTGGCAGATGGACTGATGGAATATGGGCTCTCTGAAACTGGGCGGGGCCTATATTCATGGAAAAGTAGTAACTGAAAAATTCCATTTCAAATGTAGGGCTGGCTACTGTCTTTCAGCCTGCCATGCTCATTAATCCATGTCTTCTGCTGGTTGTCTCAGTTCTTTTCTCATAACTGGGATAGGTGGCCTGCTAAAGCAGAGGCATATCTTGAGTGGTAACCATTTTGCATCCCCTCCATTTGGCCTCTGAAGACAGATCTTAGCAAGCCCAGCACAGTCATGGCTAATTAGGATGTGCTTTAGGGTTAGAAGCAGTTAGGTCTCCAGCTCTATGATTGCAACAATAAGAGAACAGTAAGAGATGCAACAGAAGGTATGCACGAGTGAAATGAGAGTGTCCCTTAATTCTGTTGCAACATGCATGAAAATTGTTTTGACAGAAAAGGAAATCTTTGAAATTTTAGGGCTAAAAAATGTTTTTGTGATTTTGACCAGTTACAGGAAAAAAAGAAAGAAAGAGAAAAAGAAAAAGAAAAAGAAAAAGAAAAAGAAAAAGAAAAAGAAAAAGAAAAAGA
>JAOWBP010004700.1:48450482-48462500 GCA_028571105.1 Tragopan temminckii | reverse complement strand
GGTTGTATCTAGTTCAAACTGTTTTTCTGCAGTAAACTGCTTGAAATGAATGATTCAAAACCTGCTGTGCAGATCTGCGGATAATAGGTAATCTAGGCCATAATTCCTTTCTGCCAGTCCCCAAGTGTATATGTACAAATTGTTCAGCAGGAAGAAAAAAAATAGAAAAAAAATAATTTAGTCATGAGAGTGTTTAAAATACAGTTTTTAAGATGACATCTATGTATTCTCTTATACTCTTCAGATAGCTGGATCTTTTTAACTGTACCTAGTTATTTTGTAAAGATATCAGACTAACCAAGTCTAACTTGAAGAGAAGACTTTTCATTGTATGAATGCTGGACTAACCCATTTCTCTATAAGAATGACCTTATTTAATTTTTCTGGTTTATGATATTCTTAAGTTTCCTTATGTGGTGGTCAGTGTAAAGAATAGGCCCTGGGGAACTGTAAGCTGAGACCATGATTCAGGAGAGTTTGTAAGCACACGCTTAACTTTAAGCAAGTGTTTAGAAGCTGATGAAGTCAGTGGGATTTAAACAGCCACTTAGAACCTAATACTAGAAAGGAGCGGAGAGGACATGAAAGATTTCAAGTGCAATTTAGGTTTCATTGTTTCTGGGTTTCCTTTGGTTAAATGCCTTATTTTTGTAATTAGGTTCAACACAGTTTTGCAGGTTGTGATGACTGTGGAAATCATCAGCATGGTATTATTACAACCAGAGCAAAGAGCCAGCCCATGCTTTGACTAGAAGGATGGGTCCCAGAAATGGAGGCAGGCTTGGGACAGCAGGTGGAGGAGAACAAAGATGTGTGTTTCTGTGTGAGAAGCTCATTCGGGGATTCTTATTTGTCCCCTTTGGCCTTTTGTTACTGTTCATGATCACCCTAGGGCAATAAGTAAGAGCAAGGAGAGAAGGCAGTCTGGAGATTTCACAGTCTGGAAAAGGGTGATGACACAGTTTAGTCATTGCTGGTGTTATGTAAATGTATATGTGATAAATAGTGCTTAATGACTATGAGAAATGGCTTCTCACATTTGCCAGAAAAAAATCACAAAGTATTGGATTTATGAAAGGCCTTGACAAAATTCCTAAACAAACCAAGTTTTCCTTTACTGCATGGACTTGTAGTTATGATTAAGAGATTTGTATTCTTTGCCAGTGAAGGCTGTGGCGCTAGTGTGTTGCTCAAGCTGAATGCGTCTAGTTTATTTAAGCAAGAGGGAGTTTAAGTGGAAATGAGCCACAGAAATGTGTGCCACTTGTCTAAAACAAATATAGTTTAGGCTTTTCCTTTCAAGTGACATCTATTATTGCATTTTTAAATAGATCTTTGTTAGTAAGCATCTGCAAGTGTGTTTGATTAGACGAAAAGATCCAAGGCTATATTTATCTTCCTAAACTCGAATGTTCTTTTCAAAGAAGGACCTGCACCTACGCCAACTGAAGTTAATTAGAAATCTGAAACTGAACGGAAGTTCCTAAAATAGTACTGTCAGACTTGTTCATCTACATGATGTGTGTCTGCACAGCCATTTTAGACATTACATGGGCTTTTCTGGGGATCTTTAGAATTATTATTATTATTTTTTTCAGGACTAAATAGGTGATTGATAGAGCAGAAAATGAAAATGATTTTGAGAACTCATCCATGCTGGTCATTAATATGTCAGAAAGAGAGAGATGGTTATCTTCTTAGCATAGCAGATTTGTTTGCAAGTTTGTTCTTGCTGCAATAAATGTGTCTGTTTCTACCACAGTTTAGAGATTCTCATTTGGCTTTTCTCCTTTTGAAAGATTCCAGAGTGACACCTGAAGAAAAGAACTTGCGCGGCTTAAAACAAAATTGTCCTCTTTTTGCTAGTTTGTAGTTCTAGAGAACAAAGAAGGGCACTCACGAGAGCTTAATGTAGGGTTTAGCAGTTGTCCTTTTTTCAAATGTTATGCTTTAAGTTTTGTGCTCTGCAAGAATTACAGACGTACCTCACTCGACATGGTTATGATGAGCACAGGTGCAGCTGCAGCTTGGCTTGCAGCCAGAGGAAACTTATTAAAGAACATTGATTCCCTGGCTGAAAGTTAAATTCCTAGTAGCTGCATTGGAAATATTCTTCATTTACAGTATAATTGAACAATCTTACTATTATTATTATTTGTCTGCTGACTTCAACTGTGTCTAGACATTTTGTTTAATATGCTGAATGTGTGAAAATGCCACACATGGAAGGTTCTCTAAGAGGGATGGAGATTATATTCCTTGAGCAAGAAATTTTTATTTTTTTCTATCTGTATTCCTTCTTGAGCATGTTTCTCATCTTCTGTTAATTTGTTTTGGGGCCAGCTTCCACTTGGGCTGTGATGATGCCTGAGGCCCCTGGTCTCTTCAGATGATTGAAAGTAGCAGAAAAAAGTATATTTTCAAATTCATCTTTAAAAAGATATGTTTGCACATAGTTTTTTCTTGGTGCATCTGTATATATGAGGCGTTTTCTCCACCTCTACTTCACACCATTTCTTTTACTTTTCATGTCTCAATTTTCCTCTTTTCAGCCAATAGCTGTAGGCAGCCCATGTGATGGCCCCCTGGGGAAACAGTTTTTCAAGACCAAGGTTTTACGTATAGCCACAAGGTCTTTGAGGTTTCACCCAGGTCTATACACAAAGCTCCTTTTATAATCCTTCTTTATTAATGACTGCTGATGAGTACCTTTCTTCTGTAGACTTTCTGTGAAGACGGAGTTGTCTTCACCCAGACAGCAGACTGCTGATAAATCAAAAAATCCAAGTTTTTCTCGGGGTGGGCTAGGCAAATCATCTCCAGAGCAAGAACGTTGTTCTCAGCTTTTGTCCTGTCAGTCAGTGCAGCTGCTCACTAGCATTTAATGTGCATCACCTTTGTTTCACGGTTTATGCTATAATGACTACCAATTTTCTTTATGTGTATTTTTTTATGTGTTGCTGCTGCCATCTATTTTTATGATACTGAAGAAAGTATACATCAGATTATATCCCATGTTAATATCTACTCATGAAGCCTTTGTGTTTTTTCAGATTAATGGCAGGAATGAACAATTAAACCTAACAAAAGAGAGGCATACACACACCAAGTCTTTCAGCCTTTTCCTTAAAAAAAAAAAAAAAAACAAAAAACAAACAAACAAACAAAAAAACTGCACAGCTGGGAGAGCTGAAATCTCATTTTAGTAAAATGTCAGCTTTTGGTTAGAAATGGTTCTTTGAATTACCAAGAAATTGGGGAAGATAATGTTGTGGGTTAAGGAAACAAGTATGGCTCTTAGATTGCTTAATTTTTTTAGGAAACTTTCGTAGTAGCTATGTTAGTTTACCAAAGTGTTGCTCTTTTCCAATCCCATGAGTGTTGCTTGAGAACAAAATCTTCAGTAGAAGCATAACTACAATGTGCTGCACTAAGGGCAAGCAAGGTATGCACATTGGCAAACATATCTCTGTGCAAGAACCTTTCATCCTTCTGGCAAGAATACCTCAAGATGAGCAATTTTGCTATGTTGCAGCCTGGTTTTGCTTCAGAGCAGCTACAACTTGTTTGATCCTTTTACCACTAGGAAGTTCTTTTTAACCATGTCATTTGTAGCAGTCACATTAGAGATTATTTTCTCCTTTAAACTCCTGCAAAAACATTACCAAGTGGAATTGGCTGTGTATTGCAGCAGGACTGATGTGCTGATTTTCTCTGGGGTCTTTGTGAACTCGGGAACAATTCATCATGTGAAACAAATGGGATTGGTCCATCTGTCCAACTGCAAAAAAAGGTGTTGCTTTTTCTCCCAAGCTTTGCAAAACCATCATGCTGTTACTGTACTGCTTAGTTAAGTGCTGTGTTCCATGTCCTCTGTTTCTTATGGCTCTTACTCAGCTGTGGAAAGAAATATCAAGTAATGTAACCACTTTCTTCCAAATCTTGGGCCAGAATCTCAGCTGGTGTAAGTCAGCAGAGCTCCACTGACATTATTAGTGCTACAGTGATTCACACCAGCTGTGGATCTGGTCTACTGTCTCAGTTTATGAAGGGCTTGAACTAAATGTCAGGAAATATGAAATGATCTCTTAGAGTCAGCAGTTCTCCAGATGTGTTAATGGAGTTTAAGTTTACCAGAAGGCAAGACTTCAAAAAGTGATCCAACAGAAGAATAAACTTTCAAGAAGAATGCCTTACTTACAGGCTTTTTGGCAAGACAGGGCTATACAACTCACTGCAATTTAAGGAAATTAACTATGTTATGCATCAGGGTATGGTAATAAAGCTCCAGTGAGAACCGAGGATGACTGAAAATAATTTCACAGCACAAAGCAAGCTGTTGGCATGTTGTGAATAATTGCCATGCAAATATGAATCATTCAGTCTTAAAGCCAAAATTAAGTAGCTTATGAACTTCATATAAGGAGTCTAATGCTTCCACTTTGCAAGTGCAGTTGGGTTTACTCATAAGCATGGTATTACAACTTCTGGAGATCAAATGAGGACCATGTTGTTACAAGAACACAGAAGCTTAATACTTCTAGCTGTGCAATGTTAAAACCCACTAGCGACTTGGCTTATAGATGGGCTTTCAAATCTAGTGTTGAAAACAGTTAATTTCCCCAATGAGGATGGAATTGTTACTGACACTGCTGTTCTTATGCACTGTCAGGCTTACTTTTCACAATCAGAAAATTCTGCAGTAGGTAAAACCTGAAAGTTAACAAATCTGGGGTTTCAGAACTCTTGCCATAGTGCCCATATGACATATGGACAGTGAAAAATTCCGAAGGTACTCTAAATATGACCTCCAGTATCTGAAATATGTGGTGGTATGGAGATCTTTCGTGGCCTAATTTGTTTACTGGTGAGATCATTCTGAATTAATTGATAGGAGTGCTACTGCACTCTGTGTGGTTCACCTTTGTTCTCACTGAAGATGTATCACTTTAAATCAACTCAGAAGGGTAAAAGAAATGCACACCTTCATTAGCTAAATCAAACATCATGTTATGCTACCTGTACTTAAAAAAAAATAGGATACAAATGAGTTGCTCACTGGCAATGAGAACAATACAGAATGATCTGATCCTGCTGACCAGAGGTCGCTGGCTAAATTGTCTGAATCCGGCAGGATTTACTTGTATTTAGTACAAGTGGCTTTTGATGTCATGCCCTCTTTCCCCAGGTGTCACTGCACACTTTAAAACTATGTATCTAGATGTGAACAAGAGAGTTTTGAAGAGTTCATGGAAGAACCGAGTTAGATTTCTAGAGAAAGTAATGATCATAACCTAAAAAAGAACTTGTAACAGTTTGCAGAACTAGAATGACAGAGCGGTGAGGAAACTCTTCTAAGAACTGGAGAGCTTGTAGGAAGGGAAGGCACCCCAGACTCAGCATTTAATGGGTTTTTACTGATTCCCAAGGACTACAGAGGGTTCATCTCCAAAAGGAAATAATTCTCCAAGTCCGCAGTGGGAAACATTGTAGTGAGAGCTACGAACTTCCAATGGATTGACTTGAAAGGTAAGAAGCTGTGAATCAGGTAGTGGCTGAGGTCTTGGGAAAATTAATACATTTGGAAGACTGCGGTGTTCTTTAAATTTTCTGTTCCCTGGAGCTTTCCCATAAGAATGGGAATTTGGGAAAACTTGGTTCTGAATCTCTATAAAGCCAGATTACAAAACAGCAATCACAAGTCCTGATTTTACTTAACTATATTGGCAGCTGTGGAGTAGTTGAAGGTTTGAATTAGTCTAGAAATTAAGATAGCTTTTGAATGCCTCATTACACTAAGCCCTCATATGGCAGCATTTCAGTGTAACACTTTCCATCGTGTCTAGTTCTTCCCATCCTGGTGGATCATGTGTTAGCCTTGGTAATATAAGATTTTTTAACTTCTGTCAGAATTACACCAGTGGAATATACCTGGGCACAAAGCCACCAATCCTCGTGAATTTCCAACCAGCACAAAACCTTACAGTGCAAGCACATCAAGTCTCCTCCCTGCTTCCTGTACCAATTCCCTACAGTCTCCTGTGAAAAGGTTTAAGAGATTAGCTCCCATTTTCAGAGCTGCTAGTGATACCACCCTGGAATATCACATCAGTGAGAAATACAGTAATTAGTAATTCTTCTCCTAAAGCTACAAAACTAGTTTGTGCAGGATTCAAATATTTTTTGTGGATCCAGTCTACACATATTAATTCTTGTAAGGATTGGAAGCTGTCACAAATGTAATCTTCTGTGTTTCTCAGTATGGTTTCTCACTTACCTTTGTTTTCTTCTGCTATGCAGTTTGGTATCAGGCTTGCACCCTCAGAGGACCTTTGAGACAACTCAGTATGAATCTTAATTCTGTCCATCAGTTTGGCCTCTGTGCCAAACTGATGGACAGCAGACACATGCTTAGTGCCAGGGTAAAAAATAAAAAGCAGTTAGCTGAGCAACATCTTGTATAGAAACAGCAGAACAGCTCCTCGAGATTTTTTTCTGCGTTAGTTCTGTTCTCCCCAGCTCGCTGTGTTGATCTGGTGGGTGAAATGATCATTCTCAGGGTCTTGAAAGTTGTAAGAAAATAACTAAAGGCTTGATATTTATAAACTGAATTTCATCTCTTTGTTTTGCCATTGCCATCTCAGCACATATTTAGGTCTCTTACACATAACACTAACAAAAATCTCAAAACACACTGTTAAATGGGCACCTTGACAGTGCATACATTGGATTTGTTTATATCTGTATCTCTATTTATTTCAGATCTGTTTCTTTGCTTTATATTTCCAGACCTGATCTCTCCTCACAGAAGACAGCAGGCAAACACTCCCCGGATGTGATGTCTCTTGAAACACTGGAAAACACTTGTGAGCCAGAGGACCTCTTTGCTGACATCTAGCTATGTGGTGGCTGAGAAACTGAGAGACTGGTGCTCCATATCATGTTGAGCTATAAAACTAAAAAGCTTTGTTATACACTCAGCTGAAATCTTTACGGTATGTGATGACATATTGCTCTACTCCTCTTGCACTGCCCTTATCCCCATCCTTCACTACGCAGCTACAGACCCCTGGGTTTCCTAAGGCTTTGTTTGTGCCAGCCTTGAAATCAGTTCAGCCTCTATGCAGATCTTTTATCACACTTATGTGGGGAAAGAGAGCACGCTCACAGCATTTTTACATCATAATAGTCTTTGGCTGCTGATTGTATCCAGGATCAACTGTTTTTCAGATGTCCCCAGAAAATCATTCAGCCAAAAGGAAGACTTACGGGTATCGCTGTACTTACCTTATATACTATCCCTTTCCTGGGAAGCTCAGCTTAGACATGGTCTAGCTAATTTGTCCTTGACTTTAAGTGAGATATATATCTTTCAAAAATAAAGTATCCAAAGAAGCCACATTTTTATTTTTATTTGACAATTCTTTGTAGTATCATACATTACGAAGTACATTCTTGCATTGAGAATAAAGTTTAAGACTGAATCTATTTTAAGCTTCTGTAGAAACTTGTAGCCTTTAAAATTGACGTTTTCATATTTCATTATTTTCCCTAATTATTTTTCTAAAGCAATAAAATGCTTTCTAAAAAGGCCTTGGTTTTGGTTTTATTTGCTTAGACAATCTATGAGAAAGGCACCACTTAGCAAAATGCTGTAATGCATAACCTCTTCCTGACTGGTGTTAATGCATTCATTTAGATTTAAGAAGTTAGCAATGTGTGTTTACTTTCAGTGGTTGACAACAAGTGTGTAGAACTAAGTATGTACATCAGGTTTCCGCTTTGCAATTTTAAAAGCTCATATCAATTTTTAGTAATTATTATTCATCTGTCTAAGAAATAAGAGTTTTAAACTTGAATAATTCCACTGATATCACCAGGACTGTGCAATATAGTTCCACTTCTGTGTTCTATGGCTTGCAATGAACCCTGGAAACCACTTCATATTTTTGAAATACCAGCTTATTTAGGCCCTGGTCCTGCCAAAATTCAATCCTATACTTAACTAAAAAGCACCCATGTCAGTATTTGCAGAATCAGGGACTCATTTAAAAACCTAAATGAGGATTTGGGAATATTAAAATTAAGTATTCCTTTCTGAAAAGCATGGTCATAGCATTTTAAATTCACAGAGGTCTTTGGGAGAATGTTATAAATCACACAGTAAAAACTTGAATGGCCAAAATACTTTGCTTTCTACATAGACTTTGTGCCTGAGAAATGACAGGACCACAAAAGGCCTATTCATACACTCATTCAGAGGTATTGCCTGATTTAAGATCTTCCAGTGCTGATCTGACAATGCTTTCAACAAAAACTTGTATATAGTTGCAATTTTAAGGTGAAAATTTTCCATGACTTAACCTGAAATAGAAAAGCTAGCTTTAATTTTGCCTGCAGCAGAACATGAAGGTGAATAGAGTTGAACATCCTGCAAAGTTCTGCTTTCAAGGAACTGTTGCTTTCTAATGGTAAAATGTTAATTAAAAAATAGCAAATATTACACTCAGCAGATGTAATAATTCTGTTAGAATACTTAGTACTTCATCTTTTCTTTGAGCCATGAATCAAGGCAGGAATTCTGTAGAAAACATCATGATGGTGGACGTACCTTGGACTGAAAACAGAAGTGCCATCTAGTTAGAGTAGCCATGATATAGAGCCAGTTTCCCATTAGCTAAGTCAGTTTGTATACACTAGAACACCCTCTTTCCATCAAAAACCATTTACAACATGTCAGTCTCCACAACTGTGTGAGACTATGTTAGTGAAATGCCCCTTTTTGAAGAATTTGTGCAAGAAGCTGTAGCGTTTTTGCTAATGAAGTTTCACAGAATCTTAGAATGTCTTTGGCTGGGAGGGAACTCAAAGTCCACCCATTTCCAGCCTCCTGCTGTGGGCAGGTTGCCACCCACTCGATCAGGCTGCCCAGGGCCCCATCCAATCTGACCTTGGATGCCTCTGGGGATGGGGCACCCATGACTCTCAGGGCAGCTGTGCTAGTGCCTCACCACTCTCAGAGTAAAAAGTTTCCTCCTAATGTCTGATCTAAATCACCCCTCTTTTAGTTTAAAGGCATTCCCCCCTGTTCAATCACTACCTACCTATGTAAAAAGTCAATCTCTCTCTCAGGTTTCCGTTAAGTACTGGAAGGCCACAATGAGGCCTCCCCAGAGCCTTCTTCAGGCTGAACAATACCACTTTGCCCAACTTTTCTTCATAAAGAGGTGCTCTAGCCCTCTGATTGTCTTCTTGGCCCTTCTCTGGACCCACTCCAATAGTTCCATGTCTTTCTTGTGCTGGGTCCTCAGACCTGTACTCAGTAGTTGAAGTACCCCAGGATAATAGTGGCAAATAAACAATATGACAGAATTATTACACCTGCCAACTGAGTGTAGCATTTTCCAATTGTCTTTAGGAAAGACCCTCTTATTATAATGCCAAAATGAGCCCATATTAATTGTGAGAACAGAGGTAGTATTACAAAAACTACAGAAGAAGAATGAAACTTCTTTACAATGCATATTTATCTGTGAGTGGTGAAGACATCCACTTTATCCACAAACTCATTCATCCCATTGCACTGAAATGGGCCCAGTGGCCTTCTTTGCCCATGCCAAGTAAAATCTATTTCAAACAAACCCATGATCTTTGGGACAAGAATTCAGTAATAACACCTCATAACGTATTGTAAAAAAAATCTGCTAAGGTAATATAGTATGCTGTCATTCTTGGTGAAGTCTCAGAGAAAAGCTGGAATCTATGCAATTCCTCCATGCTCGTGGAGCTCTTGTGGAATATTTCTGAAGCTTACAGAGCAGAAGGGTTCCGTTGTGAGTCAATAAACAGTACTACCGTTTCTAAATCAAATATAATGTTCACCTTCTTCACAATGACAAAACGTTCACCAGTTTATGCTCTTGTGAACCACCATAAGTTTTAGGGTCTTACGTACAGAGATATGAGATAGTCTCTTGGTTTTCCTTTCTGTATTTGTGTAGTTGACAATTCCCCAGTTTTGTAACTGGTATTTCACCTTACTGACTTGCACCTTATTTTTGGAGCTGATTTCTCTAGTTTGTCAAGATGATTTTGAATGCTTATTATTTCTCAGCTTGTTACTTTTTGGTACTTTGGTACCAGGTTGCTCATAGCAAATGTAGTGTCATGGTTTTATAATTTTTGGTTATTGGTATTCCACATCATAACATCAAGTAGTACACTGGGAGTTAAATTGTTAATGCTCCAGTTCCGGGTGCCTGTCCTAGAAGAGAAGAAGAACTACATTCCCCAGAAGACTGTTCGCTGTTTTTTATCATTCCTGCTCAGAAGGAACAGATATAAGGCCTTAGTAGGTCATCTGACCTATTTTCTTCATCAGGCTCTCCTCCCTGCTGCTCAACCAGACTGCGCATCTCACTTCAATGTAGTGGTGAGGCCTATCCACCTTTCGGACACTCTCTTTCATTATATTTGATGTATTAGCTTCAATTCTAATGATATTGTATTATAATATGTTATCTTGCATTCTGATACCGTATTTAGTAAATTAGTTTGTTTCTCTTCAGATTGTTGCTGCTGTTTTCAATTGTTTTTGGGTCCCCTGTTTCGCTTCTCCAGAGGCGCAGATTTGCAAAATCCCTCCGCCCTGCTGGTCATAGAATTGGGCAGAACCAGCCTGTAAACTAATGACATGTAGTAAGCTCCCTATTGCTGATATGCACACCATTAATGAAAACACTGAATATTTATGATGAAGGGTTTAGGGGTGTCAGTTGATTAAAGACTCAACCTGAGCCGGCAGTGTGCTCCTCCAGCCCAGAAGGCCAATGATATCCTGGTTTGCATCAAGAGAAGTGTGACCAGCAGGTTGAGGGAGGTGATTGTGCCCCTCGACTCAGCTCTTACGAAACCCTGTCTGGAGTACTGCATCCGATTCCGGGGCACCCAACACAAGAAGGACATTGAGCTGTTGGAGTAGGTTCAGGGGATGGCCATGCATCTTCATGATCAGAGCACTGGAGCACCTCCCCCACAGGGACAGGCTGAGAGAATTGGGGTTCTTCAGCCTGGAGAAGAGTAGGCTCTGTGGTGAACTTATAGTGGCCTTCCAGTACCTGAAGGGGGCTCACAGGAAAGCCAGAGAGGGACTTTTTATATGGGCATGTAGCAACAGGATGAGGGGAAATGGCTTTAAACTGGAAGAGAGTTAATTTAGACTAGATATCAGGAAGAAATTCCTTATTGTGAGGGTGATGAGACACTGGAAGAGGTTGCCCAGTGGGGTAGTGGATGCCCCCTCCCTGGAGGCATTCAAAGCCAGGCTGGATGGAGCTGTGAGTAACCTCTTCTAGTGGGAAGAGTCCCTGCCTATAGCAGAGCTGTTGATGTAGTCTACCTAGACTTCAGCAAAGCCTTTGATATGGTCTCTCAGTATTCTTCTGGGGGAACTGGCTGCCCGTGGCCTACTCTTCTTTGGGTAAGGAACTGTCTAGAGGGCCACGCCTAATGGCTAGTGGTTAATGGAGCTAAGTCCAGCTGCCGACCTGTTACAAGTGGTGTCCCCCAGGGGTTGGTACTAGGGCCCATCTTGTTTAATATCTTTTTTGATTACTTAGATGAAGGGATTGAGTGTACCCCCAGTAAGTTTGCAGATGACACCAAGCTGGGAGGTAATGTCGATCTGCCTGAGGGTAGAGAGACCCTTCAGAGGGATCTAGATAAGCTGCATCACTGGGCTGAGGTGAATGGGATGAGGTTCAACAAGACCAAGTGCTGGATCCTGCACTTTCGCCACAATAACCCCATGCAGCGCTATAAGCTTGGGGACAAGTGGCTGGATGATTGTGAAGAGGAAAGGGACCTGGGGTGTTGGTTGATGCTCAGCTGAACATGAGCTGACAGAGTGCCCAGGTGGCCAAGAGGGTCAACGGCATCCTGTCCTGCATTAGAAATAGTGTGGCCAGCAGGAGCAGGGAGGTAATCATCCCCCTGTACTCAGCACTGGTGAGGCCGCAC
>JAOWBP010004700.1:48431957-48450382 GCA_028571105.1 Tragopan temminckii | reverse complement strand
TTTCTTTTTTTTTTTTTTTTTGCTTTTTTTTTTTTTTTTTTTTAATTGTGATTTTTCTTTCAGTTTCACGTGTGAAAGAAAAAGCTCACAATTCTCTGTTTTTGCAGCCTGCTTTCTCCAGCTAAGACTGATCTGGGGACCTCTCCTGCTGCTATCAAAGATTTCAGTTGATGGCCCACCTGCACTTAGGTCATCTTTTCACATATTTGATTTTAATGGATGTATTTACTTCATTAAATTTTACCTAGAATGTGAAGTATGAGTGCATGTGTTGGGGATTGGTGTTTCCAGAAGATGGACTGGGAACAGTCCAAAGAAAGATGTAGGCGACTCTGGAGGAGTCTGACTTTCAATGTGATGGTTGGTTCAGAATTGTGATGGAACCCTGGTACTGCCCTCCAGCTCAGCAACGCTCCCTGTCACAATGTCCACTGTCAGCATTGCTACTGTGACACGTGGGCACACAAAGTCTGTCAGGAATGTTCAGGGAAAAGTGATGTGTGAGGTTCCTCCTAGGGGCTGGAAACAGTGGAACCTTCAGAATCCTCCTTAGAGGACATCTCTGAAGTTAAAATCTCCAAATTAAACAGCTGAAACCAAAGTTTTATGCATGAAAACCACTGGCACTTCTCTGTGGGAGGTGACCCTGGCTGGTTTCATTGCTCCGGCTTAAGTCCAGAAAGTGAGAAACGAAACTTCACTAACACAAAACGATACACAAGCCAAAAATGAAATACATGGTCTCTGATTTCACAAAAGATATATGCAAGTTTCACAATAAGTTTCTCATATCCTTTCCTCCTCTCCTCAGCATATTAGTGATTTTGAGAGAAATATGAAAATCAGGCTGAAGTGGAGGCAACTTCTAGTGTGTAACGCCCAGGGAACACTGTTGCAGGGGGTGCCCACGCCTCAGTACCTCTCTCTGTCTCTGCAGCATGCCCAAAGTCCCTCTGCCCAGGAGCCTCTTGCCAAGGAGAAGTTATTCCACACCCAGTCCTGTGATTATAATTTGAATAGAAAATTGTCATGAAAGAAAACCCTACTGAGGACCTCAAAATTATCTCCATAAATTCTAGTGACTATGCTGCTTTTTCTGCATTTGTCTGGCTGGATTTTTATTTTGGCCCTTTTATAATGAATGGCTTTCAATTGTAGCACGTAATGACTTGACAAGTTTGCTAAGAGTGTCCATGAATCAAGTCCTCACCTCACTGAAGTCCAAATATTACACAGACTTTGGGAAAGCAAGGATGTGATCTGGGTGCTCCTTAGGGTCCACAAAGATGGCCACATTTCAGCAGGGCACTGCACAGCAGAGAAGATGGAAGAGAAGCAGAGCACATGGTGCATGGGTAACGCACAGAAAGGGGCGTCCCCAGCTGTGCTTTAAAGGAGTGGAGTTGTTTCTGGCCTGGGTTTTGAAAAGCATGAGCTTGACTTTTGACCCACAAGAGGGAAGAGTCTAGGCTGCAGATTGAGTTACCATTGGTAGTTCTGATACTGCATTTGTCTTTGGTACATTTTGGTGATGGGCACAGCTTGAGAAGTCATCCCTCTCCGCCTGCTCTCTCCGTTAAGGGATGCTCTCAGCTGTCCAGCTGTACCATAAAACAGGATTGAGGCTTTGTATAGTTTCAGAATATAAACTCTCACACTTGTGAGTGTAACTGAGTGTAGCAATTGAATTTAGAATTGACACAAACCCAAAAGCCCAAAAGCCATGCTGTAAGATCTTTGATGGTTCAGTTTGTGGCCTTTCAAAATCCTGAGTAGAAATCCTGGGTCAACTTCCAGTTTCCTCTGGCTTCTGCCATGTGCAGAGGATATGTATGAGGATGCACAACAACTGCAGTATGAGCAAAAAGGGTTTGGAAAGTAGCAAGAAGCTATAGGGAATATCTGAGGGAATGAATAATGGAGCATCAAAGGTAGCTGAACTAGAGCCAACAAAAAACAGAACAAGCAAAAATAAATAAAAGGAAGCTGTTCTTCATGTAACGCGATGTAGACCTCTGGAGCTCTCTGCCAAAAGATACTGTGGATGTTGAAGGCTAACACAGCTCCCAGAGGAACGGGAAGGGAAGTATGGAAAAGGGTCACTATACACTGGCTCTGGAAGTCCCCTGAGATGGCAGTGTCTGCAGCCTGGACAAATGCTGGGGGCATCACCACCCTTACTGCCCCATTCCTACCTGTCACTATGCAACTCAGCAGTGCTGGGGACAGGTGCTGAAGAGAGTAGAACTGTAGCTTAAGCCAGCCGTGACAGTTCCCTTGGGTGTAGCATATTAGCAGGCTGTTGTACACCTGTATGTAAAGCAGTTGCAAGAGCAAATGGGAAATCCCTACATAAACCGGTGAACAATAACCTAGGAAATTTTAGCTTACAAGTACTGAGTGGATTTCTGTGGAATGCCAATTATTAACTCCTCAGTGCTCCATACTGCCCTCTCCTACAGGGTAGGTGGGTCCTCTTACTCCGCAGCATAAATGCAACCACTGTCTCCTTCCATCCAAGCTCAGACCTGAGTGGTCCAGCACTAAATTACCATTTCTTCAGTCTTCAGTAGTGAAGTAGTGGTTTTGGTGTGGCCATGGCATTTGGTGCCACAAAGTTTGCTGGACTTCAGCCAATGTTGTGAGATTTTGTATTAAGACTTTTCAATGTGATGTTCTGATGATACCACACAATTACTTTTCAAATAAGATGCATAAGTTTGTGACTGCTGCAAAGAAAAAGCCTTATCTGGAGCAGTGAACACTTGGACAGCATTGGATAAGCATCTCTGAGCTCCCCGACAGTGGCCAGCAGTAGAGAAAATTCATTTTCAGCTTCAGGAGCAGAAACAGTAAGGCTGCAGATGGTTCATGTCAAGTTTGCTTTGGAGCCCTTTGTCCACCTATGTGTTTTCCTCCATTTCCCATATGAGTGTCTTGTTCTCCATGTATTTTACTACATATTTGTGTAGTGTTGCTCTCAATGAAAAGACACCTCTTCTATTTCAGCCCAACAAATGCGTTTTGCTGACTAATTAGTGCAGTTGGCATCTGTCACAGAGTGCTTTGGAGTGAAGTACCATGCTCTTAAGATCTTGTTACTGCAACTGCTTGATCCGATCAGAAGTGGGTAATGATAGAAACTGCCTCCCCGCCAGCTGCGTTGCTCAATCTTTTTGGACGATTTGTGTTTCATTGAAATTTCTGAGTTGGTTTTGTCCATTAACATACCAAGCCCAGCAGTTCAGGGGGGAGGATTGGTCACAGTGCCTTGCTTTCCTGTTTGTATCTCACACTGGCTCATTAAAATTATGAATGTGTTGTGAAATGAAAATAAATACAATTTGGGTTTATCCAGCATAAAACTAGCTTAGTCATGCTGAGATAGCGGCTGTCTACATCTGTTAATTATATCCTGACAGACCTCATCTTGTGACTTTCAAGACATTGCAAGATTTTCTGAGATCTCTTGGTGCAAACTTTCTTGCCCTAAAGCACACAAACAAGGGCTGGAAATGTTTTCTTGTTCTTAAGGATGTTACAGCACTGGGTCAGCACTGGTGTCTCTATTAGGAGAGTTCCCAAACTTCGCATAGGGCAAAGTGCTTGCTATTGTAACTTAGAGGGGAATCTTCATTGCAGAAACTGTGGAAAATAATGCTGTGATTTAACACCTGCATCATTTTTCTATGACTAATTTGAATTTTAAAATGCTGCAGAGATTCCAACAAGTAAATGTTAAACTTTTTGTAAGAAGCACATATGGAAGAGGAAAGACTTGCTAAGCATGAGCCCATGCTGGATACCTAAAGCCCAGAGAGAGAACAGATGTTTTACCACCTGCATGCTCTTTTCTATCAGAATATAATTCAGATTTGGATACTCCACCTTCAATTGTTTTTTGTTTCTTTCTTAAAGCTGACCTCCTTTTTAGTTATATTTAAAGAATAGACAGAGAAAAAGGAAAAAAAAGACATTAGTGTTATACCCTCGGTTTGCACAGTGCTTACAGAAAAATGTTAAAATGAAGTTTCTGTCTCCAGGGGCTAATAATGTATGGTTAGCATAGGGTTGTTATGAAAAGAACGTAGCTACAATGAGAGCACGTGGACAAATAACAGAAGAAATGCAGCCTCTCGGATATGCTTTCTCACGGAAAGGGAAAGGTACAAGCTGGGTGGAGCATAAGCATATTGTCAGCTGTTTGTTTTGCTTCCTAAACACAAGGCTATCACTTTGAGGCATGCAGTGTTTCAGAGATGCTTTTCAGTGAATGACTGATCCAGCTCTGGGCTGAGGCTTTAAGTGGAGGCTCTAGGTTGCTTTTGGATACTCAGAAGCAAAGCCAGCGATGCAGGAGCCCTTGTGCCATACCTATCTTGCAGCAGGCTTGTGCCTCTTGTTGGGCAGTGCACAGCTTTCTGACGCTGCCTGTAATGTTAATGATGGCTCGTGCTCTGCTTCAACAGAGCCATGCCCACATACAGTGGTGCAGAATACATTCATTTCTAAACAACTAGAAGAGAGTTTACTTTACTGACAGATAAAGATAAACAGGAGGAGGCAGCTGTAAAAAGAATTCCATTGACCACTGACCTGAAAACATGTTGCTTTCCATAAAACAAGCACAAACTAAATAAAAGGGAGTATTTAGATTCTGGAAAACTACTTCCTACAGAACCTAGCCAATTAATTTTAAAGGGTGATGTGAACAGAATATGCGAGCAGGGAGAAGGCATGTCCCTGTAGGTTAAATTACAATGCATTTCAATATTATTAGGGAGTCATCTTTGCTCTCTCAAATGGGACCAAAGATGCCCTGGCTTACTACTGCCTGAGCACAAGGATCAAAGAGGATATCTCACTCTGACATAGTGAATCAAGACCAGAGTTATGCAAAGTGGGGAGATTCTCTTCAACTGTCTTTAAAAATGAAAATGAATGTGGGTCAGGGCCATAGCACTGGAAATAGCCCAGAGTGGATGGACAGGGATAAGGATGCACAAATGCGCTATCTTTGTCAATTCTCTTCTTCTTCATCATTTGCAGTGTCCAAAATAAATTAGCGATGGCTGCAGTCAACATATGCAAAGTTAAGTCACTGATAAGATAGAAGAACTGGGAACTGATCTGTAACTTGCCAGCAGATAAATACTGATGCTCCATTATCCTCCTTTTCCTCCACAGAAGCTACCTAAATCTAAACCCAGCACTATTTCTTCTTAGCTGGGATAAGAGGTTAAGAAATGGCACTTATCTTGAGATTCGTTTTGCCATCCTTTTGCTTAAGTCGTAGTAAGAAACATTGGCCTTCTACATAATATTTCTTCAGGTATCACCTGTGCTTACATACAAACTGAAAGTCTGGGCCTATTAAAACAACAGCAAAAACAAGACCAAAAACCTTTAATGCTGGGCCATCCATCTTCTAAAATACTAGCACACAAAAGCACTCTTAGTTCTTACAAGATATTTTACTCTTGTATAGATGCCATTGTGCTTGACTACTACCCAATCACTGCAAACTACCTTTCTTACCAACGTCAGAATGACTCATTCAAGGTGAAGAGCTAAAGATCCTAAAGTAAATCTAGAGTGGGGAATACCACAAGCTCTCACAAGTAAGTGGTTTCCCTGCAAGCACCAAGGAAGCTAATGGAAGTCTATGGGCTGATATAAAATGCTTGCAGACATTCAAGTCACAGAGCCTGAAGTAGTAGAAGTTGGACACACCAGGCCATGTTTCTTTAAGACACTTCTGAAGAACATGAATGATGAGTAACCACCATGGAAGTTGTCCTTCAGCCACCTACAAAGGCATACAAACTCCCAGAAGATGTGAGGAGCAAAGAGCTGGAGTTCACGGCAGACAGGGCTTCACCATGCCATGCAGACCCTCACAGGCCCCAACACTGTTGGGCTCCATCACCATCCTTCTGTCAGCCTAGGGCATGTGGGAAGCCTCTCTTCTGGTCTTTGCAACCACACCAGGGTTGCAAGACTCATTGTCCAAGGATTCGGGTGTCCGAGCTGCTCCTGGGCCAGCCACTGGCACCCTACCATTTGCATCCTGTTACTTCAAGGCATGAAAACGCTGCATTTGCTTTCCATCTGCCTCTTTGTGTCTTTGTGGTGCCTTATCGCATCTCTGTCACTGCAAAGAACTTGGAAGTAGTGATTAAAGAAGACAGAAATGCTGCTTGGAGAAAATAAAGTCCAACAAATAGAAATTATTTATATTTTCACTTCCAGCTGATGTACTGTTTAATAATCGGAAATAATCACTTTTCTGAGCTGTGTTTACTGTGGTTGCCATATGCCTCTTCTGACTACTAGCTTTGTTTGTTAGAGCTGGCTACAAAATTTTCTATGAAAAATACAGATGTGGTGATATCATAAGACTTTACAAAAATTTAATTTTTGCCAAGTTGTTTGTCCTTTAAGGCTCCCCCAATAGCTCCCCACAAAAAGGCTGGAAGCAGCAAAGACATAGAAGTCCAAACAATGTTTCAGATTATCTGGCAGATTTCCATTCAGATTGTATTTTTGTTCTTGATCTCTGTAAATTAAAATTCTAAATCAAAGCAAAACTATTTCTTAAGGCTGAGAAAATGTGCTTAATCCCAAATAAATTTTTCAGAGGGCTGAAATCAATTAACATTGGATCAGCCCAAAATAAAGATCTCCCTTGTTGTTTGTCCTTTATTTAGTTTGTTTTCAACTAGCATTTAAAAAATATCCATTCCATCCGCAGCTCTGGTGGTTATAGGCAAGAAGTGCTGGTTGGGCTGCCAGGACTTCTGTGGATGAAGCAAGGTGGATGCTTTGGCCTTTTCCTATGTCCCCCAGTCACTCTGTCTCTCCTGCCTTTGGGGACTTCTATATGCTTTTGGGGAGGGTGAAGGGTGAAAACCCTTCAGCAAAGGGTTGCATTAAGAGTTGTGTCTTTTCTTGTCAGTTCAACTTTTCTTTTGTTGTCTTCATTCTTGGGACAACTTTAAAAAACATTCCCGTACATCACTTGTGTTGACCAACACAACAGACAGATGGCCTGTGTTCATCACACGAGCTCTGATATGACCTGCTTGGGCACCATGCAGATGGCAAGCCATCAGAACATGTGGAGATCTGCCAGCTGTGTAGCCTAGACCCTCCCGGGATAGTCCCTCTGAACATCAGTTAGACTTCTGTAACTCCAATCAGAGCGACAAAGCATTAGCTGGCCCTACACAATCATGTCCCATTGGAGAGATAACATGGTGTCATGATTAAAAAAAGAAGCATTTTCCAATGCCATTGTATCATCCTAAGGCATTGTTGTCATCCCATTCTTTTTCTTTTCTTTTCTCTCTCTCTTTTTTTTTTTTTTTACTTATTATAGTTTTTAATTTATCATACAGAATATAGAAGAAAAAACTAGCTGGCAGTATTTCAGTTTCTTTCAAAATATGAAATAAACAGCTCCAACATACATCAGCCGCCAGCTACGTTCTAGGATTTGCTGTGAATGCAAGTGTGAGCTGAGAAATTAAGTCCCATAAATCTCTCCCGTGGACTCTGCCAGTTTATTTAAGTGATACAGTGTTATGCTAGTTGAAGTGATCATAGGAGACTGCTAATAGCAAGTGATTAGTTGCTTAGGCATATTTATTTAAGAAATATAATAGATTAAAAGCCTTCTGGTCAGAGTAGATACTCCATCATCTTTAAAGTAAAATAATTCCTGCAATTTATGACTTCTTTTGTCACAATTCAGGCTTTAAAACCATGAATCACAGCTGAATTGCTGTTGACTGGGCTGTAGGTAGAGGCATTTCTAACGACGATAAAAGAAAGTGAAAATTTATGATTGCTGAACTTATTTTCTCTGCGACTAGGTTAGAAAAGACAACACTGAAATGCTCATTTCTAAAGTCCCCATGCTTCTGACATTTTGAACTTTAAAATGTCTCTTTAGCAACTCAAAGTGCTGTCACATTATACAATAAAAGCATTTGCCTTACATTTTCATGGTAAATCAATGAAAAATGATACAAGTTAAAAGGACAGCCACAATATTTCTGCGAGCCCCATGTATCAAACTCTCAGTGTTATTTATCACATTGGTATTCTATACGAGCATCAAGAACACGACCTCTGAGCACAAGCAGAGTGGAGCTAATTACAAAAACACGGCAGAAAGAGGACAAGGAACTTCAACCCTGGAGTTTGCAGGAATGCAAGCATGGACACTGCAGCTTTTACATTTTGTGTTAGGGTGACAAGGTATATTTTGTATCATACTCACTCCTGTATGTTGGTGGAATACAAAGAGATTGAGCATTTATTTATTAGAAGTTGGTCCATGGAAGGGTCATCTGTTCAAACCAGTATGGGTGCAGCTCAGGGATGTGTAATTAGAAAGGCTTTGGGGATGATTGGTAAGGTTTGCAGGATGATGCCCCACACCAAACTAGAAGTGGCTCCAATATTAAAATATACACTCTTTTCAGTTTGTCTGGCTGCTAGCAGAGCACCAGCTGCTCTAAGAAAGGGCTGGCTGTACAGCATTTAAGCTGAAAAGGTCATTGTGTAGGTCTCTTTCAGTGAGAGCTTTCATTTGCTATCTGGGACCCAGCAATGGAATTGCTGTCTGTGGGAGCACTTTTTCAAGTTAGGAATATGAAAAACATTCTTGTGTGACTTACTGCATGGCAGTAGAAATGTTAATGTATGGGCAAATGTGAGCAGAAGGCTTCTAATATCTATTCCTTATGAGGACACATGATACGTGGCTGAACTAAGGCTCCTTTATGCTATATGGGAGCTGTAGTGCCGGTGCATTTTGGTGGTAGCTTCTCAGCTTGGAGGTGGCTTTGGTTGGAGCAGCCCTGAGATGAGCATTACTGCCAGTGGCAGATGCATTTCTCAGTGCCCCAGAATGAGAATCACAGCCTAAAATGGATCATTTTCCTGAATCCTCCATGCCTTGGCTGTGCTCTTAAACAGCTGAAGCTATGTTCATATTAGTGTTTTCTTCTCCTTTGTTCAAAAGACATTTTTCCGTATTCATAAAACTCTGTGTGTATGTGCATTCTACCACCACAAAAACCAGCTCTACCACTAGCAAATTATGAGGATTATAGAGAAACTATGTCTTTGAGTGTCTTCTACTGTGCTTAGACTGACCCTGAAAAGCATGCTTTTCAGAAAGACAGCATTACTCTTTTCAGTGCTTTCAGGATTTGTTTTATAGAAGTGTAAGCAGAGTTAATCCATTCCTTTTGACCAACATTTTTACTGAGCACCTCAGAGCACAAAGCACTTTGAGACTGATGGAAGCCTTCTGAATTTAGGAATTAAGGATTTAGGATTAGGATATAGCGTATCCTGTAAAAAATATAGGATCTCATTAAGAGATAAAGATACTCCCAGTATTTTCTTCTTTTTGAAACTTGGGCTAGTCTAATAATAACATCTAAAAATAAATAGTAGTTATGAAAAATAATAACAATGTAAAAACATACTGGTAAACTACAGCCGTTAGGTTACACATATACGTACCACAAATGAAAATTACAAACTAAGCCTTAAGGATCCCACTAATTCCATGGAAAATCAGAAAAGTTTGGACCTGGGATTTCAATGGGTCCTTGAAAGCCCCTCACTACAAGAAAAATACCGAGGCCCTGGATCGTGTCCAGAGAAGAGCAACAAAGCTATGAGGGGACTTGAGCACAAGTCCTACAAGGAGCAGCTAAAGGAACTGGAATTTTTCAGTCTGAAGAAAAGGCTCAGAAGAGACCTCATTGCTCTCTTCTCCAGAATAGTGATGAGGCACTAGAATGGACTGCCCAGGGAGGTGGTTGAGTCACTTTCGTTGGAAGTGTTCAAGAAATGTTTAGAAATTGTACTAAGGGACATGTTTTTGTGGGCAACAAAACAAAATTGGTGGTAGGAGGACAGTTGGACTAGATGATCTTAGAGATCTTTTCCAACCCTGGTGACTCTGTGATTCTATGAAAAGGTTCCTTCAAGGCTCCAATAACTGTTTTATGAACAGTTGACTATTACAATGTTATCTTTGAGATTTCGTGTCCTCTTCTCTTTCAACAGATACGTCATATTACCCTCCTTTTCTCCTGATCTGGGGTTGGTTTGCTGGCTTACATATGTGTTCATTTTCAGTTGCCAGTATCCCCTCTCTCATGTTTTTTCTCTTCCTTGGCCTGAGGTCTGTCGTGGTCCACAATCAGCACAGCCGTGAAATTTCTCCACTTTATACTGATGGAGCTGGTTTCCAGTATGCTCATTTCACACACATTATCTTCAGTCTAAAGAATCAGCGTCTCCATAGCTTTTCCTGCCACAGCTCTTGTTGTGGCTGGTTGGTTGACACACTCCAACCACAAGAACTGTGCCGAGGTGACTGTGAACCCAAAGGCAGTGAAAGGCCTATTGCTACTTTGTATTCTGAAGACCATTTTTAAGCTAGCTTTTTAATTATCCAGACCATTTTGCAATTGGTTGTAAAAGAATGAAAAAAAGCTTAATGATTTAAAGATTTCCTCAACTTTACCACTTACGATAAGAATTGAGATGGAATTCACTCTACTCCTGCCTCAAAAATGAAAAAAAAACAAAAAACAAAAAACAAAAAAACAGCAAAAATTTTGCACAAAGCAATGAAAGTAAAAACATTCTCTTCCTGTTCACTCTGCTCAACCCGCTTCACATTAGTTTCACAGACATTGAATCGAATTGAGAGAAACAAAGCTTGTCAAGCAGACACATGCAACGCAGGTATCAGCACCCATGGTTTGTTCTGCCTTGTGTTGATGGAAGGAGTTTGGGGCTCAGACGCAGCACACTATCTCAGAGGGTGATCTTGTGTCAAGGGGCAATGGCAGGGCTCCAGTCCTGCTGCCATGTGGGCACCCAAACAAAACTGGTGAGTGAGGAGTTCCTCAGCTTGCAGACTGAGAGTGCTTTCCCAAAAGCAGGGAGGCACAGGAAGGAGGCAGATATGCCACACATTCGTGAAAGACACATACAAGCAAAAGACACCAGGTATACTCACTTTACAAGAAGGAGAGATCCTGGAAAGTTTTCCTCAGCTGCTTCTCCTTACCAGCCTCACAGCATGGCAGAAATAGAGAAAAATATCTCCACCTTACATGCATCCTGCTTATCATACTCTTACTCACTTTTTTTTTCTCTCTCTCTTTTTTCCCCCCATCTTGTGTATCTGGATTGCATATAAGAAAATGATTGCAGTGCATGGTCACAGTGACATAATTAGTATTTGTCTGTAAGGCACTGAATCTGTAGTATGGAGTGGTGTGCTGAAAGTCATCAGGATGATGCTGAAAGCAGCAGAACAGGCTGGAGTATGTAAGGAAGTTTTAAAGGGCATTAATTCTGAGGGATAGTGAATGCTCAAGGCAGAAATAGTCCAGCACTCTGTGAATCAGAGTGAAATTACCTCAGTAGTGCAAGAAGTGGAGAGTGATCAGCAGAGGTTGTCTGTTGAGAGAGGTTTTGCTAGAGCCCGTACAGACTCAGCACCACAAAATAATTAAAACAAAAGCAGAACATTCTGAAAAAAAAAAAAAACAAAAAACAAAACAAAAAAACCCCGTTATTTGTGTTTCTATTTGAATCATAGAGTATCTAAGGATGGAAAAGACCACTAAGATCATCTAGTCGATCAGCACCACCATGCCCACTAAACCATGTCATGGCCTAAAAGCCCATGTCATGGTTACTAAATTATTTCACAATGGGAAACTGAAGAGGACCAGATGAAGAGGGACACAAGTGATGGGACAGTACAAGTATGGGTGGATATCTGTTTGCAGTACAGATGATGCAGTGTAAATAGCCCTCAACACACGTTAAAAGATGTATGGATCTTCTTATAGTGTCCCCGCTGGCATCCCTTGTGCCCCCTGAGCGACTCCGGGCCATGTAAAAAGAACCCACTGTTCACCAGAGGCCAGGAAGCCTAGACAGCCTCCAAGTGTGGAAAAGGAAACATTTCACTTATCTTCCCTCTTCTCCTCGAGCCCAGATGCTTTGCAAAACAAACAAGCTACATATCTACGTATCCTAGCCAAAGGCGGGTATCGGAGTGCACTCGCTGAAAGCCTCACTGTCTGGGGCAGTGAGATTCAGCACAGCTTGGCGGGGCTGCCCGCGAGCCTGCTGCTTGATTTATGTTTTCAGATGGAAACTATATGAAGCTCTTAGTTATGCCTGGTGTTCTGCCAAAATCAGTTTGACCTAAACTAGGCTTTATAGTAACTTAAAACACAAGGTGAAATGTCAAATAATCCTCAGCGAAACCTGGCTGCTGCTGCTGCTGCTTCTTCTTCCTTTTCTCTTTTTAAAGAAAATGTACATTTACTTGAGCCAAACTCTGAATTTTTCACTCCTGTTAAACTCCCCCTGTGAAAGGAGAAGCTGGGAGGCCCACAGGTTTCAGCCTTGCCTTCTCTCACAGTGTACTTCTTGAGCCCGGCACCAAGGCAACAAGAGAGGAATGAGAGCCGAGCTGGACTGAAGGCTGTCTGTATTCAATAACAGGCACTATCTCCAGAGCAAAGGCTCCCTGGTACATGCACAGGGTACAGCTGGGACGAGTTTCTGCAAAACCGGAAAAGAAACTACAGTGAGCTCTGCTTGCCTGAAAAAAAAAACACAAAAACAAAACAAAAAAAACCCTACCCTAAAAGAAAAATTAAAATGAGAAAGCAAAGATGAGGGAATATTCACTGATCTGGCCTTTAAAAAATAATTTAAAATTACATTTCCTCTTCCACCCCCCTCAGCGACCAAACAGTGCGGCCAGAACTGATGAGCAGCACCAGGGGCGAGTTAATTGCTGTAATTTGCAAGAAGGGAAGTGCCACCTAGCGGCCGCCGGGACCGAAACCCGCAATGAATCCCGCATAGGGGGCAGCGGGAGCGGCGGCTCCGAGCAGGCACAACCTGACGGATGGGGACAATGCAGCCCAGAGAACCCAAGATGGATGTCCCGAGTGCAGATGCCTTCCTTTTAATTCTGTTTGGTTTACCAAATAGGAATTCCTCTCGGAAACCTCAACAAAGAGTGGATTAATGAGGACTCTAGCAGAGAGTGTTTGCTGTATAAGCAATTCCAAGCCTAAGTAAAGCAAGGGGCAAAGTCTGATGAGCGTTCAGTACCAAAGTCAAATTCTGACAGAAGTGGGCGAAAAATGCACCAGCTGCAGGTCAGCAGAAAATGCTAACAGCCCTCAAACACTGGCCTGCTTATTTTCATTAAAAAGCAAACAGGGAGCAAAACAAACACATATTTTTTCCCCTGACTTTTGTCGTTCTCTGGAGTTTGTTTTGACACCCATTCTCCTTCAGCTACACTGCCTACTGTTTTCCTCCTTTTCCATGGCACCTTGCTGTTCCTCACCCCTCTGCCTGTGCAAGGACAGACCTCTCCCAAAACCGGGCCACTTTGTCTCTCACAGTGCTTCTGCCTTCCTGCATCCAGATCATTTTGTGCTTTCATGCTCAGAAAGGAAATGCAGGCCTCCCCCCCAGGCTTCCTTCAGTTACTCTCCACAAGCATTCTGGGGACACCCTGCCTCTTCTTGCAACATCCTGAGCCTGCAGTGATAAAGACTTGCTCCATGCAAGAGGGGAGGTTAGCTTTTCCCTAAAGGACTCTGTTGAAACAGCTTGGTCATCGCTGCCATGCGGCAGCATTGTCCTAAGGACCAGCCAACGTTTACTTCACCATGAGTTATTGCTTCTGTGCTTTGGGATTTCCTCTAACTTACACAGTCCCTATTACTTCGCTTTCCTGATAGGCCCCATGCAGTTTAGGGACGTGGAACAGTTAATGGGAACTAGCAAGAAAGCAGTCTGAAAAAGCAAACTCCTCAACCCTACCATTCCTCTCTTACTACACCAGGACCACCACAGCCACAGCTTCACCTGTGCATCTCATATATCTGTATGGGGGGATTAAAAGCAAAGAGAAAGGAAAAGATCAAGCAGCTGCAGGCTGGCATTCCTCAAAATATTCTGTGCATGTAGGTAGGCATAAAAACAAGGAAAAGAAATGGATCCTCTTTTAATTCAAGCAGATCCAAACCACCTCTCTGAAATAAAATACCAGCCAGGTGAGTTTGTCTGTGTTCATTGTACCACAGCCCTCTCCTTCCTTGGCTCGCAAGTCATTACTGCTGGCAGCACCAGTAGGAAGAGCCCATGGTGACTGCAAAGTACCCATAACGGCAGCAGATTTTGGCAGGTCCCAGGCGAGCTATACTGATGTGAGAGGCAGTCCCAGTGTGAGAGCTCCTTATCTGCCCTGCAGCATGTCACCACCAGCCTGGATAGCACCAGCTGTTATCTCAGTGCTGTGGGCATGGAGATGTTAGCCGCTGGGGGGGTTTGTGTGGAAGGTGTCCAGGGTGCCCAGGTTGAATTAGAGATGGCTGCACTGTGCGCTGACCTAGCAGTATGTTCACTGGCACTAGCATGGAAAAATCTCACAAAGTTTATGCTACTTTTGTCTGATTTTACACTAGAAGGCACGTTTTTAGCTCCTATAGCCAACATTATGAACATTATAGTTGTTACCCTTCTCCCCAGCCCTGGGAAACTTCACTCACGATGATAAGAGGAAACGTTTCACTAATACCTGGATCTCAGAAAAGCCTCATTTTATCCTTCCTTCAGCAGCTAGAAGATAACAGAAGCATGTGTCTTTGGGACGTGGTAGTGGGCAAAGTGCCCTGATTTCAGCCTGCACAAGATTTTCAGCAGCACTGCCTGGTGCCTGGAGTTTGAGGTTGCCCCAAAGAGATATCCTTCCTTGCTCAACTTGCCTGGAGTTACAAATTTCCCCAAAGACTGAACCTCTGAAGCAATGAGACTGCTTCAAAAATCATGACAAACTTCCTTCCTTCGACTATTTCAATTTGTGCATTAGGCCTTTATGGTGAAGCTGCTTCCTGCCTCCACAGCTTTCTCTGCTACCACAGCAATTCCTGCTTATTGTTAAATGCAAAATGGGCTTCTCCAACATTACAATTCCTTTAATTTATTTTAAAAACACTCGGCAGAGCATAGCAGTTCTCATCAGACCCATTCTCCTCAGACAGGTGGCCTAGAGGCCAGCAGCATCAGTGACAAGCAGAACGTAGAGCAGAAAAACACCAGAACTGCTGCAGGAGCCCTGAGCAGCCCTGCCTTCACACTCAGCCCTGTAGAGAGATGTTCTGTAGCAGAAAAGGTGGGTATACATATCCCTGTACCACTGTGTAAGACTGGTTGACATCAAGGAAGCAACAGGTCTTCCATGGGGGACATCCTGGCACTACCTCAAGAATTCTCTCAACTGCATATAATATAACATATCAAGAGGTATCTGAAGACGCTGCTGCCCTTTTTATGCAAATTATTTGAAATTAATGTGACACAGGAATTATCCTGCCCACATCTGAGACCCAGTCAGCAATACCAGGAATAGGTCTGATTCCACTCTTTCTACTTTCTTGCACTCAACTCCTTGAGATGGGTTGACTTTCTCTGTAGACACAGATCTCTCTCTCTTTACTTGCTTCCTAACATCTTTCAAAATTTCTGTCTCTTTATTTCAGTTTTTCAATACTGGTCCTTGAAGAGGAAAAGCAGGGACTTTCACGCACAATGGAGGACAAGAAAAGAAGCCTGCTGCCTGGCACTCTCCTGTTTTTAAGACCTTCCTTTTCCATTTTATCTTTTTTCTTCAAATGTGGCAAAGGGGAAGAAACTACTGACTGATACTTGTGGAGTCAGCGGGGTCTTTCTAGTGACTTCAGTGGGTTTAGAATTAATCTCATTGCTAATGTTTGTTATTGCATTAGTGAGGGATGAGAAGGCCCAGGAAAAAGAGATTAGTTAAGAAAATCTCTCTTGATCCGTTTCAGGAGCTCACCCTATCAGTGCAGAACCAGACCCAACAAGCTTTTCTTTGCACAGTAGTGGTATCTTCATATAATATATTTTAAAAAAGAGAAAAAAAAAAAGTAAAAAAAAGTTATGAAAGACTCACTTTATTTGGTAACAGTAAGGGAACAAAACTACATTTGATTCTTTGGGATTACTTCTGCACTCAACCTCACGATGCAGCCACTGAGTTATCAAAATAAAAATAATGGTTGTCCAGGATGGAGTTTATCAGAGGAAGCCCAAGACAGCAGGGATTAGCACAACACTTGACTATGGCCCAGGCTGCCCCACGCTGATATGTTGCCTAGTTTCTTCCCTCCTCACTTTCCTTGTACTGTGTTCACTCCTCACAGGGATCACTATGGATAAGGACCTTGTCTGTGACCTGCTCACCCTAACAGCTCCTCCCCAAATTGGAAAGCAACTGTTCCTTCAAGAGTCGGATCTGACTGCATAAAGCAGACTGCTCTTTGAGCACAGCTGGAAGATAAAGCCTGAAATTGTTTGCATATATGGGACAGAATGAAACACCACCAGCTTTTCAACATGGATTTCAGGGAGACTAGCTGTGGAAACAGTGATGCTCTACACAAATTAAAATATCCCAGTGTGGCCCCTCACCCATAGCCCTGGGGCAGAAATATCAGGGCAGGACAGAAAAGAGCATCAGAACATAGGAGAAAAATGTAGGTGCAGGGCAGGGAGACTTTGCCACAGTTGAAGGCTGCTGACTTTGTGCCCTGCGGCTCCTCCCGACAAACACTGCTCTGGAAGCTCGCTATCTTTCTGTAGATAATGTGGTGTCTGAATCATTACATTTAACACAGAAATAATACCTAACCATCAATTGTGGTTTGTTCTGATACCAAATGAAACACTCTATTCATAGTTTTTCATAGCTTAGTGCTCCCTCCTCAGCTACAGGAATACAGAGCATAAATAGGTGGAGAAGGGTTTTGCCACAAAAGAAACATTGACATAAGCCATCATGTGTTTCTTTCCAGAATATGGTTGTGCTCTCCTCTGCTGCTAAAAGTGACTTGAAGGTTTTTATTTTCTCTCTAAAAATTAGTGTGGCTATCAGAAAAGAGAACAACTGGCAAAGGCTTTTCTTAAATACAGCATGAAAACTCATCGAAGTCTATTGTCTCAAAAGAATTTACTGTTTCTGAAAATGCACTGGTTTGGATAATGGAATCACAGCAGAAACAGGAAGCAGTATACATTTCTTTACGATTACGAGGAACATCGAACCCATGCTTTCATTGTCAGTGCAGCTGGCACGGTACAGCTTGTTGGTAGGTAGAAGGGCATGGAAAGTGGCTCCTCCAGAGCAGGTCAGCCAAATGGAGTAACTTTACAGGGATCTTTGATTTGCCTGAACTGACAGTGGTGCTGCTGCTGGCATTCAAATTACATTATTTCTTTGAATTTTATGTCAGGCTTTTTGGACACAGCAGTTTGAGGGGAAAAAAAAAAAAAAAAAAGGATAAAAAAGCACAAGAAAAGACAAAGAAAATGTGATTGTTGAGCCGCAGAAGATGGGTCAAGAGAACCTATGCGAGATGAGGGAGATTTTCCTTGATAGTCTGTATTTCAGATTCATAATATTCTTTCAAGTGATGGGAAGCCTTTTTCTTCACAGATGCTCAGTTTGATATTTGCACATCGGCCAAAGCCACAGTCTAATTAATTTCAGATATTTCAAAACAATGGTTTCTCATAAAGAGCCATTTAGGGTCTGTGGTTCACATTTAAAATGATAATCATTGTGGAGTCAGTAACATAAAACCTGTGCTTAAAAAGTGTGTAATGAAAATAATATTTTTCATCATCTCTGGACGATAATGTAGTTAATAGGGCTTTTTCTTCCTCTAACGATATATGCTCTAGGAATGAGACCGCCTAAATATCTTCTCTTTGTTGGGTTTTCTCACACAAATCTGAACATCTGAAAACAATGATTTGTCATGGGAGACGTTTGGCAGCCCGAGCAAAGGTTTACTGTTTCTACTTTGCCTAAAATATTTACAGAGAAAAAATATCTGACATTCACAGTAAATCAGACAGCGTTTCAGGCCCCTGACAGAGCTCGTGGAGAAAAGGAGCCCCTGCGTATGGGTGAATTTTTGGTTGGGGGCAGAAATGCGAGATCTCGAGGAAAAGGGGGAGAACAGAACGGGGCTGAAAGCACCCAGAGGTAGCCCAGGTCTTCCCTTCCACCTCCTTGCCTCTCCTGGGAGGCCCGAGCGCCTCCAGCCCCTTCCCTCGGAGAAAAGCCCTCCGCACGCCTCAGCCAGGCGGCACAGCCACACCTTCATGGCCTCCGCCTTTGTCTCACGGCCCCACCCAGCCGAGCCCCGCGCGGGGGGCACAGCTCCTCGCCCCGCGGCTCCCCCCGCCGGGAAGGTGCGGGTAGGCAGCCCCGCACCCCCTCCCTCCACCGCCGGCCTCCGCCCCGGGGC
>JAOWBP010004700.1:48363381-48427412 GCA_028571105.1 Tragopan temminckii | reverse complement strand
AAAACTTTTACCAGAAAGCTCTGAATATATTGTTTTAATATCTTCTTGCAGGCCAAGAGCAGAGGGGAGCTGCGGGAGCTGTTTGCACACCTTAATTATATAGGCAAAGAGGTTAAATGGGCAGAGACTACTTTCTTCATACTCAACATACAACTCTGCATCTCATAAAACTGCAGAACATGTGCTGAATCAGTCTCGGTGTGACCTGAGAAGCTGCAGCCTTTTATGACACTGTTACCTCTAGGACAGTAGTTAATTTCTCATTTTTCCAACTTTAGGGAAACCTTTTGCGTGGTACATCTCTGTCTGTCCCACTCCAGGACAGCTCACAGAATTCGTAACCTGAAATTAGAGACATGATGTTCTCCCATCTGGTTAAATTAAAATAGCTTTGGTGTGAGATCAAGCTTGCACTGTAAACTAAACACAAGCTGGAATTTGATCAGAACTTACTGCTTCTATGACACTCTGCTGTTGTAGGGGTAGGAGCCGCGCCTGCAAAAATAGGAGTTCTGTTCTCTGCCCAGAGGGAGAATCCCCGCCGTTAGTTTTCAGTTTATCAGGGACTTGGTGTCTTTTACTTAAAACTCAGATTAGCATCCAGTTTAGAAATGTGATGCAAATGACCTCTATGAATCAGTCTGTGTACAGCAACTCCAAATGAAGTGGACCAGTCCAGTTGGACTCCTGCCAGTGGGCAACCTGAATGTGGTCACATGAAGTAAGATGCTTTTTTTTGTTTTTTTTTTTTTTTTTTTTTTTTTTTTTTTTTTAAATAGGAGGTGGAAATTAAACACTTTCTCAAATCATGCTGCCTTTAGTTGGCAAGACTTTCTTGCTCTGTCTTTAGTGTTACGGCTTTCTCTTCCTCTAGGTGCAGCAACACCAAGGGGTAAAAAAAAAGTTCATGGAGAAGGTATGACTGGAAAGAGTTTGGCTACTTACTGCATACTTAATGCTGCAGCCAGCCAGCAGAGGCTTTTGTATAGGGCAGGACTAGAAATACAAACCACTCTTAGAGCAAAGATTTTGTAGCAGGAATGGTCCCATCTGATCATAGTTTCCTGAGTGGCTGAGGTGCTGGTTGCTAGCAGGCTCCTCTGCCTTACGGACTGCTTTTGAGGGAGATTGGTGCATGCCAGGAGAGGCCCATGTACTCCTTCCAGGCTGGGCTGGGTGTTGCTGTTTGCATCTGCCCATTGCTTCTCAGACAGGGTAACAGGGCAATTTCACATTTAATTCTGGCAGCTGTAGTAGAGCAGCACTTTGTAACCCAGGAGTGTTTACAGGAACCCATGCAGGACCAGGCTGTGAAAACTCTCACGCATGGCATATTGCATGGCAGTTGTGCTCGTGATGCTCATGAACCCAAGGGTTGAATCCTTCCCCCAGCATTTTTCATTGCTTAAAGGCCTCATGGTGAGGATTTAGAAAATTGAGTGAGAGGAGATTTTTGAAGTGCTGGGTGGGGATTTTTGGCAGGTGTCTCATATTAAGCTCTGTGGTCATGTACAGTGCATTTTGGATTTTTATTTTATTTATTTATTTTTTTGAGCTGTGTGAGCTCTTACTATAGCAAATATAATTTCATCAGTCCTCATCACAAGTCAAGATCCCAACCATGAGTGCTCTAATGGTTTGATACCATCTGGTCCTCAGCAGTCACAGGGTGTCTTGAAAGCCATCTCTTTGCAGTTGTCTTTTCTGTTTCCACACTTTGTTTTGAGTATATGTGTTTTTTTTTTATTCAGTGGCTGAAAGCTGAAGATGTTTTTACAGTGAGATTCCTCAAACTGTGTTAAGAATGCTGTTACCAGCATTGTACTGGCGGCATGGCACTCTGCGTTTGTGTGCAAGGTGGGCAGGAGCGAGAAGGTGAGATCTTTCATATACCAACTGCAGCTGACTCTCAGCAGCTCTGCAGTATGGTGGCGGGTGTGTTGGAATTACCCACATGTGGGACTGGTTGCACAACTTTGTGTCACAGTACTCCAGTGAGCTTCGGGGGACACAAGACCTTGCATGGGTACATGTTGTCGACTGACAGAGGGGCAGCACCCGCTTTGGTGCTGCATACCTGTCTTCCTGGAAAGTCATCTGTTCCATTTCCATTGTGAATTTGTTTGATCCCATTGTCCGGTTCCCTTGTTTCTGGTTTCAAAAGCCACAGTGGCCTACTGAGAGAGAAGGGATGTGTAGTGCATTGGTAAACATGGAAAGCTAAACTTGTAAATAGTTTGTTCTAGATTTTTGTTTAGCTGTTGATGCAGCCAGTGTGTGACACGTGGGAAACATGTGGACAGAACAGTTTGTAAGGTCTGAAACTACCATGTCTTCAGAGCTTTTGCATTCACTGTCTTTGAGGTTGCAGAACACTGTAGATCTCCTCTGTGTGCTGCGTTCACAATACTTGTGTTGCTACAGGAGCTAGTTGACAATGGCCTGGGTGTTTTACAGTGGTTTCAGGACACAAAGGTGCTTGAAACGTCTTCTGGTTTGTGCACATCTGCAGACTCACGGTGACCTCTCATTTTCTGAGATGTTTTGTAATTACAGGGATCACTTGAGCGTTTATCTAAGAAAACATGCGGCTACCTTTATTTGAAAATTGTCCCAACTGCATTCAAAGCACTCTGATATCTGCAGCTCTTATCTAGTGCAACCTTCTTACTCTTGACAGTGTTCTATGGGAACATAGTATTCTGAGGCGCAGTATAGGTTTTTAAAGTTAGTTGTGAAATAAACACGTATATTCTCCATTTGCAACTTTGCTTGTCTTAGCTGGGAGAAAGATAAAACCAGCCACTTAGTGTTCGAGCCCTCAGAAAAAGCTTAGTGGAGGATACAGCTCAAACTGAATAAAGTCAGAGACGTCTTGGTTCTTGTTTGGGACTCGCTCATAAAAAGTGCAGTTTCTGTGAAGTTAATATTGCCAAATCAGTGATATCACATCATGCTGTGAGCTCTGTCAAATGGATGAAGCAGAGAAGAGGCATCTTTGGCAATATGCAGCCTGCTCCATGGAAAGCAGCTGTATTCTTTCCTCCACGCCCTGGGAATAGGTTGCAGCATATGTTTCCTAGTGCAACCAGCCAGCCCTGGCCATCTGCATATGGGGAATGAAAATGTCTTGGATTTTCAACCCTTTTGGGTGGGAATTTTGAGCACGATGCTATTATGTTAGAGGCTGCCTCACTGGAAGGTCTTCATTTGAGATGTTTTGCGTCTTTTCTGAACCATTCAGCGCTTACAGGTCAGGTGCCAATTCACACAGATTCATGTGAAGTATGGGCTGCAGCTGTTATCGGTGTAGGGAATTTTTTCCTGGGATTGAACACATCATCAGTAATTTTCTGAAGAAGTTACTCTGCATGTTTCACTTTTGTGTTCAGTATAGCTTATGGAGGTTTGTGGGTTTATTAGTTAAGGCTTTACCCCTACAATGTTATGTATAAATACTAAATAACTAAAATGCTAACGTAAAAAATGGCAGAAAATGTATAAGTAATACAAGGATCATAGCAATAACATAGATCTGTTTAATCCCTATTTTGCTGTTCAGCTGTAATCTATCTTAGAGTTCAGATTTCTTGCCTGTTTCCAAGCCAGGTAGTGTATTTTGACAGCAGTATCAGGAAACTCCTTGTTCTGTGATTTAAAACTTTTGAAGGGCATTTGACAAATCATGCTGAGAGCTATTCCTTATGATGCCTCAGTAGTTCATATGTATATGAATATGTGTGTATATGAATATGTGTTTATATGTATATGTGTGGAGAAGGGACTGTTTTTAAAAGCATGGTGGTGGTGGATCGGCTGTTGGGCTAAGTGATCTTAGTGGTCTTTTCCAACCTTAATGATTCTATGTTTCCAATAGTTGACATTTATGGGAATTGTGATGGTTTTGCTAGAATGCTTCTTAAGTTTGCAGGATAATTGCAGATGTGTAATTAGCAACTGGAATAAAAATGAGAACATACCATTATGAACATGCAATGTGTTATGTATGTCTTATATATGTTTTCAGCTGTTAGAGCATGGAGCCTGTAAAAGAAGCAGTAAGCATACTTATAAGCAAACATAAAGGGGATTGACACATTTGTTTATTACTGCAGACTCAATAAACTGAAATTCATTATGAATTAGTATTTTATAGTCATTAGAATCTATATTACATTGCCACTATAATAAATCTCCACTATGAAATAATACATTCAGCAATTTTAAAAGCAGGACGTTTGTAGATGGAAAGGATCATAGTGCATAGTGCAGATGTTGATTCACACTCAGAATTCATGAAGTTATTGTGGGAGCCTCTTTCCAAACTAAGGTTATTTGCTGATGTTAATTGATAGGGCAGTCTGTGTTATGGATGCAGAGCTTCCTGGAGGCTGCATCTGAATTTGCAGCTCTGCAGGAGGAAGAAGTCATCATGTTGTACTTATGGTCTGCTGCTGCTGTGTGGTATCAGATTTAAAACAGTGTATAAAATGGTAGAAGATCAGCATATTATTATTCACTATCCTACTGAATATCATTTTTTGAGCTCACGACTGCTTCTAGTATCAACCAATGATAAATAGAGTTGTACTGACTTGCTACACTTTGTAAGGACTCAGTGTTAAACTAACCACTTACTCTGTTTCTCTTTATTTGTAGGTCAAGATGTTGTTAAATATAAAATGCATCATATGGATGTGCTCTACGTTAGCTATCACTTATATGCTACCTAAAGGTAAGTCTGTTATGCATGGAATAATTTATTAAAATTCAATCCAGTGACAGCGGGAAGCAGCATGGTCCAATTGGTAAAGTATTTCCCAGGACTGGGGAAATGTGTTTTCTGATTTTATCTCTGTACTGTGTAACTAATTTTGTTCCTGTTTTCTCCCTTTTGCCTACTGATTTACGTAGAACACTTTTGGTGTGTGAGTATGTTTTTGGCAAGGTTTTTCTACACCTATTTGTGTCTCCTGAGGTTTGTCATTACTATAATTCAAGTAATGATAAAGACAGTGTGATAGTGTGATAAAGACATTAGAAAGCATAAAGCAAAACAGCTTGCCTTCTTCAAATGTTTAGGAATGTGACTTAACTGCTTTAACCTCTGCTTGTGAAATATTGGACCTGTTCGTCAGATATGCCTCACACCTTCATTTGGCATGGCTTACAGAGGAGTTCCCCTGCATGGGTGAAGTGGGGACTACTGGGAGGGGATAGTTTTAGTGAAAGGCAAACAGTTTTATGAGGGCTTCAGCAGTGAGAAGTGCCAGTGCATGCAAGAGCAGCTTGCTGCTACAGACCTAGTCAGGCTGCAGAGGTCGCAAATGAAGTGGGAAAGTCTTGGGTCTACAGGAACAGCTGTTCTGCACACCTACCAGTCAGATCCCAATGCATGCACTCATGTAATTGATGCAGCAGCAGCCTTATGAGTTTGTATGTCTCTGACACTCTCTATATTCAAGGTGAAAAGTGCCACATATAAGTCAGATATGAAGGAACCAAGAACCCCAGTCTCTGCCTGCCCCTGTGACAACTGAAGAATGAGCCCAAGGAGACATGCTTTTGGGGTGGGCAGTGTGTCTGCCAGACCCTCCGTGGTGGGGGCTGCTGTAAGCCAAGCTGGTTGGAAGCTGAGGCAAGCTCCTGGCTACTGGGGCCTGGAACAGAAACATCTTAAAGCAGCTACAGGTCTTAACTTTGGGTAGAAAGTAGGATCCTGTTTACTTCTCATGGTGATTATGTGTTAATGCTGAAGTACATATTCATATATGATTGCTATGGTTTGAAACTTTTGACTCAAAATTAGTAGGGAGCAGGTCCCTACAGCAGCTGCAGACTCTGAAAATTGGGATGATGGTTTTCCCAAGCCTCAAATCAAGACAATTTTTATTCTACTTTCTTCTTCCAGGAGCCTTTGGAAAATCAGATATACTTTTATACTTTTTTATTTGTTTTTTATTTTTATTTTTTTAGCTCTTATACCGTGTATAGCAAAGCTCTTTCTTAGGTATTTTTTCCTGTAAGATAAAAACTGCTGTGCTTGAGTGTTGACTTTAGAAGAAAAGATGGTGGGCTTCTTTTTTTTTTTTTTTTTTTTTTCTTCACTCAGGTTGGGAGCACTGTCCTTCTCTGTTTTCTGTCATCATTTCCTCCTTAAATCTAGTTTTCTTTCTCCATTCTTTGCTAAACACACAGCAGACCAAGACAATTAGAAGACATTCTCGGAGAAAACGGACTCAAAGCTTCAGGGAAGGGCAAGGCGCTAAAACTAAGCTTCCATTTTCTCATTTATTGAGGGCTGAGACTCATTTGGTTATTAAATGTCAAGCTTTTTTTTTTCCCCTCCATTTTTTACTCAGTAAGATGTCTGTAAATGTACACTGATGTACAGCTCTTGGATCTGCACACATTTAATTATTTGTTCATATGAAGTATTCTGGAAGGCAAAGCAAGTGATTGTCAGAAGAAGTCATAGACTAACAATGTCAGTTTACATAGGGAACTTAAACATTTTTATTTAATAAGTTGTTTATTTGATAAGCTGATTAGTCAGCTTTAAAATGGAATAAATGCTTGTACATCATCACTTGTACCTCGTATGAGAGGTACGAAGTTAAGATTTTACCTGATAATCAACCTTTGGGTGGAGAGCATGTAAGAAGAGAATAGGCAAGACAAATAAATCTGACATTATTTGTAAAGCTGACATTTCTATTACAACCTATTGAAAATCTGATCATGTTTATTTAGGGCATAATTCAGTGGTCAGTCTAATCTTACATACATCATTTAGCGGTACATGGGGTAGTTCTGCCCCTTCTTGGTACCCTGGTGCTGGCTGACATGTATTTCTTTGTGTTGACAGTACTTATGGGGATATCTGTCCAGCTCAGTGAGGTAAATGTCTTGTCTGAAAGACATTGGATAACCCTTTTTGCAAGTTAGTATTCAGCTGGATCAGATCTTTGATCTGCCTCACTGATTTATACAATTTCTTGAGCTGGTAGAATTAGGGAATTAGTAGCGCATCAATGTCTGTGGAGAGGTGAGACTGACTGGTGGAACAAGGGATGACACCACTGTGCCCCTCAACTTATTGCACCTATCATCACCTCTGAAATGGTTTATAAATGGTTCATATGACTTCCAGAAAAAGAATTTCAAGAACACAAACAAGTTTTCTGTGAATGTGCTGGTGTGGTCATCTCAAGAATGTAGACCAAGTTCTGACCTGTCCTTATTCACTTGAAATTTTTGGAAGAAGTGCAGAAAAATCTTTGTTCTTAGAAGTACATTGTGGACTTCATAGGTTTTATTTTTGAAGTTGAGTATCATACTTTAGCCACAGAGATTCTCAAATGGGAAATTCTTCAGAATATGGTCATGTTGAAGAGGACAAAGATGAGGTAAACTTTAATGTGAATCAATCCAATAGAGTCTGGGCTTGATCCATATCTTTCTCTTTTGTAGAAATAGTAGCAAGTTTATGTAATAACTTTTCTGAGGATGAATATTACAAGGTCACAGACAAACCTTTCCAGTCCTGCTCTTTAGAACAAAAAGAAAGAAAAAAAACCTTTAAAATAAAATCTGTTTGCATTTTGAAAAGTTAGACAGGAATTTCTTACATTTCAATTTATTTTTTTTTTAAATCCTGAATTTGAATGCAAAATTGATGCCTTGAAATCTTTTGTGAAACACAGATTCCCATACTTTCTGTTCCCAAAATGGGTGTGGTTAACCATATGGGTTAATTGAATAGTCACTTAGCTATGATTAATGGCAGTGTTTCCTTTTGGGTAAAACTGTTCTGAAAGCTGAGAATCATTCTTTTGATACTCATATGGGAAATTTGTCAAAATCAACAATTATTTTATGAAAGAAATAACCTTTGGCAAGTTGGCATTTTCTGCTAGGAAAAATATTGTGTTGAAAACCTTAAACATCAATTGAGAATACTCATGTTTGAAAATGTGTACTGTTTAGAGGCTAACCTTACTATCCAGTCTGCACAGCACTGTCTTCTAATCATCTGTCATTCAGTCTGACGTTTGATTTTGGCATCATTGATTCAGTTGCTTACTGTAGCTTCTTTCTAAGCACTTCCTTTTCTCTTCCAGTAGTTCCAGAATGCTCTTTCTTTGGAAGTCCCCCCAAATACCTCTTTTTAAAAAACGGCAAACAAAGTTATTAATTATGGAATCCAAGAGATTAATTAGGTTATAGAATGATAGAATCGTCAAGGGTGGAAAATCCTCCAAGATTATCTAAACCAACCATCCACCTACCACCAATATTGCCTTACTAAAGCGTGCTCCTTAGTACAACATCTAAACGTGTGCATCCAAATGGGTTTCTTGAACACATCCGGGGCTGTGACTCCACCACCTCCCTGGGCAGCCTGTGCCAGCTCCTGACCGTCCTTTGATAGAAGTCTTTCCTGATATCCAACCTAAACCTTCTCTGACGCAACTTGAGGCCATGTCCCCCTTGTCCTATTACTACTTATGTGGGAGAAGAGGCTGACCCCCGTCTTGCCACAGCCTCCTTTCAAGCAGCTGTAGAGAGTGTTAAGGTCTTCCCTGAGCCTGCTTTTCTCCAGGCTGAACAATCCCAGTTCCCTCAGTCACTCTTCATGAGACTTGTGCTCCAGACCCCTCACCAATTTCACTGCCCTTCTGTGGACAACATGCTGTGGTGCATGTGAAGGATTAATGATAGAAGTTCATGAGCAAGGTTTACAACTACTCCTAGCCTGCCATTTACTCACTTTGAACTAGGTGGTGTTACAATTCTCTAGTTTGCAAGCTGGACCCTGTGATTATGATCACTGTTGAAGTTCACCTTGCTCATTATAAGCTACTATTTATCATGTCATGAATAAGTGTGTTTTTGTGAAAGCCCTATAATCCAGAAGAGAATACAAACATCTTAGATTACAGTATGTGATAATGTCCTTTTGAAGGTATAAATAATATACGTCAACTTGGCATATCATCTTAATGTTATATGTGCTATAAAACACGTGTGCTTGCTTATAATGTTTGCACATCCGTATGCATGTTACACTGAGTTTGGCAGCTGGAATTTATGTTTTTCTGGCAGAATGATTTTCTTGCAGAATATGACAATAATTGTTTTTTTCATTACTTTGCTTCCTTTTCTTACTCTGTGTCTTAAGACTGCAGATTATCTTGTAAAGAACTTGAGTGAGGACTTTATTGGGTCTTGGTTTTCTGCTACCTCTGCTATCAAAATTTCATACAAGTTCGTAAAAGTTGTACATTAAGTTTTAGTTTTTCAGTATCTTTATTAAAGGAATGAGGGTTAATGAACAGACCTCTCTTAGGCTCAATATTAGTAGTTAGAGTAACAGTGCACAATTTCATTGGTCTTTGCAATTGTTCTTGACAGGAAATATATCCTGTAAGTACGTTGATTGCAAAAAATTGCACAAAGAATTCTAAGGAGCTGCTTTGTGCTCAAGCAAGAAGTTTTTCTGTAGTTTGTGTCCAACTTCAAGAGAAACATATAAAAATACATGTCATTGGTAAGATAAGGCATCCAGGGAAAAATATTCACACGTACCGTCATCTCCATGATAAACTGATTAAAATGTCTTAGCTTTAGGTTTGGGGAATATACAGCATGTTTAGTCTGTGAAAACCCTACCCTGACAGGACTGTTTCCTGTCAGGACACTGTATGGGAAAGGTCTTCATTCTGTTCCTGCTACTTATTCCGATATTGAAGCTATTTAATATTTAAATTGAGGAAGACATAAAAACCCAGCTGCTAAGACACAGAGAGTCTGCTGATAACCTGACTGCATATCATGCTCTGGGCTTGAATCTGCTGTCCCATCATCTACTACAAAGCTCTATTGACTTTACTGGCAGTTCTTGAAAGATAGATCTGTAGCCAGGTTACTTGAACTTAACTGTGTATTTTGTTTCTTTATTGTCTATGTATTTTCCTTATGGACTTAAATACACTCAAGAGTGATGCATTTTAGTTAGTAACAGAAAAGAACGCTCATATTAATTACCAGACAGTTTAGTCATATCAAAACCATATCTCATTTAAGAGTGTTATCAGTGTTTTAGGTTTTACTTGGGTAGGTGAAGATGTGGTATGAAACAATGTTCAGTGCTAGGATTGCTCTTCACTGATGATTGAGTAAATATCTGCTTTTCTCAGCTCGTATTCAGATTTACAAATAGTTACAAAATATTTTGTTTGCATTTTGTTGACCACATCCCTTCTAAGGTACAGTCTGCCTCAACTAGCTGGGACTACTGCAAGAAACCAAGTTTTTTGGAACTGCATGGGAGTATCTCCTAATCTTCAATACAAAACTTTTTTTTCAGTAAAGTGTATTTTGTCCCCTTTTCTTTTCTTCTCATCTGCCAGTCAAAACAGAGTGCTTTTAAAAGCACTTCATAGTGCTTTCTACAGCTAGATGAGTCTGTACGTACATAGTTTTTCCCTTATTCTTGGACATAGTCCAGGTTAGGGTAGATCTAATTTGCATATCATTATGATATCTGTTTGCTGTCAAGGGTTTCATTCTACTGATGAGAAGACACAAATTCTGAAGAGGAAATTTCCTCAGGGTTTGGTACTGATATTCTAGATCACACATAACTGAAAACAACTCCTTTGAAAGTTTATTAAAATTCTGTCAGTCAGCATAATTATAAGTAGATCATTTTTCATTTAAGAAGTTCCTGTAATGTATATAGATGACAAGAGATCATAATAAAAACTAAATATTTTGAAACTGATTTTAATCTCCCACCTGTGCGATTTGGCAGTTTTTCCATCACAACTGATAGGATTGAGTATTCATTCTATTTCTCTAGTTCTACCCAACTGTAATTAAATAAAGTTCCAAGGAATTAAAGGTGATATAAGAGTTAGTGATGTTTTTCTATTGTAAATCTTGGGATAAAACTGGCCCATCATGGTTTTTAGCAATCAGTTGGTTCTGGGGAAGTCACGTTTTTAGTTCTTTTTAAACAATATTTGACTTTCCAAAATTCTTGTTTCAGTTTTTTTTGTTTTTTTTTTAAAGAAATGTGTTTGCAATCAAAGCTTTTGAGCTAGTCTATAGTCTTCAATAACTTCTGCAGGCTTGTCTTAAAGCCTTGTGAATTGTTCAGTCTTAGTTATATGTTGGTCCTGTTTTTGTCATTCACTGTTTTATAAATATATCCTTTCTAGATCTTGCTCAGGTTGTGTTTGTTAAACATGAGTTGTAGTAGTTGTTTGCTTGTAGGACTGAAAATTTCACTACACGTCTGAATCAGAGTGAAAAATCTTGCTGGTAAATCAGCTCGGTTCTGTGTGAACTTTTCAGCTGAGCTTTGGATGCAGTGCAGCTGTATTGGCAGAATGCTAATCCATTGTTGTTAGACTCTCTCTGGTCTAATCAGTTCTGATATAGCTAGCGTTTCTAGCTAGCACTAGTATTTCTGCACTGAGTTCCCAAGAATCTTAACTTAGGTAGTTATGAATGGAAATGATTTGAGGACTTCCGTTCCAACTTTCTGATCATCCTTGGCTGGGCCAGTATTTTTCTGGTCAGGACTTTGTTGTAAAAATGCATGGCTGTCACACTGGTGATTGCTGAATTTCTCTGTAGATGTTACTATTAATGTTTTATTCTCTGTGTGATGTGCATCTGTTAAAAATCATCAGCTTAATAAAGAGTTTGTCTCTTTTTTTTTCTTTTTCTCCTTCTCTCCTGTTTTTCTTTCAAAATATTCTGCTCTTTATAGTGTGATGATGTTTTTGATGGTAGTTAAATAACTAGATAACTTTTCAAGTACTGGTATCTCATATTTCATACTGGTGCCTGGTATTTGAAGACATTTTTTGTTTCTAAACTTAAGGAATCCTAGTTGACTTCAAATTAATGATTAGCATTTTCAGCCCTTGAAAAAATGTTTGCAGGTCAGTGAAAGAGGACATATAGATTCTATTATATGTCAGCCTTTAATCTTCATTAAGTCATTAAATATGGTGAAATAACATCATATAACAACATAAATCTAACAGAAGTCCTGTTTTCAGACAGTTGCTGTGTGCAGGTTGGATGAACAGTAGTCAACTTTCCCCTTGGGATATTGTCAGATGGAAGCATTTCGCTGTAAAGTGTTTGCAGCTGGAGATGTCATAAAAATGATAAAGGTCCTATCAAGTCAAGTTTGAGCCAAGCAGGGACTTTCTGTGTGCTTTGCTTCCTTCCTTGCTTTAACATCCTAAGATACCCCACTTCTGTAATGTGTTAAAGGCCCCTGGGCTGCAAGGAAATAATTTTGGAAGAATGACAACTTAGGATAATCTCACTGAAAAGGCTTTTGTTTCAGCATGTATACAATAAAAAGAGTTAACCCTTGAAAGGGAAATGGAGTAAGGAATGCAATGTATGTAAAGTCTTGGGCTGTGTTTTACTTCTACCACATGAGCACATGAACAGGCTGCTGTAAGATAAAACAAAGTGTAAACATCACTAGCTCCCCTAAGTGCCTAGTTTTGACCAGCAACAAATGTGAGGTATCTGGTTGTCTTTCACCAACTGGTTTTTAGTCTGGTGAAGTTTGAAAACATAGCTCTTACAATTCAGCTGTCATCTGTAACCTTCAAAACAGTTTCCGAAGGAAGTCAATACCCATCCATGTTACAGTCAGTGACTACAACAAATGGAAAAAACAAATCAAAGAGCAATGAATTAATTTACCCAGACAGGAAAGAGCTCAGTCAAGGGCTGAGGATGTTGGTACAGACTCTGTTTTGGCTTACTCTGGTCAGATCTGTTGTGAACCAGCTAGGAGTTCATGGAGTTCAGGTCTTAAAAGTCTGTTAATCATTAAATAGTGATGAAATGTAGCTGTTTCTGATTTTGCTGGTCGCTAATGTGATATATCCTTTCTCTTCCTCTCCCATTCTTCTAGTTAAGGCAGAAAAAAAAACTCTGGTGAAAGGATCCCTCTCTGGAACGTCAGTCCTTCCATGCTTCTTTTCAACTACACCCACCATAGCCTCTAGCTACGCAGCCGAGTATCTTCGAATCAAATGGTCAAAGGTTGAACTGGATAAAAGCGGAAAAGATGCAAAAGAAACCACAGTCCTTGTGGCCCAGAACGGGAACATCAAAATAGGCCAGAACTACAAGGACAGGGTGTCTGTTCCAACCCATTCAGAGGAGACCGGCGATGCTTCACTGACTTTCTCTAGGCTGCGTGCAAGTGATGCAGGGGTGTACCGCTGTGATGTGATGTATGGAGTTGAGGACACACAAGGCATTGTATCGCTGGCTGTTGATGGTAAGAATTCATTTATTTCATTTGTAGTCAGCAGTAATCCCAGTCAAACTGGTAATAGCTAGTACATATAACTACAAGGCATTCATATAACCATTTTTAGGAAATTGTTCTTCCTTCACTATTGACTTGTTTCATTCTCTTTTTGATTATTTTTAAGAATTTTTTCCAGCTCATATTTTTCTCATTTCTCCTGCACGTGTTCTGGGAGGGTACTCTTGATTCACAGAGCAAGTGCTGTTCACTTGTCCCAGTAGCACACTGGTTGGTTTTATATCCTTTACAAGATGACCTCCTGCTTTCACAATTCCTTTTTTTTTTTTAGCAGGTACCTCTAAAATTTTCCAAAACTAGTCTTTTTTAATCTTAGTACACAACATAATACATCTGAAATACATCTGAAAATGTCTGTGTCTTCATAAGAAGACAGACTTGGCAGGCAGAAGCAGTTTCTTAATAATTGTTTCTTAGGATGAAAAGAAGCAACTGCTCTGCTCTACTGGAGCTCTGGCTGCCTTCTCTTGCTGCTTGGCAGTGGGAATGTAAACCGTCTAACCTCAAACAGCTCTTTCTGTGATAGAAACATCAAGCACCAAGGAAGAGTTTGTCTCCATAATAACAGTTGGATAGCTAGGAGAATCACCTGCCAAAAGCTGCAGGAAAACAAGTAGGTAGAAGGCTGCTATTATTCTTCCATTTGGAAGACTCAGGCCTAAGAGCTGGCATGCAAGCACCATAAGGAAATAACCTCCAAAACTTTGAGGAAGAGAATTGTTCTTGCAAAGAAACACAAGAAACAAAACTTTAAATAGAGTGTTGGTGGCAAAGGTAGCATATGATCTCTTGGCATTTTTCTCCTAAGGTCCTGTTTATACAGCACCATGTGTAGTCTGCTCCAGAGTTTGATGCTATATAGCCCTGTCAGTTTGGCACCAAGCCTGAACTATTAAACTTCTGAAGAGCAGGGCATGTTAGCCCAGGCACTGTGCCATGCAAATTCTGGACCAAAATTACTCTGAAGAACACTGGGCTGTGTGGATGTACCAGCTTGCATGAGCTTTGGTTTGGACTCTACCTTGCACTTGTCTGCATTCAGGTGTTTTTTGAAACTTAGGTATTTACTCAAGTGATTGAGTCCCCAAAACAAACATTAGGATCTTCTGTTGGAAATCACGGCTTTGGCTAAGATTTTTTGTAAGGTTAATACTATATTGTTCTTTCACTATGCCTAACCTAACTTTAGCAGTCTTTTGGCAGCTGTTCAATGAAAGATTTTGAAGGTGTGGTCTTAATTTGGAAATACAATAAATCAGTGTAACCATTAATGTTTCTTTCTAACTTCATAAGCTGTGTAGTCTTAATGGCAAAAGCAAAAGAAATCCTGGTTTGAACATTATTTTTCAGTAATGAATGTACCTGGCATTCCTTAGCCCTTTTAAGTGCTCCCTTGACTACGTATCTCTATCCAGGAGCAGCAGATGTTCACTACAATAAAATATCAGATGATTTACGGCAATACTTTAGCTTGTGTTACTGCTGCTGCAGAACACTGCAATCAGATGCACAGTTCAGACCTTTTTTAAATTGAAAGAAAATTTCAAACACATTTTCTTTCTGAAGCTACTCTTTTTTGTCATTACTTTGATGTCAAAATTTGGGGAACAGAACAAGCTGTATCTTCATACACATGGTAAAGTAACATTGTTAAATTATCATTTGTGCACTTGGTTTTCCATTTTCTACATAAACTGAATAAATATAATTTTTCAGACCTGTAAAGATTTTATATTAATATTGTTGCTTAATTTTTGTACCCTTACTTCAATAAGGGCTTCAGCATTTTTGCGACTTCAGCTATTATCTTAAAAAACAAACAAAAAACAAACAAAAAAAACCACAAAAAAACCACAATTGTATTAGTCACAAACATAATTTGTTTTGATTATGTCATCTTATTGAATCTATGCCCCAAAATAATAACAATTACTGAAAGAGAGATGTGTGTTCTTTGCGCATTCTTTGTTACTTGTTGTTAACACAGTACTGAGAAATCTTTATGCATTAATTGTGATAATTTCTGAGTTGAGTACTGGTGGGGTTCAGCACTGCTTTGGTCTGCTCTTCCAAGCAGAGCTGGTGCTGTTGCTTGTGTAAAGCTGGGTAAAATTATCACTCATTTTGGTAATGTGCATATTTTATGATCATGGAATGAAAGATAAAATGCATTTGTATAGCACTTATTCTCTGAGGTCTGAGCAAGCACCTTTTCTTCACCTTTTCAGTGGATTAAAAGTGTATAGACAAAGCAGTTATTATGACTGCTAATATTGCAGTAAACTTCTTGATTGTGTAGTTGAACCCTACATGACTAACCTGTTGGAGGCTTTTGCAGACTTCACTCTGGGGACAATTTAGAGATGGAAGGAATGTTTCTGTGATGCTTCGGGAAGCACAGAATCAGAACTGTGGAATCATAGGATCGCTTGAGTTGTAAGGGACCTCAAGAATCATCAAATTCCAACTCCCCTACCACAGGCATTGTTGCAAGTAACTAGATCATGTTACCCAGGGCCCCATCCAATCTAACCTTGAACACCTCCAGAGAAGGGGCATCCACAACCTATCTGGGCAGTCTATACCTGCACCTCACCACCCTCTCAGTGAAAAACTTCCCCTTGACAACCAATCTAAATCTTCCCTCCTTTAGTTTAAAACCATACCTCCTTGTCCTATCACTATCATCTGTGTAAAAAGTTGATTTCCCTTCTGATTACAATCTTTTAAATATTCTATTTCAATTATTTTAATGCCCACACCGTTGTCTGTGTTAAATCAAATAATAAATTAAGGGGAAGTCATAGCAACATAGAACCAAGAGGACATGCTTGGTCGCTTGAAATCTTGTTCCTTTTGTATTGCAGATAACTATGTTACATATATTATATACCTTCATTAATGCCCAAATTGAGCAGGGCTTACCATTTGAATGAGTTGTCAGGCACTTCGCATGTTATGTCCCAGAGATCATAGAATCACAGAATGGTTTGGGTTGAAAGGAATGTTAGACCATTCAGTTCCAAACCACTGTTGTGTGCAGGTTACTACCCACCAGATAGGGTCCCATCCACACTGGCCTTGGGTACCTCTGGGGATGGGGCACCCGCAGCTTCCCTGGGTAGCTGTGCAGGGCCTCACCACTTTCTGAGTGAAGAATTTCCATGTAATATCTAATCCAAATATCCTTTCTTTTAGTTTAAAGCTCCTCCCCCTTGTTCTATCAGTATCTGCCTATGTAAAAAGTTGGTCTCTCTCTTGTTTGTAATTTCCCTTAAAGTACATAAAGGGCACGATGTGAGATCTCCCTGGAGCCTTCTCTTCACTAGGCTGAACAGTCCTAGCTCCCTCAACCTTTCTTCATAGGAGAGAGGCTCCAGTCCTATCATCATCACTGTAGCCCTCCTCTGGACCCACTCCAGTGGCTCCTCATTTTTTTTGTCCTGGGGTCCTCAGGCCTGTATGCAGTTAGGGCCTAACTGCAAGGGCAGAGTAGAGGGGAACAACCACCTCCCTCTCCCTGCTGACCTCTCCTCTGTTGATTCAGCCCAGGATACAGTTGGCCTTCTGGGCTGCAAGTGCAGTGCTGGCTCATGTCCACCTTTTTGTCCACCAGAACCCCCAAGTTCTTTTCAGCAGGGCTGTTCTCAATGAGTTGTTCTCCCAGTCTGTACTCATATTTGGGATTGTCCTGAACCCAAATGCAGCACCTTACACTTGGGCTTGTTGAACTTCATTATGTTCTCATGTTCTCTTCTCCTGCCTGTCTACATACCTTTGGATGGCTTCCCTTCCTCCTGTCATATCAACTGCACCACTCAGCTTGATGTCATCAGCAGGCTTGCTGAGGGTGCACTCAGTCCCACTGTCTGAGTCACTGAACATCAGTAGGGCCAGACTGAACTGTACCCCTCATTACTATTTTCACTGGTGAAAGCTTAAGAGAGAAGTGTGAAATACTTAATTTTATTTGTACAGGAAGCTACAGGCTACCACATGGATACCATGTTTAGTTAATGGCAGTTATGGGTTGTCCTTGAGGCTGGGAAAGGAGCCTGCATCAACTGCTCAGCAATGTTACATCACGCTGGATACCTCCTTTTCCATTACTAATTGTAAGAAAATCTTTCCTTACACCCTGCTTGTTGCTACAATTAAATTGACTTCTCAGACAGGATGATTTTTTGTTCATAACAGACCTAGCAGTCTACAGTACTATGCACTTGGACCTCTTATAAAAAGTGGAATATTCAGAACACTTCATTCATGTTTGCTTTTCACTTGAAATGATGTCTCCTTTTTACACTTTACTGTTTGAAATTTTTTTTTTCCTGTGAGCAGTTCCTCCTTTTCAGCTGTTGTAAATTTATCTTTCTGTGGTGTTTTGAGCTTATCTTTAGGACCCTTCTTGTTCTTGATGTTATTAAACCCACATCATAAACTATCTCCTGTTAGGAGTCCACAGCAATTGGACTTGATCTTTATGGGTACTTTCCAACTGAATTATCCTATTTTACTATTACTGTCTTTGGAAACCTATTTTGCCATTGTTCTGAGTTTCTTCCCTGTTGCTCTTACCTAAAAAAATGCCAACTATCAAGAGACTTCAAGTACTGAGGAGAAATTATTTTCCTTTCTTCTTAGCTGGCACTGAGCTATCTCTCCATTCCCACTTCAAGCTGCTTTTTGAGAAAGATGGGGTTTCACCTGCAACCCAGTACAGACACATGAATAGAGATAATGTAGAGGTTGACTGCCAGCAGGCAATGATCTTCAGGCCTTCTGACCATTATCCTTGAGTGTTTAGCCACCCACTAATAGTTTACCAAGTTTCACAGCTGTGCTGGGTCTGAAGTCAGGGTAGAATCAGCTTTATTTTCAGTGATTTAAAATCAGATGCCTAGTCTAAGCTAAGCACTCAGCTCTTTTCTGATGAGAGTTGTGGGTGAGATGAGCTTTCTGGCACTTCTCATTCCTGTTCCCTGATCAGAGAGTCTTAGGTAGTGTAAACTAGGCTCCTAACCTTCAGGAACAAACAGTGGTAAATTTGAATTCCACAAAGGGTTTAATAAAAAGTACTACTGTACCTCTCCATATTTATTCCATTTTTCTAGGTATAATAAAGTTCACTTGTATAAAATAGATGTAAGATTCCTTATAAAAAGCTGTCCTGGACATGCAGAGTAACAGCACTATTCATTCTCAAACATAATTGAACATTTAATGAAACTGTTGTTTTTTGTAGTTCTGTGAGATATTAGAAAGCAGTATATTTGGCCAAGTGTAAGCAAAATGAAGGAATCTGAACTAACCACTCACTTGAGCCAGTTTTTGGTTATTTACCTTGGAGATGCCTGCACGTTTAATTGAAGTGGCAAATGTGATCCTTCGGTTTTCTTGCTCTTTTTGAAAATCTTGTCAGAGAGTATTTTTTGGCAATAATGTTACCCTTTTCTTACTGCTGTCTTGGGAGTTCACTGCTTTCACGGGCCTTCTTTTGTTAGCTTCTATTTGAGTCCACTGTTTGAGAGGCTTTTTACAAATTGGATTGTAGAGAAAAGCCAATAAGAAAAATCCTAGGCTTAAAATACTGACCTCTTTAATGGGAAGAAGCAGCAATTAGGGAGGCAGAGTAGACTGTAATTCAAAATTTCATTTTTATGCAAACTGTTATTTCTTGCAGGCATTATAATGATAATAAATGGATGTTGTTTCTAGTGTGGGAATACTGCCTCTCAATTGTGCCCTGAGCCCTAAGAGATTGTGTGTTGACAACGTAATTGATTTATTCTCTCTAAAGCCAGAATTTCCCTTTACTAGCACCTAAGTATGGCATTTGAAGAAATGGGGTTTTGTAATCATTTAGATTTATCTATCTTAAATCCTTATCACCTGCTGATGTTGAAATTCCATACTTCCTTGATAACTAAATAAAAATGGGCTGCTGCATTTTTAAGCTTATTCTTTATTCTCCTGAGGAAGTGATGGTAGGGAAGATAGAGATTTCTTAGCTACAAGGTAAAGAGCAGAATATACAATGGCTGTCAAAGGGAGGGGAGGGGAATTGAATCCTGTGTTGAAATACCTAGTTCTGCGTGCATCTGCGCCTAGGGAGTAGGAATGAAGATGCTGTGATACATCTGTCACAGCCCTGGCACAGGGACTTGGGAGATGGCAGCTGATTTTCGGGCTGCAGGTGATTTGGGGTCAGGCTGAGGATCTGCAGAGGACCACACACCTTCTCCCTTAAGAAGATAAAGAAAAGTAGATGCTGATATGCATGGCTACACTGACTTTTATCCCGTCAGTCATTTCCTATTGTGAGAGCAGTTCTGAGAGGCTATGTATTTCTTTTAATTTATTTTTTTAACAATTTAAATTTTAATATCAGTGTCTTGGCCTCACTGAATGCGTGTGTGTCCAAGTACATTGTTGTGCAGAGGTAACAAAGCAGGTAGGTGATCTAGGCTGTTCCGAGGTATTGCAGATGTAGGAACCAAGTCCTCCACTTTGGCAAGTTGTCCATGAGAAAAATGCAGTTCAGGCTGAGCATCAACTGCTTTCTTTCTCTGCACCAGCTTGTTTTGAGGAATCTGTGTACGCTTGCATGTTGCTGCATTACTCTATGAAGATGGAGACGAAGATTTTGGGCAGAGGGGCAATGTGCGAGTTGGTGCAAGAAGCCTTGTCCCTGGAGAGCCAGCAAGTGGAACTGGGTGGTCGGTTTGTTCTTCCTCTTTGCATGCAGAGAGGATCCTAGAGGCATCTGGCAGCCAAGATGCTGTGAATGCAGTGCAAGGCTGCTCTCAGGTTGCCAGAGCTAGAGATGGGATGGAAGTTGCAAGATGGCTGCAGAGCCTGGAGTGGGAGAACAGATGAATTATTGCAGGAAGCTCAAAACTCCTGTTCCTTCCTTTGATGCAGTGCTCTGCCCTGTTGCCTTTGTTTTGGATTGTATTTGTAATGTAAGTTGATTTCTCCATAAAAACAAGGAAGATCACCCAATTTGTTTAGAACTCTATTAGCTTTGGCATTGAGGGATGCTTGAAGGGTCTGTACCACTTTGACTGAGACCTGAAAATAAAAATGAACAGAATAACAGTCACCATAATTATCTTTTCACTTTACACATTCTTTGTGTTATGAGACTACTTCTGATATTCAGTCTTTATGTGACTCCAGGCAGGCAAGTTGCGGCAGCATGAGCTCACCAGTGAAAGCTGTTGTTTATTAGCCACAATAAAGCAGGAAGTGTCTTGAAGGAGCCCTTCCCTCCAGTTCTAGGAAGTGTTGTAGCATGATACCCTGGCAAGTGATAAAGCAAAGCTGCAACCCAAAGGTGTGAAACCATACTATCAGTCTCTTACTCAGGAAGGTCCTAGTTTGTTAAGTGAACCACTTTTCTGGTATAAGGCAAAGATAAGTGAATAAAAGATATTCTCTCTTGCTCAGGCAGCAGCAGTGAATTTTTGGATGCTGCAGATTACTTTCCTGTGAGTGCTCTTTTTTGCAGACATTGCTGCTCCTTCCTGTAATTAGACTGACTTTGCCAGATGTTCGGTGACAACATTACGCTGTTGTAGTCTGTTTTCCAGTTGCTTTATTTGTTCCTAGGACAACTCCTTTCTTGCCTTTTCTTTCAGAGGGCAAGTGGACAAAAGGGAAAAATCCTTTACAAATGTTGTAAAGTGCAAGAACTCGGACAATGGATTTTGCCCCCTTCTCTCTGTCTAACTGAAACAATGAAAGTCCTGCACTTTAATCTTCTTAGCCCCAGGGGGTCTTCTAATTATTGCAGCTGTTGCTCAGGCTTATATGTACTGACGTCCTCCTTCCCATTCATCTTGGAAGCTCTTTTATGTCCATTGGCTCCTCAGTGGAAATGGAAGAGCCTTAAGCTCTGAGAATAGGTGAAGTTTACCTTTTGGATCTGGGTGAGGAGAACAAAGCATTCCCCAAGTTCCTTTCCAAGATTTACAAATGACCAAAGGCATTTTTTCGGCAGCTCCTTTAAATTTATGTTAGCATTAACTCTTTAGTTCTGCCTTACCAAGGTAATGCAAGGTCCACATGTCATCAGCAAAGCCATTGATTGCTTTCAGTTTGTAAGAAGTAAGGGGCTTGTTGAGAAGGCACTCATATGTAGGCAGCTTAAAGCTTTAAAGTAATGCAAGTTCAGAGAAGTATGTTGCCTTCTCCTGCTAAGTTAATAAGCCTTTCTGCGGTTTTATGGAAAAACGGTGTTCTTGTGCCTGGATGAAGTCATGTTACATCAGTTAAGTGAACTTGCAGGGGGAAAAAAGTATTAGAGGCAATGAATCTAAATGTCTATGAAATTTGTTTTAATTAAAATTAAAACAAGAAGCCAAATGAGCAAATTACTTCACATACTTGTGCATTTCTGGCTTGACTCTGTATAACAGTCAGTGTAAAATATTGTATACTGCTGGTACAATAAGGCCAAGTTGGCCAGCTTGTGAATAATGCCATGACCAAACAGGTTAACTGAACCTCAGAATTTTTATTTACTATTGTACCATTGAATAGAGTCATGCTGGTTTATACCAGCAGGTATGTGGCACAGATTGTTGACTGTGTTATAAAATACCCAATATATTAAAATAAAGCTCTTTAATCTCCAATTAATATTTCTGTTATTTTGAATTTTTAAATTCAAAAAGTAGTTAGTTGCTGTTACCTTAACTTTGTGTTGTAATGGGTTCTGTGATGGACATGTGTTGAGGAACTGCGTGCTTATGGAGTAAACAAAGTCAAAATACTGCTACAGACATGCTTATAGGTATAGAAACACATACATATAGATAAAGCTTTGCACAACTTAAAGCAACACAAATGATCTGTAAATTTGCCTTAAGCAGGCAGTGGAAGATGCCTTACAGCAGAGAAAATGAAGAGGCATAGGAGCTGGTAAATCTCTCTCTCTGACATTCCCTTTCTGTGTGTCTCAGAACAGAGAGTTTTCATTGGTAAGAACATATCTTCCTTGAGGCTGTGCCATAACGCACAGGCCATTGGAGTGCTGTGGTCCTCATCTGTACCGTTATGCTCGCTCTTCTCATTCTCAAGAGAGAAGAAAGGTTCTCATGGGCAGTTGTCCCTGCTCTTTGCTAACTCCTGAAGTCTGCCTAGAAAACTGTTTGGAAGGATGTTACGGGACCTGAGCCAAGTGAATTACCGAACTAGTCTAGCAGTTTAACAGTCACGATGATGGAATTGCAGGCACCTGGAATACTTAATTTATGTAATATAAGCATAGCCATAATTTTTCTGTGACCTGCTCTTCACTTTGGGCTTTGCCAGTTCAATATTTGAAGCTGAAATAATTACTTTGCGCTTGGAAGAAGCACTGTGCAGTATGTATTGTCAGCGACTCTGAAAATGCACTTTATGGGTCAATAGCGGCCTATGAGGATCCAAGTGGTGGCTGCAGCTAGTGTGTGGGTCCATAGCAAAGTTGAAATTTCTGGTGCTTCTTCTGTTTCTTGTTTTTCTGCCAGAAACTTTAATGAAAATTGATGTCTGCTGACTGAGCTTTGAACTACTTGTGTGTGTATATGCAGTGCGTTCTAATTTTGTTTGAGAAACTTTCTTAACAAACCACAATAAGGAAAAAAAAATAGTATTTATTTGCTTATTGTCCATAGTTATATTTTTGATGATAGGATAATTTTACTAAATTAATCCTTAGGAAAAGCACCTACAGTTTCTAAGTATGCTGGAATTTGGTCAGTTTTGGAAGTTACTCATATTGCTGCTTACTAGTAAGTTATCAGACTTCCATCTTTCAACAATATTCTAATAACAAAGACTTCTCATTAAATGTGTTATTGTTTCAATGCCGACATTTCCCAGGTCATAACAGTATACTGTATCTTCATCAGGAAATACCCCAATAAAATTATCACTGAAAATAACATTTTGTGATTTATTTTTCTTGTTTTGTAGCAGTTCTGCATAGTGGATTATTTATGGTACTATAATGCTTCTGAAGATTTTGAGTTAAATAAATAAGGCTAGGTATTATTTTTCAACCATCATCAGGAGGCATCCTTTTGGTGCTAAACTGTAAAAGGCATTAACAATGGAGAGGGATGTGATTTGGTCAGATGGGGTATCTGTTGTCTGCCTTCTTAGAACTGGTGCCCTTTATGGGTCGTTTTAGGTGTGCAGGCACAACTGGTGTCAAATTGAGTTTGAATCATAAGTGTATGGAAAACAGAATGTGGCTCCTTGACAGAATGCGACTTAACAAAAACCATCTTAACTCTTACCCTTCTCTCTCCAGACATCTGACATGTTCTTGTAATTTTGGAAATTGTCTAGATCCTTTCCAGAACAGAAAGACAATAATAAAAGCAAGCTTTGTTTTGTCTGTATTGTTGGTACTGTGTGCAGGAAAGCCTAGCTATGAAAAATAGGTCAACAGGCACGTATTTATAAATGCGTTTGCAATAATCTGTGAATGTGTAGGATCAGACACAAGGGCCATCATTGATGATCCAGCCTGCATCAGAAGAACAAACTGTTTGGTGTGCCCACTTGCTGCACACTTCCTTATGGCTGGCAGATCTCAAACACTCAAGGGTTGCCCCATTCACTCTTGGCACTTCTGCATGCAGTGGCGGCAGCTGGCTACTTCCAAAAGGCTGGGTTTTTTTCTTGCTTTTTCCAGTGATTAGGTCTGTTCAGTCTTGCCTGATCACATGATTTGACTTGCAATTGGATGGGCTGACGAGCAAGTGTGTCAGGTAGTGCCCATAGCATATGGATGTACTTCAGTGTACATTCTTCTTTTTGGTCACAATGTTCCATTATACTTAAGTGGAAATGCTTACATGGTTTAATTACTTTTTCAGAGTACGCTGAATACAGTTCAAACTATTAAAAAGATAGGGTGTCATATAGTTATTGGTAGTAGCCACTAGAGGGGGGGCATAATTGATGGAATATCTCAACCTTCTAGTGTTTTAATTGTACCCATCTGTTTTTACCATCATAACAATATCCAGGTAAAGTTAAAATATAATGATGACTGCAGAAATGATGCAAAATGTGGAAGTAATCTGAGTTTGTTATCTTTTCAGGTGTAGTATTTCATTATCGTGCAGCCACCAGCAGGTACACTTTGAATTTTACACAAGCTCAGCAGACTTGTTTGGACAATGGTGCTGTCATAGCAAGCCCAGAGCAACTGAAAGCAGCATACGAAGATGGATTTGAACAATGTGATGCTGGTTGGTTGTCTGACCAGACTGTTAGGTGAGATGCTTAAAATGCACTTTGACAGAGTTTCTCTGAATTAGTATGATTAGCCTGTAAAGACTTAATGTTCTGACTTATCATGTTAATAATTATGGACATGCTGCATTTCAGATATCCAATTAGACATCCAAGAATTGGTTGTTTTGGAGATAAAATGGGAAAGAAAGGAGTCAGAACATATGGACGCCGTTTTCCTAATGAAACTTATGATGTGTATTGCTATGTGGAACACATGCAAGGTAAGATAGGTCCATATTTATTCTGCGTGACAAATTTCAAAATAACTTGGGGTTCCAATATGGAAAAGCAAAGAAATATGTTCTGTGTACAATGCATTTTGGCTGTTTTGAATCTGGAGTGAATTGCTGAATGGAGTGAACCTATAGTTTGTGCTGTACTGGACCTTAATTAAGAGCAAATGTGAAGTCTACAAAGAGTCAGTGAGGTTTAAAGATGCTATAGTCAGTGACAGCAGATCACACAAAACTGGTGTCAAAATGTTTTATTTTTTAGATATTGTAAAAGGATATTCAAAGAAATACATTAAAAGTTTGAGAAACTATATATATCTTATATATATATATGAATATGGATAAGATGCAAATGCTGCTAAATATCTTATAGTTTGTAAGATATGTAATTGAGGTTTTTACATGTCCTGAGCATAAAGTTAGAAAGATATTTAATTGAAATTCAAGTTTAATCTTCTTTTTTTGAAAGAGAGGCATCTCAATATCAAAAAGGCAAGCATGAACTTTCTATTGAGGATTAGCATTTTTAATTAAATTATTTGTGGTTATATAATATGACCATAGTCTTTGCAAAAGTTGCTAATTAAATGACTCTAATGCAGCAGAGAGATTATGATCCTGCCACATGTTGATTACAAACCATGGATCAAGATGTGAAGTCCATGGTACTTCATGATCCATGATATGACTCTGTGATCAGTCTTGGTTCAACAAGGTATTGGATGGTGAAAAGTAAAAAAACATTAAATTTTCCTGTGTTCGATCTATTCTCATACCCACTCTTTTGGAGAAGTAGTGCTTCCCTGAAGCAACTTGAGGTCATTCCCTCTAGTCCTATCTCTTGTAACTTGAGAGAAGAGAGTGACCCCCACCTCACTACAACCTCCCTTCAGGTAGTTATAATACATACAAGCTTGGGAACTGAAAATTGAGTGATGGAATTAATGGAATTAATAATGCCCTTAGTTTTGTCTTAGTTTTACTTACGTTCCTTCTGTGTCTGCCAGTGAACAGCTTGCTTGAACACACAGAATCCATATCATTCCTCCATTCCTCCATAAGTCCATGATGGAATTCACCTCTGAATCAGCTCTCGAATCTAGGCTTATACATTCAAAATAGATTGTTCCTAGCTTTCAGAAGCAGTTTTGACAAATGTGTATTGTTCTGGAATGGAAAAGTGAAGCGTTCTTCAAAAATGAATCTTCATTTACCTCTTTAGTACAGAGAAGTGTTATAATATGGAGAAGCTCATCCTGGATGCCACTCCATCAGATCCATATCTTTATATGCTGGAGACCCCAGAATTAAATATAGGTGGTGTCTCATGAGAGTGCATCAGAGGGAAACAATTCCCTCAGCCTGCTGGTCAGGCATCTTTTGAAGCAGACCAGGACATGGCTGGCTTTCTGGGCTGCAAGTACACATTGCCAGCTCATGTTTTTCACTATGACCCCAAAGTCCTTCTCTGCAGGGCCGCTTTTGATTCACTTATTAGCTAGCCCATGTTCATGTTTTGAATTGCCCCAACTCAGGTGCTGCACCTTGCTCATGGCCTTGTTGAACTTCACGAGGTTCACACAGGTATTTCTCAAGCCCATCCACGTCCCTTTGGATAGCATCCCATTGTCGTGTTCCATCAAGATTGCACCATGCTGCTTGGTGTGATCTGCAAACTTACTGAAGGTGCACTTGAACCCACTGCCTATGTCAGATATTAAACAGTGCAGATCTCTGAAGAAGAAAACTTATCTCTGGGCTCCATGTGGACATTGAGCTATTGACTGCAATCCTATCCTTCTAGGTTGTTCCACTTAGTGGTTGATCTGTCAAATCCACGTCTCTCCAATTTAGAGACAAGAATGTCATCTGGGACATGACATAGCTTTCCGCTAGTCCATTTAGTTGTCATCAGTTGCTCTTCCCTTATTCACCATTGCTGTAAGCCCACTGTTGAAGGTCACAGAATTTGTCAAGCAGAGTTAGCCCTTAGTGAAGTCGTATTTCCTGTGATCAGTTACCTCTGTTTCCCATATGCCTTAGCATAGTTAACAGAAAGATCTGCTCTGCAGTCTCACCAGACACAGGAGACTTGCTGGTCCATGATTTGCTAGGTGTTCCTTTTTGCATTTTTTAAAGATTGGGGTTATGTTTCTCCTTTTCCAGTCAGTGAGAACTTCACTGGGCTACCACTGGTTCTCAAATATGACGAATAGTGGCTTAGCAACTTCATCTGCCAATTTCTTCAGGATCCTAGAGTGTGTCTCATCAAATCCTGTGTACTTGGGCATCTTTGGGATCCTCAGGTGGTTTCAAACCTTATCTTCTCCTACAGAGGGTGATCCCTCATTCTCCCTGTACCATCCTTTGCTTTCTGATTTCGGTGGTAGGGCTAGAGCTTTTGTCAGTGAAGACTAAGGCAAAAAAGCTGTTGAATACCTCACCATTCTCTACAACTTGGGTAACAAGGTCTCTGATTTTCTTCTAGACAGGACTCATATTTTCCTTACACTTCCTTTTATCACTGACATATTAGCAGCAGCCTTCCTTGTTTTCCTCGACCTCCTTGGCCAGATTTAATTCAGATTTAATTCTGTCAGGACTTAGCTTTCCTACCCTGATCTCTGGCTGCTTGGATAGTGTCACTGTATCCCTCCCATGATATCTGTCCTTGCTTTCACTCTTTATAGGCTTCCTTTTTGTGTTTGAGTTTGTCCAGGATCTCCTTGCTCATTTCAAGCCTCCTGGTGTTTTTGTCTGACTTCCTCTTTGTTGGAATGTATCACTTCTGAGCTTGGAGAAAATGATCACTGAATACTAGCCAGCTTTATTCAGCCTCTCCTCCCTCCAGGTACTCTACCAAACAGATCCAGCCAATGTCTGCTCTCCTTGAGTGCAAAGCAGCACGCTTACTCTATGTCCTCGATATTGTCCTAATGATCTTGAACTCCACATTTCAGGGTCACTGCTACTAGGGCTGCCCTTGTTCATATTTTCCATTAGCCCCTTCTTGTAGGTCTACCATACCAGCTCTCCTTGTTGACTCCTCTGTCTCTTGAAGGAAGAGGTTATCATCAATGCACCCCAGAGATCTTCTGGTTTTCTTACATCCTTCTGTTTTGTCCCACCAACAGATATTGTGGTGTTTAAGTCCCCCATGAAGATCAGATGGTCACAGAATGGTCCCAGTTGCTGGAGTATGTGGGTTATGTTCGTATATAATGGTATCACTACACAAAATACCTTACTGTGGTAATAAACTGAATCTGAGAAGATGGGAGAATTGCTACTAGGTCAGTCAGAGTTTTACCACTGACTTCAAGAAAGTACTGTCAGATCAATACTGAGCACATAGTAAAGCTTATCCTTAAGCTCTCTATTTATGTAGCTGGAAAGTCCTTTATGTGAAGAGGCAGCTGAGGTAGAGAAGATAATTGCCAGCTAACAGTAGAATCTCAGCCCACTGCGCAGGGATTTTGTTGCTTCTGTCTATCAATTTTAATGCCAGATTATTAGATTATTGCAACAGCTAACCACATTTTCTTTCTTTTTTTTTTTTTTTTTTTTTGCCTATTTCCTCAGTTTTCAATGAACTTGAGTCCGAAAAAAGTATCTACAAGTCAGAAGTGTTCTATGGTATAGATATGTTACACTGACATGCAGGGGAGTTCATTTATTCTCACTGCTGAAGAGGAACAGATGTAGTACCGTGTTATGGTATAATGCAGGATAACTTTTTTCCACCAACTTCACACAAACCTGTACCTCTGAGCAGGCTTCCTTTTTAAGAAAGAGCTATGGAGCCAAGATGGCTTTGTCTGAATAACAGAGAGTGGGTTTTTTGGCTGTTTTGTTTTGCTTTTTTTTTTTTTTTTTTTTAAGGAGCTAATAATAATTTTAAATGCAGAACTTGTTTCAAGCTACACCAGTGGGATTACACTTTGCAACCATTCATCTGCAGAAGACAGACTAAATTTAGATAAACTGCCAACAGAAGTTATTGGAAAGTGAACACTGCAGAAAAACAGCTCCTGCATTTTGTCTCCTGTACTGTAGCATGCTCCTCCACTGGTGGAAAAGTTAACAGTACAAGATTTAAGTTTTAGTCAAATTTCTTATTTCCCTAATTACCCCACCTAAGGCTGATTCTGAAAGGTGCAATCCATCCCTTGTACTGAGTGCTGTCAACATTTCATTAAAAACAGCTGATACTTTGCATATTATAGAACTGTGCTTAAACACGATTATTTCCATCCAAATTTGAAAGTTCTTATCTACATAGTCTGTTCTGTTTCAGTACCATATGTTACACTTGGGCTAAATAAGTCCTTATTCAGAGAGCTCATGTTGGGTGGATGTCTATTCATGGAATAAGATGGTTGCTTGATTAATGATATCAAAATCTGGACCAAAATGAGATGTCAGCGTGGAAGTCATTGAATAGTTAATGATCTGTTGGCCAATACTAGAGATATTGTTAGCCTAGAAGGCCATAAATGGTGGTAGGAATACTTAATTAGAATACATTGTAGTATAAATTTGTATTGAATTTGCAGTACTAATTTGGGCGGTTACACAGAGGATTTGTAGGAGCAACACCATTTCAGTTTTCTTCCTTTCTGGCCATGTAAGTTAGCCAAAAACATGGATTTCTCCTTGAAACACACAAAAAAATAGCTTAAATTAAAACCAGTTGTCTAAACTAAATCTTGCCATTTCCTTGCTCTAAGGAAACCCATAGAAATTAAAGACTGCACAATTATGCACAAAATATTTTGAGTTTTGCTAAAAACAAACAACGCAGGATAATACTTCTGGGAAGGATTTTCAATTTCTGAGCTCCCAGTGATAAAAATAAGAATGTGGAGATAAAATCTGGAGTTAAAATCTTGTTAAATATGTGCTGGGCTTGGGGGTCTTACTGTGCACTCATATACTTCTAATTCTTCATATTTCGTTGCATATTTCAGTATGCTAAGTGTTTTAAAAAAATTAGGATATCTACCTTTAAATATAAGAGAGGATTCCTAAACAAGAGTTTAATCTAAAGAGATTCAGTGCCAAAGGTCTGGACATAACTGAGCTTCTCCAAACACCTCCAACTGAAAAGTGTCCAGACCAATGTCTGATGTAGGAGACTCCCTTGTAAGGAGATGGTTGATGAGGAACGAGGATTTCCATTGTCTTCAGAGATAAGGTTGAATATGATTGATTTGACACTCGTGCTGTCAGAAATAGAGACAAAGTAAAATCTGGTTGCCAAAGCCTAATGATGAAGTGAGGGGCTGTGAAAGTGGGCTGCAGAGCCAAAGCACAAACTACTCCACGCAGCATCATCTTCTGTCCAAAGACAGTTAGAAACCATATATGTCTAATAAGCATATATAATATGCAGATGGGAAGTCATGCTAAGAAAGTTATTTTTGGGTGTCTGTGGGAAAGATTATAAAGTCTCCTTTTCATGCACCATTTTCAGCCCCCCAGTGAGTGTGGGGAAGAAAAAGAAAATAAAACCAGATGGCCTTTAAATACTTTCAAATTAGTCTCATGCATTTTTGCTATTGTCATTGAAATCTGTGTGAGAATAATAGTGATTTAAAAGGTCGAGGTCTAAAATACTGCTTCAGGTGTGAAGTCTCTTGTGTTTTGAGCAGCTGAAAATCTTCTCTAGAGTCCATTCTGACTCGGGAGTGACAATTGGATTTTAAAAAGGAAGCACAGAAAATAATTTTTTCTTCTCAGTTCAAGGCCTGTGATACAGCCACAGTTTTTTGCATTTTCATTTACTGGATGTGTCTCCAACCTTGAACTATGTGATTTGAAGTAGATTTATGGATACAAGAGTTCTCAAGAACCCAACTAGTGAAAACCAGGTAGAAAGTAATTCCATGCTGCTTTTTATGCATGATGTGATATTTCAGCTGGAATATGAGAAATCTTGTCTTTAGGGAGATCCAAAAATCCTGATTTCTGAATACTTTCTATGAAACTAAAGCACAAAAAGGGGAAAAAAAATCATATGCAGTTCAGAGTTCATTTTTTGCCCCTGTATGAGGCAGTGACAAAGCTCTGTAAGGATACAGCAGTTGCCAAGGTACTTTGCATGCTTGAGGGCAAGCTGATGGGAGAAGTATACCCTTCCAGTCCTATCAAGTGCAATAGATTCCTGTTCAGCCTGTGAATTTGCATAGAGCGGATCTAAGACAATCAGGAGAATTTAATTAAGTTGTTACTGATGTGTATCAAAAGGAATCAACTAACTTGTTCTAACGTGTAAGGGAAAAAAAAGAGTTCAGCTTGTCTAACATTCTGCTTGAAAGTTCAACGTAGCTGCTTATGTCTTTGTGATAAAACATTCAAGGCAGCATAAGTCTGTCTGTTTTCTCTAAGTAAACCTGCGAGAAGCTGTACATCCAGGCTGGTTTTCCAGGTTTTCCTTTCCTAGAAAGAGTTTCATTATTGTTTGGGCTTCTGTTAAGGATACTTCTTTAATAGTCTGGTGTATCAGAGAAGTGGCCCTTAGCAGGGGCAGGACAGAGGAAAAGAATTGCAGCTGAGACAACAAATCTTGTCTGTGCAGCTTGGGATATAAAGGTTGACTCAAGAGCTGGACTAATAAACAAACTAGTTGTACATAGCGTCTAAGGACACTGCATGTGGTGAACTTCTCAGGTCCGTCTTTGCCCAGGTGTGTATGTCCTTTTTTTCCAGACAAAACAAGTGTAGTGGTCTCTGTGTCCTCATGCATGTGTATATAGGTAGAGTAGATGAACTCTCTGTTCATGGTGCACGAGCAGCCTGATAGCCCTGTCAGTGCTTGCATTTTGCAAGGATCTTTTGGCCAAAGAAAGAGTGGAGGCAAAAATGAAATTTCTTGGGAGCTATTAGATTCTTGTGTATTTAATATTCCCCTGTGTTGCCTTGATTCTTCCCTTTATCTTTCTTTAAATGACGCTGATGATAGTGGAAATTGTACAGTCTGAGCACCCAGCCACAAGATTGGTGAATGCTTGTGAATTCTTTTTCCTAGTCAGTGTCACTGAATCCCAGATAGGATATTGTTAACGAAGAGTCTTGTTGCTTTGGGAGAGTAAAATGGGCAAAAAGGCTAAAAATATTAAATATTGATAAATGCAAGGGTCTTTTGGTCATTCCCTAGAAATGGGTTGAATAACAGCTAGGACACTCAATAGGTAGTCACCAGCCACTATCAACACCAGCTGGTGTGCTACCACATTTGTCTACAGCATATTCAATGAGAGACTCATGGATTCTCTTGTAAGCATCTTGTAAGCATTTTGGGGGAATCCTGTAAAACTCTTGTCATGACTTGCACGTGATGCCTTCCTCTGCAAGTGTACGTGGCTTGTGCCTGTCACACTGGATGACCCTGGGAGGGTTGATGCTATACTCTGGAAGAAGAGTGCCACATAGCTAGGCTCAAAGAGTTATTATGGGAAATAGCAGCATACCAATACCTTAGTTGTGGTTTCATTTATTGGAAGATAAATTACTGGTGAGGTCTGTGCTGGAGGATTAAATCTAGCTTTATTACTTTTGCCCTAGTCAATACATATTGCATTTTGACCCCTGGCTACGCCTGCCCTTATTTCTGTGCTTGCTTTTAAGATGTGTGATTCATGAAATTCACACCTACAAACATGCCCAACTCAGTGAGATGTCTCTGATGAGAGAAGATAAGTGAACTAGCCTTCAAAAGAATGAAGCTTGCTATAAAACTAGCTGATAAGTTTGTGGATTTTAGGCTTTTTCCTTGGGGGTTGCAGTGAATCAGCTTGTCTTCAAGAGAAAAAGCTGGTTTCCTCAATGTGTTTGATCTGCTTGAAAGTGGGAAGAAGCAATAAAGAGGGAAAAGGACAGCTGATATGGAGAACAGCATGACTTCAAACTAAGTTCTCTTTCTGATGGAAAGTTTACAGTGAAGTAGGACCAACACTCTTTTCACGTACCATGAACTGAATTTCTACACTGCTGTGGGGATAGAAGTGCAGAAAAAGGAAGCGGGGGATTATTAAATAGTCCTTGCAGCACATGCATGAAAAGTTTTGTGTAATTTGTTAACCATCACTTTCTGACCAAGTGCTAATAATTTTAGAGAAGTGATGCAGATAGCAAAATATCTTATCTAAATGTAGAGATAGGAGATTTCTGCTTGATCTGCAGTAGTGTAAAGCTGTTTTTAGGAAATACAGAACATTTAACATCCCCGCACATTCCAAGTGATTGCATTTGGTGTACTCAAACAGTGGGTCCTGATGAATTGTTTCTGTGCTCTATGGGTCAGCAGATTCCTGAAGTGAAAAGAATTCTGTACATGCATCTTACATGACCACAGCATGCTGTGGACGGGATGTGCAGGAAGGATTGTGCATCATGTGTTTTTGGGCTGCTGTAAATGAAACTGCTTCTATCCAGCTGATGAAATATATTGAACACTGCTTTCTTTTCAATCGCTTGACAGAAGACAAACTTTCCTTTTTTTTTTTCTTTTTTTTTTTTTTTCCCAGTGTGGTTTTGAAATAAGATTGTAGGACAGCTTTTAAGAATTTTTGAACTTCTATAGCAAGGCCTTTATTAAAGCTTCACTTTTAAAAAAAAAAACACATTTTTTCCCAGCAATTATTACACACATCAAGTGCACACTCAAACAAACCTATAAAACTTAAATTTATCTTCAAACTGGACAGCCAAATTGTGGAGTTGTAGTTTGGTATCTGACTTCTGCACTTCAGTGGATTGTTTTTAAACAAGAATTCTGGAATCATAGCAAATCACTCTTTAAAGCTATTGCAAGCTGCTAAGTTTTAGCATGTATTTACTGTTTTTTGTTGGTTTTTTTTTTGTGGGTTTTTTTTTTTCATCCATGTTCTTGAAATACATGAATGGTATGTGATTAAAGGGAAAATAAAAGCATTTTATTGATTGTTCTGGTACTTTTTTACATTCTTTGTGAATTTATCTTCAGATTTTATTTTTAATATGCCAAATAGGTGGGAAAGAAGAAGCTTGACTTTTACTTTGCTTGCTGAGCTGTTCTAGTTAGACTGCATTTTTTCTTAAATATGTGGGTTTTTTTAATCATTGGATTTTTTTCTGGTAAGATACCCTTTGACAAAGATTGTGTCTGTATGGGTGCAGCCAGCTTCAAGAGATGAACCAAATGAATTGGTGTTGAGTCAGTAGAATTGATTCAGTACAGACATGTCATTCTCCTATTAAAATTGCAGTATTATCAATATTGCATCTATAGACAAATTCAGGCAAATGTCTATGTAAAAATCTTCCTGAGCCTCTTAGGTAGTTTCTTTGCAACCTACTGAGCAACCTACGTAATTTCTGTATGTATAATGGCTGCTATGTGAACATATTGTCCTCAGAGAAGAGGGAGCTGTACAAGGAAGGTATTTAATGACATCCCCATCTGGGACTGTGGGATAACTGCATCCGTCATTCTGTGTTGGCAACGATATGAGATCTGCCCCACAATACAGAAAAAGCTGTCTTCTGCAGACCTGTTTAATAAAAAGCTGTATTATCTATGTGTTCTGGAGAGCTGAAGGAAGCATTCTGGTATCTCTCAGGGTGAATGATTATTCACTTTCTTTATCATGAAGTGTTCCTAGTAGACATGTTCTGTCCTTCAATTGCTACTTCTAATTTAAAAACTCCCTACAACATATGTAAAGAAACTTACACTGTGGAATTGATATTACAGCTGTAATAACAAACCAGAGTTTCTACCTAGAAGGAAAAAGAATATTGGCATTTTGCCTTCTTTCACACTTGCATTCCTTTCAAGCCTGAAGCAAGTGTAATATGTGAATGAAATTGCTTGGGGTGATGTAGTCTGTCTGCCTTTTGCTAGGTTGTCTTGAGACAGCTGCTGAGGTGGGACAGATTGCATGTCCAATGTGAATAAGCAGTGCTGCCCTGCAACAATGGTTGCTGTGTTCTGTTCTGTTTAGAAGGAGCGCAGAAGAGAATTGCTATCTTGTAACAAATATTTTGAGTTTGCACTGTTTTCTGCAGATGAATGTGTTGATTTTAAGTTTGATCAGTACTTTCTGAAGCCTGAGCAAAAACTGGAAAGAAGTCAGTTTACTTCTTTGTTCCCAGGACAGGAAGATCAGAGCCTTGATTTTGTTTATAGTGTTTGGGTGAGCAAGGCAACAAATCAACTATATAATGACTATTTAACTTTGAAGCAAAATATTAGGCATACTGTTTGTTTTCAGTCTCTAACTGAGAGGTTATTAAGTGCAAATTACTATTTAATGGAAACAAAACTATAGCAGGGGTAGTCTAGATTAGTTCAGCTTTTTCACAAAAAGGGCTTTGTGCACACAACATGTCTGTGTTTCCCCACAAGGCAAGAGCAAGATTGATGTAAATACGACATTTGAAGCTGCTGCGAAGCAGGCAGGGAGGAGCATTTGCTCTTTGTCTGTGTCCCAAGTGAGATTTTAGTGATGACTAAAAAGGTCAGGTAAAAGGCTTGCAGATGTAAAGGATTTGTTATACTGAGAAAGTAAATTCTGTTGAGCTGGATTTAATTAGTGAAGTTGAGTTGGAAAGTCTGCTCCAGCAGAGGTCACAGAGGAGCTTCAAGGCTCGTGTTACCATTGCCCAGAGACTCAGTCTCCAACCATGATGCTGGTCATTGTGTATAGTTTGAGTATGAATGCTTGGGCTTTCTGGTAGGCACTTTTTCATATAAAAATGTGAGATTTAGGTTTTCTGTCTTTTTTTTTTTTGTTGTTGTTGTTGTTGTTGTTCATTTGTTTGTTTTGAGCAAAATGGTAAGCAAAAGGTATCTAAGCAAAACTTGAAAGTCAACTTGCAGGATATGGACAGGATGAGAGAAGCTAAGTTGACTAAATCATGGAATTTGATACTCAATCTTTATTGTCTTTGTTTTTTCCCTGTAGATGAAGTTGTTCATGTTTCTGTTCCTGAGAAGCTCACCTTTGAGGAAGCAAAAGAGCTATGTCGGAAAAGAGATGGTGTTCTTGCTTCTGTTGGAAACATGTATGTTGCCTGGAGGAATGGCTTTGACCAATGTGACTACGGCTGGCTGGCGGATGGAAGTGTTCGCTACCCCGCCTCTGTGGCTAGGCCCCAGTGTGGTGGAGGTTTACTTGGGGTGAGAACCCTGTATCGCTATGAGAACCAAACAGGCTTTCCTTACCCAGATAGCAAGTTTGATGCCTACTGCTACGAACGTAAGCTTTTTTAGTTATAATTTTCAGTACACTCACTGTTTTAAGTCTGAAAATTGTTCACTACAATACATTTTGTTTCAGTTCTTGAAGTGCACGAGTCCTTAAAAAATGTTTTATCATTATGGCTTTAAGAAAAGTAATAAGAGAAAAGCCAAACTAAGACAAATGTCTTAAAGTAACATCTTGGCACACTGATGCAAAATTTTAAGGTAAGATTTCAGTCTGCTGAGTACTGTTGTGTTTATGCAGTGATATACAGTATCCACAATCACCCAGGGACCTGTGACTGTGGAATACTATGTAATTCAGTGCCTCATTGTACCCTGATACCTTGTATGTAATGTCAATGAACATGAGAACAGAAAAAAATGTCTTCCTTGACCAAGGGAATGACTATCATCTAACCTGATGCTCTATTCTGAATGATAGCAATAAGAGAGGCTGTTTACAGATTGCATACAGCCCTACCCATGGAAATGCCAGTAATCCGGGGGCTGTCACTGGATTCTAGACATTTCCTCCCATCATATTTTTTATGCTTCTAAAGCAAGTGTAAGTTCTGCTCTCACCCACCTTATGTTTCATGTACTTTTCAATTGGCACTGTGGATGGTCTAAATTGCCTTTCTTACTGCTGCTTTTATTTAATCTGATATTTTCTGAAGCACATTAAGTATTTGCCACATCCATCTTTAAACTGCATCAATCTAAATCAGATCTCCTCCATCCCTGTCAACTTTCCTTTGTCTTTGGGGTTAAATGTTCCTCTGTAATGTCTTCCATCTTCTGGTCAAGCAGCCTTGCTCTGCTGTTATTATGGTGCAGTCTATCCCTGCACAGATTCCATTTGTCTCAAAGGTTCCCCAGCTTCGACTATGAGCTTTTCTTCCCTGTACCATCATCTCACCTGTGCAGTGCAGTTCTAGATCCCTGCCCGTCTCTGGTATTCCTGGAACTGACAATGCTTCATATACCACTATGGAGAACCTGGCCTCATCTGCCCAGCCTCCTCGAGAACACCTCTCTGACATTTCTCTCCATCCTTACTGATGATTACTTACACCTCCACTCTCCTCCACTTCCAGATAACTTATCCACACATCCCATGGTGTTAAACAATTGATCTGCTATGTAGACCTTTCAAATATTGCAGACCAGCTAACTGTGTCGATTAGCAGAGGATTCTATCACCTTGTTTCTGTCCTTTATGATCCCTTCTATCACAGGACTGTTCCTGGTGCAAGAGGACACTGATACTATTAGAAGGTCAGTCATGTATAAGAGTTTGTGTCTTCCCAACTGGATGTTCTGAGTCTTACAGCCTCCTCACCAGCACAGGGAGGTGCACAGACTGCTCAATAATTTCCCTACAGGCCTCTCTGGTGAAGTTCCTGTGGTTGCAGACAGCACTATTGGCATTAAGGAGTAAAGACTGCTTGTGTTGTGTTGGTCTTTAACTAAAAAAGTACAGTTTGGAGGGGCTCACTTCTATGACTGTAAGTCATCATTGCTTGAAATCTGTAACCTATGCTGTCCTCAGTTTTGTCAGTGATGAGCTAGTTGAAAATGTGGATCTCTCCAACCGAGGTACTGAAGGCTCCTTTATGAACAAACCTTACTGCTTGAGAACAAATCCCAAGATTTAGGATAATGTTACAGTCTGATTGTTCTCACACACTCAAACATGCATTTTTTAGTTTTTATTATTGTTGTTTGTTACTTGTGAGTTAGATGCTGCAAAACTATGCATATGAAGGTAGTCCTGGAGGACTTCAGAGGAAATGTATACCAGGAGTAAGGACTAGTTACATTTAGGAGTGTGTTTTAATCTGCAGGGCATAATTTTGTCATATCACTCCTTCTGCCTCTTCATATTTATTGTCTGTAAGTTGCAGGTAAAATTAACTAGGGGACTCATTAATGAAACTCATTAATCCCTCTAAAAGATCGAAGTAAGTACTGAATGATTTGCCTGTAGTCCATGATTATGGATCTTTTTATGAGAAAATAAAGAAGACTATACCAAGCCACCATAATTTATTAAATAGTGAACTTGCATTCTAGCAATTTTGATTGCAGTCAACATTACTTCAGACGTAGTTAAACACTGCTAGTTAGATGACTCAGCTTTTGCCAAATATATCTTGTTTTGTGCAGGGAAAAAAAAGAAATATAATGCTGAACTGTATATCCCCCTTCATAGTTACTGAAAACCCTCTCTCCCTCTCATTAAGTGCTTAGAATTTCTCAGAAACCGTCTGCAATTCTCCATTGCTTTTGATAAAAGGTTTATGCATGTGTTAGTGAAACTGTCTAGTGTTTTGGTCTTTCATATCCCAGGCAGCTGCCTGAGGTGGCAGCTGTAGTGAATCACTCTCTGCTGGTGGAGCCAGTCCCTTTTCAGGGACAGAGGAACAGGGAAAAAGTTAAAAATGGCTCTGCAGCATAGCAGGAGATGTGAATTTAAGTCTTTGTTTCAAATGATCCTTTATATGGAAGTTTCATCTAAAGCTTCCCAGTTGGCTCTATTTCAGCATGGTAACATACCACATAGAGTCCTCTATCCTGATGCTCTGAGTGCTTTCAGCTTGATATGAAGTCTAACGCAGTGATTCCTGCAGTGCCAAGTAACTAAACATTCTTCCCTAAAACCTTGATTCTTTGTAGTTAACTCTAATAGATTGCCCATAGCTCTTAATATGCTCATTAGGTGTTTGATATTACAAGACATTTCTGTGGCTGAAAAAGAATAAAATGGGAAAGTGGCTATGCACATCTCTACAAGAAAAAATACTGAGTGCCTCTGCAAACAAGGAAGGAACAAGTTGCCTGTCCAGGTAGCACCAGTACCAAAGGTCTGCAGCACAGATGTTCATACAGTGAGTTGGGGTTTTTAAAGCATCCCCGTATGGTTTCCTCTGCCAGCAAGGTTCACACTGATCAAGCCTTGAGTACTGTGCCCACATGTTGATATAGTTTGAAGTGCAACGACAGTGACTGAAGATCTGCATCTCACACTTCTACTCATGCTCAGCAACTTTCCTCCGAGTAAGGCCACTACAGCAAATGCTGCCCAGCACCAGAAGGAATGAGTCTAGCTCTCAAATTTACATGTACTCTGAAGCAATAGGTCTGTGGCAAAGCAGACAGCTGTTTGAATCATCATGAAGACAAGTCTTGAGTTTAAGAAAAGGGACACTTCTTTCTTCAGCTCTCCTTAAAGTCCTTACTCCTAACTTGTGATTGAATGTATCTGAATGGAAAGTCACAATATATTAATTCTAGATCGCAGTAGAGTTAGAAGAAGCCTCAACTAATGCATTGAAAATATAATTTTCAGACTCACAGTGATCAAAATATATATTCAAAAAAAGCATGACTCAAGCTGTAGATTAAAACCAGTAGGCACTAATTTCAATAAAACAGCTGACCTGGACAACATTTAATAGTAAAATTCAACTTTTTAACTTCAGCTCTTTTCTGGATACATAATTACACTGTGCGAAGTGTCTTTACTTCTGGAAAACAGAAGTGGCCTAGACTAATAATATATGATTTAAAATCTAAATATCTTGTAAAAAAATAGCAACCCTCTTCACTTTGATCACCCCTTTTCTTATTCTACAAAAACCACATGGCTCTGAATTTCTGAAACACTATCAGTGTGTTTCATCTCATCTCATCCCTTGACTTTTGCCAGACATCTTATTTCTTTCTTTTTTTTTTCTTTTTTCTTTTTTTTTTTTTTTTCTCTAAGAGGTGCCTAATCATGTATCTGATGAAGCTTGAAAAAGTTTCAGGTTAGATTAAGTACTTGAAGCTCCTTGATGGCCATCATCAAGGAAGTTTTTCAGGTGTTAAACTATAGGACTTCTAGTCACAGTTCAAAACAAACAAACAAACAAACAAACAACCCACTAAAAAAACTCCACACAAGAATTAATGGTAGAACAGTTGTAGAACAACTGATAAGAGAATGAAACATTGTTTCAGCAAAAAAATCCTTCGTTTTTAATTGGATACCTGTTTAGTATTTCATTGTTTCATAGAGCCATAGGGTATTTATTTAACCCCATTCTCACCCCAGCCTCTGTCTCTTCACGCTTAATTCAGTGAAGTGTGTGGGAACCTTGCCACAGTCTTCAACAGACTTTGGTTTAGGCATTTTATACTGCATTATCTGTAGAATAAATTGTGTTCCAGAAATGCACTAAGCAATATCTGTGCAGTTTTGGATGTGCATATCTGTAGCAAAACTGAAATAGATATACACGGAGGTCAATGAAGCTTTGAAAAATAAACACAAGTTTTGCTGAGAAATGCTGGTTTATTAAAGCTGAATAATTTCGTAGAGCTGTATGATTTTTGTGAACTTCTCAGTAAAACAGTTTTTTGCTTGACTCAAAACACCTGTTTGACATTTTGAAATAATTCTATTCTGGATTGATCATTTTGTATCATATTTGCTTTTTCATATTGAATTTTTATTTCATGCACCTTCACTTATTCTATTTCATTACACTCTTTCATTACACGCTTCATGAATTTGCGTGTCATCCTTGCGCAGGGGCCATGCTAATCTTCTCTGTATCGTTCCAATTTTAGTGTATGTGCTGCCGAAGCGAGCACAGGCTTTATGATTTCATTTTAGCTGGGAATTGGAAAATTCCACATCAGAGGAAGCATTTCCTTGCTTCCTTTCCATGAACAGGGTCTGCGAGTTTTTTTTTTGTTTGTTTGTTTTTGTTTTTTTTTTTTTCAGTAGAGCTGCATCAGGAGTCATTTCAAGTTATCTACTTCTTGGGTCTTGCTCATTTTCTGGGATGAATGGGTTTTGCTCATTTGCTGCTTCATCTGAAGTTCAAAATCAATGCATTTTTTACGAAGAAATACAGGACACAATAGTATTCATAATATGCAACAGGACTTATCTTTGTAAATCCCAAAGGGAAAATACTTTTCTCTATGCAGACTTCTCTCCTATAAGCCCCAAAGCCTATCCAACCTGAACCCTCTGTTTCTTATTATTTCATTTGATGTGTTTCACTAGGATGTGGGTTTTGGTAACCTTTTCTATGGAATTGAGAAAAAAGTTAGAAAGAAAAAAATGTCCTCCAGCATTAGCCATCATGACAGCAAACTGCTGCCCAGGAGCATGAACTGTGCTTAGCTTGTCTGACAGCAGAAAGGATAACATTTTTAGGCATAACTCAAAAGCTGGCAGAAACATTGTTGTCTATCTGCTTGCTGTGTATTCCTTGGTTTTGGAAACTTTAAGTAACTAAACAGTCCTATCCTCCTCCACAGCAACCATCAATGGCTGTATGTCCCACCTATTTTTTGGATGAGAGGACTGTTTCTAGCGTCATGTCAGGGGTAGCACGAAGGGAGATCTGTGGGTTTTGGTCAGCTTGAGAATGGCTGCAAAAGGTTGTAGACTCAGCCATAGCGATACTCAGCACACAACAATGTAAACATGGATTAAATTTTTTAAAAACTGTTTATGTTTAGAGAAACACAGTAGAATACAGATTTTGTCAAAGCCAGCATCCTCCACCTCTTCACAGCTCAGTTTAAGTGTCAGCTTGGGCAAAATAACTTTGAGCAAGCAAATGTTTGTAGGTGATGGTGTTGGCCCATATGTGCAACAATGTGGACTGTGCTCATACTCCCTTTCCTTTTGTGGAGCTGAGGCCTTACTGCAACAGAACAGTTCTCTGGCTTTCATTATTTTGCTCAGATGGTGGATTTCTATGCCTCTCCCAAGTATGCTGTTAAGCCAGGTCTACAAAGCAGCAGAGCTGTCTAGAAATGTCTAAATCCCTGGGTTCCCTGCAGGGTCTGTGGGTGAATGTCATGAAGACTGCGCAGGAAGGCTGTGCACAAGGACAACTTCCAGTGGTTCTTATCTCAGCCTGCCACACTTACAGAGTGAAGAGATTTTGCGAAAACATTCAGAGCACACCAAAAATAGGCAAGGAATTCTCTGTGCCACACACCTCCCTAATACCTATAGAAGGAGGAGGAGGTGGTGGCTAGGTGCAATTTAACCTTTTATATATTATGTGAAGTATAAAGACAGGATTTGATTTATCCTGGACCAAGTCCTGTAATCCAGCTGCAACCCTTTGGTGCCTCTGGAGGTACAGCTTCAGGTGCATGCACTTCTTTTGCCAAAGAATGCAAACATGCATTTCTCTGAGAGATCCACAGGTGGGTTGCTGAAGCATACCCCTGAGCACAAACACTGAACAAGGAAGGAAAGGGGACGCAATGGGAGGCATTTTCCTTTCATCCTCTTGGATGAAAAAGGTAGAAGATCTGTCCCTTTGGGTGTTTAAGTACAGGGAGGACAAATCCTTTTTACTCTTTACTGCCTGTGCTCATTGCTTTGGGAGCTGCATACCATCCATGGAACATACAGGTAATTTGTCTCCTTTCACAGTGGGTGGCAAGAGCAAAACACTGAGATTTTTTGTACCAGTTCCTGACTGAAGTGACAATCTTGGCTTTCTTTATTCTTCCATCATTTATTTTTGCAGCCAGAAAACAAAGGTTGTTTTTTCTATTTAGTGCTGGGTTGTGGACTTTGTTAGGAAGAACTGAGTAAAGAGGGTCACCTAAATTTTGTATCCTTTGGCAGTTTAATTATAAATAACATGGAAAGAGAAGTACTTTTTTTGCTATTGTTCTTTCTGTGGGTAGGCAAGTTATAATTTGTTCACAGAACCACATTTACATCTGGGGAAACTGGGGATAACATCCTTCCCCCCTTAGCTGCCTGACTTCAGATATTACAGAACAGCAAATGGTTTCAGTTAACAGTATTTATGTTTGTAGAGCTCGTGGTGCTGCTGCCCACGCTGCGTTGTTACCTGGAAGGAAGCAGCCTTAGCTGCTGATGTCAGGAGGATGCATAACCTTTCTTTCTCAAGTTCTTCCTTTCAAAAAAAGTAGACTGCCAACTAGTTATTGATTTGAATTATAACTTTTAAGAATTCCACTTAGTTTCTCTGATTTTGCATGTATTTTTTAAGTGAAAAATGACACTGCATTCAGATTTTTCATTATTTTTCTCATTACATTTGGCTGGTGTTCTGATGTCAGAACACAGTGTAGGTAAGTGGAAGTATACTCCTGGAGTAATAGGGAAACTGTATAGCTGTAACATGTGATATTGAGGCCTCCATATGATATCAGACATCCCACAGGTAGTGATTGCGAGTGGGTACCTAGTCGGTGTACTACTGACAAATTTTTGGCTCTGTCTGTAGCCCAAAGTTCCAGTTTTTATTTTTTTCTGTTCTGATCTGATTCTTAGACTTGTCCAGGCTGTGAGGTTCTGCCCATAGTTTAAGCTCCAGCTGGGGCATCTTGCAGGGGAGCATACAAGACTGTGCTGGTGCTTGGGCAGGTGGCCGAAACAAACACTAAGAGCAAACTTGATGAAGCAGCAGGTAGGAATGGACGTATCATGTATGTAGAAATGAAACACAGCAAACTGCTGGTGTAGGCATACTCAAAATGGATGGAAGATGTCAAACCATTAATTTGGATCTTTTCAACATCAGTGTTATTCTGGGAAAATTTCTTTTGGCTTCTGTGATTCATAGAAAGAACTTAGCATTTCCAGGTTTTAGTGTGACTTGAAACTTTTAATGTATTTATATATTTTTTAATTGTCCTAGGTGCTGACAATGACTTGACAAAATCTCTTTTTCTATCTGTAGGGTCTATGTTCATCCAGGTTCTTACATACATACCTAAATGTAAATACAGAAGCAATATTTCCAAGTGCAAAGAAACTGCATCAGTGGCTCATTTTAGACACATGGTTAAAGTTTTGTGGAACTGATTATGCTGAAAATGTATATATAGAAGTCATAATGTAGATAATTTATGTAATCTTTTACAAAAGCATTTTCTCCTCCAAAAAGTACACCTAGATATCCTGAAAGTATTACTGAAAAAAATAGAACATATTAAAATCCTTTTTTGGTAATTGCAAAGTTAAACCATGTATAAAGTAGTGCATTGTGATTTCCTTGAAAAAATATTAAGTTTTAATATTACTCCATTATTTTAAATCCTTCTTTAAACAATAGTGGGAGAGAAGAGGAAGAAAATGCTGTATGGTAAAAACATAAAATAAATAAACAGAGAATGAAAATGTGCAGTATCTCTATAAATCCGTATATTCCATCCAAAATCAACTTAGTTCAGACTGTTCAATATAAAATGAATTGATTAAAAACCTGAAAGATTGTCTTTGATATGAACAGCTGTTGGTGAGATAATTTGCTTTCTTGCTGCTAATATGTCCATAAATATTATTAGGAAAATCTGTCTCATGTCTTGCATAAGAAGAAGAACAGAGGAGATAGCATATTGCATGCATGATGCAGGGACTACAGTAATACAAAACATCTGGATGGAGAGGACAACAGTTCAAACTGATGTTCGGTCTACTGAAAAGGCAACCTTCTTTTTGGTTTTCTCTTTTCTCACAGAAAGAAAAGAAAAAAAAAAAAAAAAAGAACACTGATAGTTTTCTCTGTGAAGAAACTCAAAACACAAACTCAAAAAAGTCTGTGAACCTGAACAATGTGTATGGAAAACCTTATATATCACATTTATGATGAGACAGTTTTAGAGGCCCTAAAGTTTATTTGAACCAGAACTGCTCTTTGTATGTTGGCAATTGCATGTCTTGGAAAAGAAGAAGTTTAGCTGTTCATTGATTAATTATTAAAATTGTATATACATTTCTTATAGCTGTATATGAATTCACATTTGCTAAATCAAATACACATAGTATTTGGTCAAATTTACTGCCAGTGTACTGATTTGATCAGTGATAAGCAGATAATTATAGGAAACAAAAACTAACTGCATTTTGGGCACGAAACTGTGATCTTTTGGCACTTGCAAACACTTCCAGGAGATCAGAAAGTTACTTAAATTTTCCAGCCGCAGGAGAATGAAGTTATCTTTCACTTCACTGTCTGTCAAACCAACTTTTGTACCCTCATTTTTATCTAGCTTTGTAAGAGAGTATTAGATACAAATATTCTTTCCAAGAGTGCTCTTAGTTGTTTCTTAAAGGAAAGTATTTGGGCACTGAATTGATGATATTTGCTGCAAAACAAATTCAGTCTTCATTAAGTAAATGTATCCTGTGTTTGAAAGGGATAATGTGAAACTATGCTGTACACTTTGCTGTACAGAGGAGATGTGTGACAGATTTGTGGTTCTTTGGTGTCAGCGTAGCAATTAGCTGCTGCCACTCAGCAGAGCTGTTCTAATTTACTTTTCACTCCCTGCTTATGAAGAGAAGCTCCATGCCTTAGACCACCCTGCACACTCAGTGATGAAAAACACTGTAAGGCATAGTACTTTTTAAGCTGTTGATTTTGGGAGCAACATCTCATATTCAACGATCATAGTTACTGAAACAAATAATGAGTATCCTCTTCAGGTCATAGGACCCCGGGACTCAAAAGTCACTGGTATTGAAGCTGTGCTTTGCTTAGTGAGCTTTCAAGAATTTTGCTCCTGCTTGTTCAAGTGCTCAACTTTGGCCTACAAAAAATGTGTATAAGTGGCTAAATCTTCCTTATAAAGCCACATACACACATACAGAAAAGATCAGATATGTGGTAGAAACTGAATCTATTCCTTTTTCTGCTGGCAAAGAACATCATTTTAAACACAGCAACATCCTGTATTTTTACCCTCACAATTTTTTTTTCACTTTTACTTCTTCAAGAAAGCTGAACTATCGGTTCTTTTTCTTCATTCCACTGCTCTGTAAATCCACCTAGATATTCTAAGCAGCCAGCATCTGGCAAGCAGCTTCTGTCTCCTTCAAGGTAGATCAAATAGCTCTTTTGCAAAGGTGACATTCTCAAAGTTTTGTGTGTGAAACTAAACAAATATTTGCATGACCTTCACTTGCACAGGCAGAATCCACATGTTCAGTATCAAAGGCTCACCCATTTAGGCATAGTTGTGTGAAAGTAACTGATCTGTGCATACATACTAGGTCACTATACAAATATATATGGCTACAGTTGAGCCTTCCTAAATATTTTTGCCTTGTTTACATTCTGTTATTTCTGCATACTCTTAACTCCTTTTAATTTTTCCAGTGTTACTGAAGTCCCAGGTCATTATCTGGAACATCTTCATCTCTGTGCCAGGCAGTAATAATCCAGTTTCAGAATGCACTTCTCTCCCAATAAGTAACTGGTATTCATTCCTTACAATGGCTAGAGTTTCCTGGTCTCTTTTACTATCTCACAGCAGTAGTAAGAACCCTCTGGTTTCAGGCTTGAGTCACAAAATATTGCATCTGATCTGACATTTGCGTGTTGGAGGAATCGATTTCTTTGCTCAAATAGATGTTTAGCAGTATTTTCTTTTGAAAGACGCCAGAAGTCTAGTAATGACTGTCTGTGGCAAGTTGCTAGTCCTCATATATGTAATCTATTTAATGCATTCTCCTTGTGCTTGGTGTAATGCTTTGCTCTTAGCTGGCATCCATCCAAGGTTTCTGACTCTTTGTCACTTGGAAATGAGCAACACTGATTTATGACATTCACATCCTCCACCTCTCTATTCCTGTTGCTCTTCTGAAAATTGCTGACCTAGAAGAACTGGCAGAAGGAGAGACATATCTACCCAGAACTTTTCCTGAGTAAATCTTTCTGAGCACAAAGTCACCTTTTTCAAGAGTTTAAATTCCAGTACTGAACTTTGGAGTGCAATGATTTGGAGTGTTTCCTGCTCTGGTGGGGTAGCAATTTGTGGCAGGATTGGACAGAGAAATGGCACCATGATCCTTTAAATCATCATAGTTTGGTTCATTGGAAAGACATAAAGTTATTTGTGCCTACTTAGCTATCCAGCATAGATACCCCTTACTGCTCACATCATTTAGGATGTTCAACACTCTGCTTTTTCATGTGCAACACTCTCATAGAAGCACTTTTGTCTGTGAAGGAAGTTCAGTTGTATCTTTGAAGTGTTTTCCAGAGATCAACATCATCATAGCAGTAAATTTATGGTCTTATGGTTTACTGTTCTCACCTTTCCGCGTAATCAGAATTTTTCTCAGTGTAATTTAAAGCAGTGCAGCAGTTCTTGCATTCTAATACAGTATTTTCTGATGGCATGTTTATTCCTGTTGCTCAAGCATGCTCTCGTGAGGATTCCTTTTTGCAATCAGTAATTATGTGCTGAAAATAAACTGTAGTGCTGTTTCAGTCCCCTTATGCATTTGAGTTGTGTGCTATAGTAAGCTTTAAGAAAACACGCAGATTTGCAGTACCACACATTTATGCCATTGTGAAATAAACTTTTATATGTCCTGATCAGTACTTAGCTGTCAAATGGATACTTGTATAGTATTAGGACACTCAGAGATAATTATATAAATAACAGCTACAAAGAATACTGCTCCTGTTCTCATTTCATCTGACATTAAGTTACATGCAACTTAAGTAATATGATATGTATGTCACTCAAAGCTCAGTTGTATGCTCAACACTTGTCTAAAGCTTTTTGCCTCTATATTTATTTCTCAGTGTAACATGTAATTTCTTCTAGGAACATGTGAACTAATTGAAAATGTTTGTAATCTTACTGAATGATTCCTTAACTTTTCTTTATTCTCTCTTTTTTGTTTTTAAGGTAAAAAAATTGTATCAGAGCCTACAACTGTTAAATTGGTTTCAACTCTGAAAACTGACAGTGTGAAACTATCATCTGCTAAAGTTACTCTTAAACCTTCTGTTTTTGAGAGTTCAGTTACTGAAGTGGCTGTCACCAAAACAAAGGTCCCTGCTTGGGAGGAAGCAACCCTAGAGACCGAAGATACAAAAATGACTACTGAAGTGGCTGAGGAGAAAAGGGAAATGGAGGTGCTTATGGAGAACTTTAAGTTAACCACCCTTTTACCTCAGACTGTCACAGATGGTGAAATAAGCCCTTATGATACGCTGGGAAGGACTGAATATGATGTTTCACCTAGGTTAACAGAGAGCACATCTGCAGCTTTGGAAGTGGAGCACACTTACTCTGAAGCAGAATTGTCCGAGGAACAAGGTAGGTCTGAAAGCACTGAGGACGCTTTCTTGACCTCTGTAGTTTTTCAGGATAGCACAGCTGTAGCTAAGAGTTCCACTGGTTCATGGGAAGATATTGAAACAGGAGATACACAAAAACATGATGCTGATAATCAGACTGAACAAATAGAAGTGGGTCCTGTGATGACAGCTACAGATAGCTTGGTACCAGCTTCTCAGAGAGAGTTACCCAGGACAGGGACTTCAGTTTCACTAACAAAAGAAAATCTGTATCTTGGTTCTCACTCAACAAAAGAACCCACAAAAAAATCAATGGAAGCAAAATCTGACAAGAAACTTACAACTGTTGTAATCCCTAAGGCTTTATTCACTGATCAGTATGATCTTACTACAGAGGGGGAGGGAAGAGAGAGCATGTACACCGTTATGCCTGATAGAATTTCTGGCGTGGCTCTGGTTAGCATCCCAGAATCAGATGTGCCTGCTGTATCAGAAACACTCATCGATGAGCTTATGGTAACCACTGGACAATCTTCTACAGCAGATGAGTCAACTCCATTCATTAAATTTAGTTCATCTGCAGCTGCGTTTGATAATGAGGCGTCAGCTGAGGGAAGCAGAGAGGACTTAAAAGATGTGCATCACACTGCGTCATCTGGAATACCTGTATCCTTTTCTGTATTCACTGCCAATGAAACAGGATCAGCTCTCACAGAAGGTACCATTGCCCCACAAAAGTTTGAAGAAGGCATTACATCTGTTCTTCACTCATCTCAGCAAACAGAAGGATCGGCTATTTTAGAAAAGCAGGAAAAAACAAAGGAGCCAGAAGTGAGAACAATAGATGATAAAGTCCTTTATATCACAACTGTTGTTCCTGCTTCTGTTACAGCAGGATCTGAGGGACGTTTTGTAAGTGAGAAGTTCACACACACTCCTCCAGTTTCTGGCACGTGGCTGCAGACAGATAAGGATCAGGGCTATATAACAGAAGAAACATCTTATACTAAGAGAATTGAGTTAAACACTGAAGATGGTATCTCTGGAATGGAGCCTACATCATCTCCAGGGCAAATTATAGAATATACAAAGCATCTGGGAGCTTCAGTTTCAGCAGTAATGGGTGAAACCAACACAAGCATGGAGACAGAAGAAACAGAAAGTGATGAAGAAGCTGTATCAGCTGATTTTGATCTGAGTGAAGGTACTACAGATGTCTTCGATACAAGCAGCTCTTTAGATTTGGAAAAGTTTACTGTATCCAAAATACCAGTGGATGAAAGTAGTGCAACAATTAAATCGTTTAGCTCCTCTAGTAGTACTGTGTTACCAACTGCTGTGCCCCCTGTCCTGGAGGTGACTGATCATGAAGCAGATGAAACATCAGGACATGTTCTGAAAATGAGTCTTTCTACCCCAGAAGGTGAACAAAGAAAGGCTACTGAGAAATCACCAGCAACCTCTGCTGAAGGTGAAGTCTCTACAGGGACGGAGATCTCAAAATATACAATGACAGAAGAAGGCCAGACAACCAGTGTGACATCCACTGAGGAGGAGTCAGTGGCAACACTTCAGGAGAGAGAAGGAGAAACATCTGTTGGCTTAGGAGAAACAAAGGAACCCCTTGAGTTTACAGATATAACTGAGATAGAGAATACAGTTCCACAGAGAGAACATGATACTTCCTTAGTTCCAGTCACTGTAGGTAGTGAGAACATTGGAGAGATGCAAGTTACTGATGAAACTTCTTTTGACAATATCATTCGTATTGAAGCAACAGTAACAAGTGCAAAAGCTAGTGAAGTTTTTACAAAGGAGCTCTCCACAGAAGATCAAGATAGGGAAGTAGGTACTGCCACAGGGTCTACGTTACCTGTGACATCTGTCCAAATGCATGAACAAAAGACGACAGCAGGATTTGAATCATCTCTAACAACCACTCAGGAAAAACATGATGAGACAGGTTCAGCCTATGATGAGATGTATCCAGCAACAGAATTATCAGTGCCTGCATTAATGCTTACAGAATATGGACAAGTTTCAGGGCCTGTTGTAACTAGCACCAGGTCTTTGCATCTCACAGTGACTCCCAAGGCTGAGACTGCTACTGAGCAAGAAGAGAAGATTACAGAAGAGATGCCTGTAACACTTGGTACGCAAGCAAAAGTGTATGAAAGCAAAGGAACCACCACATGGGAAGAAGACAGAAATATAGGGAGCTGGAATTCTGTGTTGCCCCCCCATACGATGCTGAGTAGTCCTTCTACTGCAGGAAGCATTAGTCTCCTGACTTTGGGAGCTTCTCCAAGTCAAACTCCAGAAGGTTCAGGAATATCAGAAGAGCTGGAAGAAGTCAAAACGGTTCCATTTTCATCTAAAGCAACAGTTAAAACAACTGTTCTCAGTGATGTAACTACATCGTCTATTAGTGCTGTAGACAAAATTCAGCCTACATCAGCATCAAAACCTTTTGTTTCTCTGAAGACACCACGTATTATTCCTGAGGAAGATGAGGAGGTAACAAGCAGTGACATCATAGTTATTGATGAATCTGTTTCTCCAAGTAAAGCCACTGCTGAAGATGATCTGACAGGAAAGATGGTAGAACCAGAAATTGATAAGGAATATTTCACATCATCAACTGCTACTGCAGTTGCACGGCCTACTGCACCACCCACAGTGATGGAGGCCACAGAGGCCTTACAACCACAAGAGGTGTCTCCTACTTCACACCCTGATAGTGGAACTGACATAAGATTGTATGTTATTCAAATCACAGGCAATGATACAGGTAAGATTTTGCCTTTTAGACCTGCAATCCATCGTGATGGACAGTGTATCATAACAGGCTGGTATGACACTTTAGAATATGCAGGAGGTGCTACTTGGATCACTGAAGCATGCAAAGCACAAGTTTTATGTAGACAACAATTTGCTAAGTATTGGTAGGTCTATTTTTCTATCAATTCAAAATGATTGGAAAAGTGTTATATATATGGTTTCAGGTGAGGTTAATTTCTATGTAAGAATAATATTGAACTATTACACTTCCTACTAAGATTAATGGTGGTTATATTCCAGTTTTCTTATTTAATGTTGTCACATCACTGATTTAACTTCAGCTATCTGTGAAACAAGCATTTTAATTTCACAGCTTCCATTCCATGCATTACTAGTCCTAAACAAAGCACTAGATTATTTTAACATTCCATTAGTCTGTAGCAATTAACAATGCCATGTACATGTAGTCAGCTAAAAAAGGCTAATGCATCCTGCTGTATCCTAAGATGGATCTCCTGCGATTTTAGTGAAGAGTTCTTGAAGTTTTCTTAGATTTTTTCTACCAGTTTTACAGAATCTGAGATGTAAATTGACGTAATTTTTTGCAGTTTCATTCTATTTTTTAGCTGATGACATTGTACATGTGTATGCAGCTTCAATTCCATGGGTATCCAGAACAGAAACTTCTGAAGTAACCATGAACTCTTTAATATTATTAAGAATATGTCTCCATAATTCAAAAGTTGAAGAAGCGTGTAAAATGAACTTTTTACTTAAGGAGCCTTGGTAAAACATTATTTTTAAAAATTATATGTTGAACAACTGATAAAAAGGGAAAAGCTCAAATGCCTAGTAGGTTCGGTATTGCATTCTGTTTAATTTTTTTTTTTTTTTCTCAACAGAAACAGTAAAAATTCATTTTATGTCTTTTATAGCTTAACTGTATGTGATGCTTTTGAATGATTATGCAAGAAACTTTTATCATTGGTTCTTTGCCATAATGTCCTTATTTTGAATAATGTATCCAACAGAAATCGTAATTTATGGAAGTATGGTAGACTGGTTTTATTAGGTTTATGCTTCGTAGAATTATGTTTAAAAATCAAGAGGCAGAAGTAGATCCCTTGAGATGTGCTGTACTGTTATTTGACTTTCCCTGTGGACTTAGTATCTTTATTTACTTTGTGCTTGTTACTGTACTTTATATTTACTAGACATAAAACTACGCAAGTGATATCAGCAATGTCTTAACTTATTTCAGCAAATAATAGTTATTTTAAAATTTAAGCAATAGTTTTGTTTCTGTGATATATTATCATTATCTTAACTGACGCTATAGTTGTTGCCAGTGTCTTGGAAATCTCAATTGAATGAGACAAGAGCGGTAAGTCAGAACAGAATTTCTCAAGACTAAAGTTACATATTTTTATACCTTAGGAAGTTTGGATAATTCTGTTTAATAACGAATAGGTGGACTGCATAGTAGTGAAATAGTTTTCTCTGTTCCATCGTTGATTTATACAGTAGTTTGTTGCACAATTGAGTAGATGTCTTCAGGCAGCTATTTGTTCCAGGTGGATGGGAAGTAGTAGGATGTTTTGGCAGTGTGTGGAATCTTCTTGTTCTCTTCAGATAATGCCTACAGTGTATGATTTGGGATTTTTCTCTGTCTCCCTCAGATAGTCTTCTTTTATGTTTTCTTTGGAATGCTGTGGGTAGGAATTAGTCCAGTTCCTAATTTCTGGGCTATCTAAAGAACAGCAGATCAGTGCACAGCCATGATTTCTCTCACTGGCTCACTGGGGTGACGTAGTCCTCAGAACCGACTTTATTCGGGGTTTACCTTTTGGGTCTTCACAAACATTTTTCTAGTTATACATGTGCATATTTTTGATGGTTATATGCTGAATTAAAGTTTACAGCCTTAAAATTCTGCCTTTAGGAGTGACTTAGTCTATCAGCATAGGAAAAAAAAAATTCCTAAAATAGTGTGGCAGTATCTTCATTTTGCTTAAACAATAATAGGATTTATCATGTATCTAGTGAAAGGTCAAGAAGGAGCTTTATTTTTCTATTTTCAGTATGTGACAGTGGTAATTCCTCCATTTAGATACTCAGAGAGAAAAGCTACCCTATGCCTACTTGCAACAAATCAGAGCTGCCAAAGATTTGTTTGTCTGAGGGTATGGTTTAGGGCTTTCTTTTCTTTCTCCAGAAATAAGAGACTGTGTTTGAAACAGACTGCCAAGCCCAGTTTCACTTCATTGTTATGCAGTCCATAAACTTTTCTTTGTACTGTAGAAAATGTATATAGGAGGTGCTAAAGAGGAATGAATTTGGCAAGTATTACTAACATATGTCCTTCACTCAGACACAGTTCAACTTCTTATTCTTTCATTGTTTGTCTGAAAATTGATCTGCAGACATACTCAAACTATGTAAATTGTGCCTCTGACGCTTTGTTCTCAGTTAAATGACAGCAAGACATAGTTTTCACTATCTCTTGCTCGTAAAACAGGAGTTTTTCCTTCTTTGCTTTGGCATTCATTACAAGGCAATACAGTTGAGCATTCTTAAATAAAATAATCAGTAGAGAATATCAGAAAAGGCCCTCATGATTTTCAAGTCATTATCCAGAAGTATGTTTTAAGAAATGACAATTTCTTTTTACCAAACCCTTCAAACAACAGCTGTTGTGGAATAGTAATGGGAAATTTGCTATATAAGGGACATACATGAATATGTATAAATGAATGTAGTATTTTCCTTCTTGTGTGTTCACAAGTATTGGAAATATTTATGGGATTAATTTTTTTAAAAATCTTTCTTCACCTCGTTGCCATTCGGCTTTCTCCAGAAGCAGGGCTCAATGGAAATACACTATCACATTTGGTTCCCTAACCACATAACTACAGTATAATCACGCTATTATACTAACAGCTGAATAGCACTCTCTACAGATCCATTTACTATCTGTAGCGTAGTCATAACAATGTTTCTGTGGAGGTACTGTTGGCTTTGTGAGCCATGAGAAATATTTCACACTCCACAAGGAGGACTCATGCCAAGGGCTATAGGGAGGCTGTGGGCATCTCTCCTGTGCCCATTGAAGTGAGGAGCATTTTCATGGCCACACTCTGGGATGAGGAGGAGAAAGAGGGAGGATTTCTTGTGCCTTTCTACTTGATCTCAAGGCCTTGCTAAAGTGGTGTCACCTTCATTGAGGTGCTTTGAAGTCGTCGGCTGGAATGTGCTGTAGATGCATGGAATGTGTTATGGATGTATGGAATGTGGGGGATATGGTTCTTGTTTATTATTGTAGACTCAAGCTGCACTTAAAAGACTTCTAATATTGGTGATGTTAAAGTCAATTGAATCTATTGACAAGGATTTCAGGTTGTCTTATACCCTCCCAGAATAATTTGTAGTGGTACCGTATGTAAGTCAGATATTTCTGATTTTAAATAAAATAGGCCTTTGAATTTATTGAACCAGCCATCCAGGAACAATTTCTCCTAGTAGGCTTCTTTTCTCATGCCATCCCTGAGCTTAACAGTTCTTCTCCTAGCTTTTAAAATGCATGTTTGCAATCCATTAAAAATTTCATAGGTAGTTTCAGTTACTTTTAGATAATTAAATTTAACTATGGAAGCAGAGTTAATTTAGGGGCATGTTGGAAGGTCATCCTCATTAGCTTAAATTCTGATAAATACACTCAAATGCTGACAGGAAAGAATGCACTACTGGATGGATTAAACAACTTGTTTGTGTCAGAGTATGTCACCTTTCAGTGAGAAAATGTCATGTATAAGCAACACATGCACTTCCACATGCTCACGTGTGAGGCAGGTGCACAGATTTAAGAGGAATATCAGGCATGGTGTTTCTGATGGGCCATGGTACATAGCCATATCTGGATAGGGTGTTCTAATTAATGAGGAAAATATATTTGTGTTCAGGGAAACATTCCTTTGTTTTTATTCTTATAAAGAGGATCATGCACATGTTTCATGATGGAGAAAGCCTGGAACTTCATTCTCCTTTATGAAGCAGCAGGCTGCTCCTGCCACACAGTGACACAGCAAAGTGGCTCTCACCCCAGTATTGACCACATGAGCACTTCTTCATTACATAGGATAGGACAATGGAATCATCTCTTTCAAGACAAAGAGGGAAATCTTGTCCCTTTGTGTCCTTTATTTCTTCACAGCTCTGCTACGTGTTGCAGTGGTGAGCACTAGTGCTGTTACTGGAAGGTAGTGTATCAGCAGCTGGGAATAAAAGAAAAAAACTGAAGGAACTTTTCAGCTCATAAAGATTTTATGAGCTGAAAAATGCTTGTGGGGGTGTTGTTTTACAGTGATACTGGAAACATAACTCCTGTCTGTATCAGGAGTAATTTGCACACCTGCATTTTTTGGAGACATTTAAAAGTCTTTGCTTAGTGAATGTATTTCAAAGTGCTTATTGGACCCTGGGACTCACACCAGCTCTGTCTGGTTTCTTGTCCCCTCCAGCTTTGAGCAGAATGAAATTGCAGAAACTTGTGCTCTGTAGTTGAGGAATTTTATGGAAAGAGGGTTACAAACCTTTGTGTTTCAACATGTAATTCCCTGACATGCATATTTCTTTCTTAGTAGTGTAAGAAGATTGTGAAATTTGAAGGAAAAGGAGTACTGCAGAATGCAAGATGTTAATGAGTCACAGTCCTAAAGCTGAACAAAGGAGGCAGAATAGGGTCTTTGCAGGTCCATCTTAAAATTCATTTAATCCTTTTGTCTTCCCTGCTCCCTCTGGAAGGCTGTCCCAGATCATCGTGACTCTCCTAAAGTCTGATTCTAATATCTAGCCTGAATTGTTTCTTGGCCAGTTCAAACCCGTGTTTATTCTTGCCAGCATTGTCTTTAGCTTGAATAGGTCTTTTTTCTTCTTGACACTTATCCCTTGATACTTTTATTTCTCTGTTCAGTCATAGAGAATAACCATGTCCCCTTTCAGCCTTCATTTTTCTCATTACTGAGGAGAGAGTGAAAATGCTGTGGGATCCTGCAAGGAGCAGGATCTACTGCTCAGGGTTGTTGGGATGGTGCTGGGTGATGGTGTGAAGAAGCAGGACTACATGGCTCCCAGCTTTCTCCATGTGGAACCTCACATGTGATGAAGCCATTCTAGGAGCTTGCAGCATCTGTACTTCTAGCTGTCTTCACCTGTACCCGCACTGTTCTCTTTTAAGTTGCTTTATATATGCCTACTGGCAAATACCTATCTGGACACTGTTCTTTGTAGTAAGTGCACGTGTGCTACGTGCAACTTTTGGTGTACTTTTCAGAAATTATTAACATAATAATTGCTGTGTTTGAGAGTTCTGCTGAGGGAGAAGAAACCTTGTCATTTATGTGCTGAAATCATTTATGTCCTCTGCAAATGATAGATATGTGCTATTGAAACATTGTTTATGCTTAGGAACTGTTTCAAATCAAAGTTTATTGTAAAGAAAAAAATGCTGTCCTGCGTAAAGCGTTCTCCTGCTTTATGCAGTGCCTACTAATGCACTCAAACGTGTATGGATAGAACATCTCTGCCTGCACAGGTTGTTTAGCTCTCTTAGCAACTGTGTGATTCCTGATATCAGTTGTGCATTTAAGAGAAAGAGAACTGAAAATGTGTTTGAGCATCCTGGTGAGCAAAATGCCATTTAATTTTTAAGTGTATCTCTTCTGATGTGGTATTCTATGGCCATGGTTCTATTGGTACTGTGCTGAACTAAGCTCATTTCTGTTGGGATGTTGGAGCACTAGTAAGCTGAGCACTAGTAAACTTCCTATCTTATTAAATACAAAGCCTCGTGTTTATTTAATGGAAGCTGGACTTGTCTGCTTACTGATTTCCAACTGATAGTGAGACTATGGTGGCTGCTGGCCTTCACTAGCCCTGGAGTTGGTCGTATTCCCTGCTGTTTGCAGCAGTCAATGGGCATGGTTTTATTTCAGCTGATGAATTATTAATGCAGTCTTTCCTAGTGGTGTTTTGTTTGGAGCTCTGGGTTTGTTTGTTCAGCTAGAAAAGAAAAATGCCTAGTAGTTTTGAAACGCATTCTGAATGAAATAGGTCTGTCAATATTAGATAGCTGCTCAAATAATTTTCATAGCCTGAATGACTGAATTCTCTGTATCTTGTAAATTGTAGCATACAGACAGCCAAGTTTTTGTTTTGTTTAGAGTAACTCAGGTTAAATACCAGCAAACATGGCCAGATTCTGATATCATCTTCCCTGGTATAATTACACCACAGTAATTACAGCGAGGTGATTGAGAGCAGAATTGTTTAGGGGACAGTAGGAATGTCTTAATAGCATTCACAGCTTCTCTTTTGTACTATAATCAGTTAAATTTTACTTCAAAAGGCACTTGTACTGTGGGAAGTTAAAGCAATGTATTTAACCCTAACTCTAACTGATAGAAGTGTTACTTAATTAATCCAGTTAGAATTTTTCTGTATTAGAATATTCACGTTGTACTGGTGCCGTGAAGGATGTTTTAAGAAGTGCCCTTAGGTTAGGCACTATCACATATAAATCATAGTTAAAATGCACCAGCAAGGATGCCTGACATGAGAGAAAGTGCTAACAAACAAATAACACCTAAAAAACTGAACTCCCAAGCCTTTTATACTTTAAAAATAACAGCTCCATGCTCAACAGAGCTAAAACTTGATATTCAGAAGCTTTCGCAATAAACTAAGATTGTGAATTAATAAGAAGTTTTTAAGAAACTATTGCTGGCTCTTCCTGCAGTCTTATTAAAGAGCAATGATTTCTTTGTTCACATTCCTTTATAGACTTCCATAGATACAAGGAACACTGCCCTCACATTAAATACTGCTCAGAGGATGCATACACATTCCCTGCTGTTTTTGCATTGTTTCCAAGGAAACGTCTCCGTCCTAGACATAGGGATTACACATTTCTAGCTCTCTTATAGCTCTTTGTTTATTCATGAGACAAATGAAGGAATTTTATTCATAGGTACAATGTAGTTTTTCATTCATCTGCTGTAAAGGAAGAAGAATTCTTTTAGGAGTTTTGTTTACATGTGAAGAAAGTCTTAAAAAATCCTTTGGCAGAAAAGATGAACAGTCATTTACATGGAAACTACATCTACAATATGATTCTTTATTTTTTTTTTAAGGAAGGTGATAATCTGTTCCAAAGTCTTCTGGGCTTAATCCCCTTTGTAAGAAATCTTGGTACTTACGATGAGGATATCAACTTTTTTGCCATTTTCAGAAAACATTATCTATACTGTGTTGCTTTACATGAAATGTTAATGGGATACAGTGAAACTCTGAGTGAATACAGGTTATGGTCCCAGAAATATAAATAAAGATATTTTTATATGTGCTTCAAATAATAAAGCTCTTAATAGAAAATCATTCCTTTAAGATAGGTCACTTCATATTTAGGTCTGATAATAGCACTCAAAAAGTGTTTGCAATATTCTTTCTTTCTGAGTGCATAGTTTTCTTTTTTACTGCTGTTGTTCGCACATTTTAGATGTAATGATTGAATTCACTCCTGCTTATCCAGCTAGCCTTTTCTATCACCTTCTTTTTTGTTAGTGTTGAGATGATAAATTTGATCAATAATATACATAATGCCCGCTGGTTTCTTTCAAGAGGTTTGTGAATTATTTCCTGGCACAAGTCAGAATGTGTTTACAGTGTCTGCTACATATTTTCTGTAGCCTTTGGGAACTTGTAGCTGAAGTCATCCATCTTGCTCTTTGGAGTAATTCACGTTTTTTAAAAAAAACTGCTTGCTGAATTCTATTAGGACTTGTCTGACCAGTCTTATATTACTGTGCTTGCTTCAATGAGGATAATTCTGTATCAAAAATCATACAGACATTTCTCTTCATTAATGATTAGAGCTGAAATTTCTCTTCCCCTTCCTGATAAGGAGTTGGAAGTTTCGTCTTCTTTAGGATTGATTTTGTCTTTCAGAAGCCTATGCTGTATTTGATTACTTTTTTTTTTTTTTTTTAAACTGTAATCTTTTGATTTTTTTATCATCCAGTGAGAGGTAGTTTCAAGTTGGAGTTTTTGGCATTTGAAGAAGAATTTCCACATACTTGATATAGTTCTGTGCCAAAATAAAAGGGATATGCCTATATGTACACAGAATGATATTCTTTTAATATCAGAACTTATAGTGGGATTTTACCTAAACTATCCTTTTTTTTTTTTTTCCCCCTTTCTTAGAGGTGGTGACTGAAATGACTCCTGGATTGCTCATGCATTTGCTATTTAGGCTTGTAGTGAGTCAGAATTAAATATTATAAGCAAAATTCAAAAGTCCTGCGGAAAATTTGTATGGTCCAGCTGACAGTTTAGGAGGCAATTAAATTATTATTGATAGATAAACTGGAGGTTGCTTTCAGATAAGACCTCTGTAGTTATAACCTCATTCTGGAGTATTTCTACTCTACCAGGCTTCCTTTTTGTCTGTACTTTTCTATCTGTCTCATTTGCTATGCACATGTTCCTGCAGACTGGAAAAAAGTGTGAGGATCAAAGAGATCTCAAAGTTGATTCAGAAAGAGATTATCTATCAAGCTGAGTATTTAGTTTTTGAAAGGCTTTTACCTGCATGGCACTGTACTCCTTTTCCTAAAAGTATATTTGAAAGTGAGAGTCACATTTGAGATATTCTGTCAGCAACAGTGGGTTTATACAGTCTTATATTGGTAAAACTGAGGGTCCAGTTTACTCCCAAACTGCTTTGGAATTGTAATACCCAATGAAACCATACTTATTAACCCCCTACAGATAAATCTGAAATGTGTGAAGGCTTTTTTATTGTTTTTCCCACACATCAAGAGATGATACTCTGAACAACCCATTGAAATTGTGATTACGGAATCTATTCTGTATTTTCTGTGTAAATTTGCAGTGCATAAAATATGCAAAAATCCATATGCCAAGTAAGTCAATATCTATGTGTACAATCACTCTAAATATTTGAAAACATACATTTGCATTTAAAGTTTTACAAAGATAAGTGTAGTAATACAAGCATATAGGTCTTGGCCAAGATTGATTTGGCCCACAATGGACTACTCTAGAAAAGCTTTGCTCATATTTCAGTGAATAAAATTCAAGCCTTAAAATAGATTGGTGAGTATGGATTGTCACAAAAATAATAGCTATAAATTTGTCCCCAGAAGGAACTGGGGCTGCAGCTACAGTATGTCTGATTCACTGTAGTTTTGCATGCTGTCTGCTTGACCAGTGGACTTGTGCAGAGATTAAACTGTAAGTGTGCTTATGGAATGTTTGAGAGATGTTTAGAGAATTTTAGGGGATAAAATTTCAGAGAAGCATCACAATAAATGGCAGCACATATGTATAAACTACTCCAATATTCTGTAAAAAAAGCATTGTGAGCTAGATCAGGTGGGATGACACATTCACCTGTGTGTCTGTATGTATAAACACAGTGACCTGTTGTAGAGCTTGAACCTCAGGAAATTTTCTGGTTGTATTTTTGCCACTTAATCTTTCACCTGTGAAGAAAATGACATTGGCTAAGAAAGTAAAACCAAGCACACGCCTACTCCATAAGACAGCCTGTATTCCTCCTACATTAATATGAAATAAACCTAAATTTTTTGGGAACTAGCACAGTAGGGAGTCTACTCTTAAGTTTGTTGCTAAAGCCAAAGATTGTTGACGTTTACCAGGGGATTGAGCATTAGTTACTGGGCGTTTCATGTCTCATGGACATCTGCTTCAGCACTGTGGCTGTTGCATTTTGATTTTGGCCCAAAGTTTTGTGGCTACAGGTCATTTTTTTGTTGGAAAGGGCACTCATTTCCCACATTAGTAGGGATGGAATTGATTCTGACTTGTTCCAAATGTGTAGTGACGGAAGCATTTTGGGGTTGCCTTCGTGTAAATGACAATTACCAAAGGGCAAGACCTGTTTCCTTCTTTACCATGGAAGAGTACCCATGGGATCAAAGCTAAAGTTTTGGTGAGCGGTTGCTTTCCTTTCCCAGCCAAATCTTCTGTCTGCCCTGGTGAGCTGGCCTCTGGAGTTGGACTTTTGTAAATAACAGGCAGAACGGCTAATCTAGGCTGCACAATTTGACTTTTTACTTTGTTTAGGATTTCAGCTGCAGAGAAGGATGTAGTACTTGCCAGTGGTTTGTTTTGGGTTTGTTTAGCCCTGCAGAGTTTTAGAAGTGTCTTCTCCATAGGCATAAAGTAAAATGTCATTGTTGGAAGGATGCTCAGGAGTGAGACATTGCTGTCTGGAACATAGTTTTGTTAATGAAATATTGGAGTAGAGAGGAAATGGGAACAAAATAGTTGTCCTTAGGATATTGTATGGCAAATACTCACTCATTATCCAGGAAAATATATCCTGCACTTGCAGGGGCTCAGACTCGACACTGCAAAAGTGCCGTTTTTAACAACGTGACATTTTACTCAATCTTTTTTTTTTCTTAACAAGCTTACCATTGTGTCAGGGGGGAAAGCAGGAAGCAATGAGGCTGAAGGAAACGCCAAAGGCTGCCAGAAGGTTTCATGATACTCTTTTATAATAAAACAGTTCCTTTATTTCTGACATGGTTTTTGCATCATCATGTCTATTACTTCAAAATTTGGCAGGGATGCTGAAACAAAACGATGCAGTCCAGAGCCCTGTGCAAAACAGATGTCCAGATGAGTGACACCCTTTACACAGGTGTTTCTGGTCATGGCCAACAATTCAGTCAAGTGTGAACAAGTGGAATGGCATAGTTGGAAAAAGGCTGCAGCTTAAGAACATGCCAGCAATTGATACTGAGGCTTTCAGCAGGGCTGTGTCTCACATTAAAACAGAGGTACTCAAATAAGGTAAAGCAGAATGGTGAAGTGAATTTCAGTAGACAAAGCTGACCACCCGCCTTGAATTGCTTTCAACTCCTACCCATCCAGCTGTACACAAACTCTTCCCTCCCAATATTTGCTTCCAGATATTTGCTTGAATGGTTTAGATTTCTTTTCAAGCTCAATGTATAGAATTTATATCTGATTTTTTTCTTTTTTTTTTTTTTTTAAATGACTGAAGTGATTTAAGGAATAGTAAATTCTCTTTTGACTGTCAGATGGAAAGCAAAAAAAAAAAAAAAGAAAAATTGATTAAACTTGATTAAAAAAAATAAAAAGCAACCAAAAAAAACGCAATGGAAATATGCATTACATCCTTAAAATTTTCTAATGGGAGCCAAAGTTAACAAAACTTACAGAAATATATACCTAACTGGGGAGCACTTTTAAGTGAACTAAATAAAACCCTTTATTTATTTAGACTGAAGAGTAATCAAGAACTGGCTTTAAGTAGACCTCATCAGACATGTTGTCCATGTTAATGAAAAGTAAAAGAATTAAAATAATCAAAAGTGTAATTATTTCTGGACTAGTCTTTGTTGTCTTTTACTTAGGTGTGTATAGTAGTAGCCATGTTTCTTTAACACCTCAGACCAGCTCCTTGGCAGCATTCCCACCTTTTTCTGGTGGGGGAGATGAGGTATGCCTGGAGCACTGCTGCACTTTGACCGTGCTTAGGTAGGTTAATGATATTACAAGATGGCACAAGTTAGAGGAATTGCACATACTGTAGAGTGACACTTGGAATTTTCCTTCAGCAGGAAATATCTGTATTTCAAAATCTTATTTCTTTTGAAATGAGATGAAAAGAATAACAATAATAATTAAAAAAAACCAAACCCTTTCTATGAAACAAAAGAGTCCAAAAGATGTTATCAGAATGTTTTATTTCTGTAAAACAGGAGCATTCTATACCAATTTAAATGTAACTTTTTTTTTTTTTAAAGAAGTCATTCTACATACCCAATTCTTGAAACTTTAAAGACTTTTTTTAGTTTTTTTTTTTTTAATTAAAGATCATCTTGTCAAATTGCTCCTCCACTCCTTCAGCATGCTTTTAAATTGAAATATTCATTGAGACTGACACACTGCTGTGGGATTGACTGGGCTTTCTTTCACTGGAAGATTTTCAGAAAACTGTAGTCCTCAAACTGCTAGAGTCAGCTTCTGCTACAAAGACGCTCCTCTGCAGAGCTGAGAGCTCTGGGGAGTCAGTGTGTCACTTGGAACTCTTAGTCATTCCTCAAGCTTGGTCTTATCCAAAGCCCAAATGTGAGCCCCCACTGAATTTTTTCAGTTCAAATAATTCAGTTTGGATCCCTTACTTTGAGGATTACTAAATATTTTATAGAAGAAATGGAAATATCTGTTGTCTGAATTGATGTCCAGTGACTCTGTGTTTGCTGCTGGGAGGTCACGCTTGCTAAGCTATCAGGTGTGTCCCACAAACGTGTGAATTTTCAGACAACACATAAAAGCCATGAATTTGGGTTCTTCAGAGAGTCTTAATCAAATGTGACATGCATGTTCACTGAAGTGTTTCATAGATTTTTCTGTTTGAATTGATTATTCAAAGCATCTTTTTTCCACTGTGTAAGTTTTGGACTTAGTGAAAGTCTGTGATCTATCTCATGTGGGAGGCTAGGCTAAACTCTGTGAATATGCAAAAATGAATCAGATACTGATTTGTGCTTCTGCACCCAGTCCTCACTTCTGACATTGTGCTTTCCATAGCGTGTTTTTAAAATGCTAGGGATAACAGTTTTGTCTATCCTCTAGTCCCCATCCCAGACACCCCAGACATCCCAGACACAATAGTCCCAGAGCATGTGGTCTATTGAAGGTGATGTTCAGGGCTGTTGCTGAGGTGCATATTTATCATAGTGCATGTGATGGGGGTCTTCTACAGGAGGTGGTGGTTGTGGTACTGTGCTGACCAACTGTAGCAAAGAAGCGGAGGTACCTCAAAGTAAATGCAGAGTATATAGCTATGGGGAAGAAGCAAGGTGATGTAACCAGTAAAGCATGGAATGTAACAGCTATACTAAGGAAAAAAAAAAGGGGGG
>JAOWBP010004700.1:48328579-48359655 GCA_028571105.1 Tragopan temminckii | reverse complement strand
GGAGTCCTGTATGTTGGTCTAGGTAGTTGTAGACAGAGGTTCATTTGTTGTTCGAGTTTATACCAGCAAAGTGTAATTTCACTTTGGACAAAATGTCTTTGAACATGGCCTCAGAAGCAGAATATATTCGTGGAGTAACATTTGGAACAAAGTTTCCAGCTTCAAATCAGTAGGCTAAGTGTTGTATCAGTCAAAGCCTGAAAATTGTTGTTTATTCTCTCAGTCTATAGTATGGATGGATATGAGTATCTCATTTATTATCAAGACTAGAGGGTTTTAAGTAATGTTTGTTCTGAGAAGGTGCATTTATAAAGTGCCAGTGGACTTTATGATCATAAGTCCCAGAGGAATTCATGGGGGTTTCTATAGATAAAACCGTGTCTACAAAGATCTTCCTTCTTCCTTCTTATCTGCTTGGCTACCTTGACAGAAGACAAGAGGTCTGTAGTCTGTAAAACCATGTAAATCTTTTGAAGTGAGTATTAAACAGAAAAAAAAAATAACTGGGCTTTATTCGTGTTACTGTCTGAATGATGACTTTTGAATCTGGTATATTTTTTTTGTTATTTATTAAATAATTTAGAATGGCAAATTGCAACGACTTTGTAAAGTGAGACTATTTACTAACCAAGGATCCGAGTGTAAAGAATAGAGCACATGGTGTGGTTTTCATGGTGTTGCTAGTAATATGAGTTACTCTATACTGAAGATAAATGGAGCTATAAAGGTATGTTCTTTATGTCCTACTTTAATTTAGATTTCTCTTTGTTTAACTTCTCTAAGCTCAGTTTTAGCGAAGGTTAGCTAACATCACTAATCAGCACAAGCATTTGTTGCAGGCTGGAACCAGAGTCTTGTGGTCTAGAAATAATTCTCATCTCTCCAACATAGCACAGGAAAGGTTAACTCTGGTGTGGACAGCATTACATAAGCAGTGAACTTAATATTCAGAGGGTCTCAGTAGAAAGTAAAATACTGTGGCAACATTTAACATAGTGTGAGTGGAAGAATATACTGAATTTGCTGTTTGAATTTTCTGTTGTTTTTTTTCTTGCTCTAGAAGATTGTTCATACTTCGTGTGTCTGCAATAATGCACAACCATGACTGTTACTTAGGGATTATGAAAAACTCTTTTTTTTTTGCAGATCATCCGGTGAATGAGTTTTTGGATCTGTTCAGTCGCCACATTCTTCCTCATGCAATAGATGAACCCCATACTGATGCAGAATCATCTCAGACTGAACCCTGTACTTCAGACTCTGTGCAGGATTCATCTGAATATATAATATTGGACCCTTTCTTTCCAAACTTTATGGACTTTGAAGAGGAGGAAGAAGACTGTGAAAATACTACTGATGTTACAACTCCTCCAGCTTTGCAATTCATCAATGGAAAGCAACAAGTGACAAGTGCACCTAAAAGCACAAAAGCTGAGGAAGCAAGAAGTGATCAAATTGAAAGTGTTGCACATTCAAAAAATGTAACCTTTTCACAAATCAATGAAACAAACACCTTTATAATATCTGAAACTGAAGCTTCTGGTACAATGCAGCCAAGCAAAGCTGGAGAAGTAATAGGGGCATTTGAAGTCACACAACCGACAGCAGATGTTGCAATGTTAGAAACAGTATATAGTGGTGAGTCAGAAGTTACCACAACAGACAAATATTTAGAGATTACTTCTGTGTATGAGCAGTCACCACAAAAAAATAAGGAGACTGTAATGTGGCATGGATCTGAGGAGAGTTCTACCAAAGACACAAAAAACTTGCTTTTGATTGCTAGTGAATCTTCTGGAGATGGCTCCACTGAATCTGATTTGTCTAGGTCCGTGTTCACAGAAGTTGTGACAATGTCAAGTCATGAAGATAATGAAAAAATTTCTGGTACAACTTCTGTTCCTAGTGTCATTTCTGTGGAAAGTTCTGCAGTAACTTCTGCTCCAAGTGCAGGTTTTGATACTGCTACTGTAGGCATAGCTATTCCAAAAGATGGGACCGCCACTCTGGGAAATTACTATAAATCGACTATTAAACTTGATGCAGAGTACCCTTTTGAAAGCAACCTGGAAGCAACAACTCATGCAACAAAGCCTGAGATGAGTGCTTCTTTTATAGTTCTAGAAGGTTCTGGAGATGTAGAAGAGAACAGCACTTTAGCTTCAGCTACAACAGAAACAGCAGTTGCAGAAACACTTTCAGTGCAAGATATTTCTTTCGGTTCTGGCACAGTACTGCCAACAGAAATTTCTGTAACTATTTCAGAAATCACCTCTGCTTTGCCTGGAGGAGGAAGAAATCTTTATTCTACTTTTGATCAAAGTTCTGAAGCAACTGTTTCCACCAATTTTGTGTCTGAATTAATTATGGAGCAAGTAGTTGGCAGCTCTGTTGCAACTGAAAAGAAAGTTGAAGATGAAAAAGAATTACAGACTACTGTTTATTCAAGTCAGGAAATTTCAGCCACTGCTGCAAGGGGAAAATCAGAACTGGATGAGCTTGGAAGCACTACTAATGAAGTCAGAACTGTAAGTCAGGAACAGATCCCTCTCAGAAAAACAGTAACAGTAACAGGTACCATGCATTCTGAAATCAAAAAGATTACCACCACTCCTTTCTTGAGAGAGAAGAAACTTTTTATAAATGAAGGATCAGCTGAAGAACCAGCAGACTTATTTTCAGGGAGTCCCACAAGAAAAGTGGTAAGTAGTGACTCCCCATTTACTGATTCAGGTTCTGGAGACATAGATGTTATCATTGAGTCTGCTACTTTGACTTCAGTTCCATCAAGGTCTATCATGGAAACACAAACAGTAAAACACGAAGGAAATATTTATGTCATCAATGATTCACTGAAGAATGCCACAACAGAATATGAAGAGCACATAGGAAGAAGTGAACCAGCAACATCAGTTTCAAGTACTGGGTCAGATGGCTTAACAAAGGAGTCTGAAGTAGCAATTCAAATGTCTGAGAATGTCTTTAGTACAGAAAACCAAGGAGAACAAACACAAGAAGCAGAACCAACTTACACAGCTCCTTCTGACATCAAATCAAGACTTGGTTCTAGAAGAGAGGTAACATCTCATGTTGCACCAGTAATTAGAACAAAAGATTTGCAAACAGCTGAGGTCACGTCATCTCCAGAATCAGTTGTTAATAACAGCACACTTGACACCATGGTGACTTATGATAGCATAAAAGCAGTAACTGAGTCTACAGAAAGCAAAAAGGGAAAAGGTAGCTTTTCAACCGTTTCTTTGGGTAAAATTCTAATGATTGAGCATGGCTCTGGAGAAGAACTCAAAGCTGACAGTAGCACCACAAAACTAATGTCTAATGGACCTACGGAAAAAGTGCTTGAAAGCTATTCTTCATTTTTTGATCAGGGATCTGGAGAAGCAGAAACTTTAACTGAATCATTTACCAAAGCATTAATTTCACCCACTGGGAAACCAGAACCACAAGAGCAGTATGACAGAAAAGCTGTCAGCATGCCATCAGCTGTGGTTCATGCCTTCACTGCTGAACCTAATGAGCTAGTCACAAGTACTGAACATGACATCATCACCTTGCGAACTGTAACTGATACAAAAATGGAAGAGAAAACAGCTAATGAGCTGACAGTGTCATCTTTTGCTACAAATCTTCCTGTGTCAGAAGATGTGCACTTATGGGAAGACAGGCCAAGGGAAATTTCAACAAAAGCAATAGAATCTTCTGGAGAAGCAACGGAGGATCCATTCTTCAGAAGTACACAGGCTAACCATGAACATGTGGAATTTTTAAATATTCCTACTATCAGACCATATTCAGAAGAAAACAAAGTAGAAGCTGAATCTGGTGAAAAAATATTGTTGCCATTTAATAATGACAGAGTTACTGAATCTGCAGTAATTGAAAGGAAATACTTAAGTTCTCCTGTTACAGATACAGAGCAAGAAGAGAAGTTGGTACAAAATATTTTTCCCACAGAAGATATTCCTAGATTACTCCTGACACCTAAAGAAGAAAAACCAACAAACAATGAGCTCATCAGTGATCCATTATTTTCAGGACAAGGATCAGGAGATGAGTTTACTGTTTTTCCTTCGGTAGAGTTATTGGCTATCAAAGAAACCACAAATACTTTAAGTCCTCTGTCTTCTCATCCTGCAAGTGTAGGACCCAAACTTTCCACTGACGAGACACAAGTCTTTGAAAGTGGAAGCACTGAATCAAATGCTGAAATTAATGGAGAAATTGGAACTACTGCAGCAGAGCTGCTGACAGAAACCACATTCTCAATGACCACCAGTTCCCCAACTTTAGAAGAAGAGAGTTCCAATCGCTCCAACTCTAAAGACAAAGAGATAATGCATTATTTTGTTGTGATTGAAGAACCTTACAATAAGGAAATGGACCATAGGATGGGAGAAAATGAAACAAACAGGCCAATAGCTACTCCTGGAGATGTTTCTCATGAGGAGTCTTCACATATGCTGGCTACAGATGACATAACTCCTGTTTCTGTAATACTGAGTGAAACTCCTTATCTTGAAATGGGAAAATCTCTTGCAACCTCAGCAACAAAAATGCCAAGCAGCGTATTTCCTGAAAGTTCTGGAGAGGGATCTGGCTGGGATGGTGTTTCAGATTCATTTCCCCCTGATACATTTACTCATTTGACAATACCTCCTGTGACAGAAGTTGAAGTAACTGCTTCATCTCAGGTTCCTGGGGAAGTTCTGACAACAGATACACCAGGAGATGGATCACAGACTGTGATCACAGGATTAGCTTCTCTTTTTACAGAAGAAAAAGAGACTGTGGCAAATCAAACTGCTGCTGATCCAAAGACAGCTACATCAGAAGAGCTGACAAGTGATACTGGGATGTCACTGGATATTATTCCAGTGGTTGATGATAGAAGACATGTTACACTGAATGTTTCTGTTTATGGTGATATTACACTAATTGAAGAACGACTTCAAATCCCATCAGAAAAAACAACTATTATAGACATGGATCACTCCAAGTCAGTGCCTGAAGATATAATAAGTGTGCAAACAATGCCAAATCTTGCCATACAGTCAACATATGGCAGTGATGATAGCATGAAAGCTGAAGAGGACAAGTATGATTCAACACTTAATTTTTCTACAATCGAAGAGAATATATCTAGATCTGGTGACAATCTTTCTTTGACTACTTCCATTCAGTCAAGTAGTGAATCAGTAACAGCTGGACATGGACCAAAATTAGTAGACAAGGATTTAGGTTCAGGGTATGCCATGCAGTTTGCAACAGAAACTCTTACAACTACCATACTCAATGAATTGGGAATTTTCCTTCCAACAGTACCCGCGCTGGTAAGCCCCCATATGCCTCATGACTCTGAAGAATCTGAGTTTGAGGCTAAACATGTTGGAAGGACAAGCACAGCAGATGATGTGCATGAGCCTTATACTTCAGCAAACAACCGAATAACAACAGATCAAAGCGAAACAATGTCAGTTACTGGGTTTTCTGGAATGGGCCAAGAAGAATCAGGTGATAAAAAGCCTGTGGTTCCTTCCCTCACACCAGATTTAACTATGGAGACAGAAAAGGCTTTGACAACTGACACATTTGATGTAAGTATGGTCACCACACAGAGTACGTCCCAACATGCAACTGTATCATCTAGCAGTAGTGAAGAAAAGCATTCTACAGTATATATACAAACAAAATCAGCATCAGCAGCAGAGTATGAAGAAACAGACTCAGTGAGTTTAAATTCTATATCTCAAAATCCTAAATCCTCAGTAACTGTTTGGTTAGTTAACGGAGTATCTGAATATCCTGAGGTAATCATTCCAAGTACATCATCTGCAAAGGATTCAGATCAGTCTGATCACTCATCAGATGGAACTTTCAAAGAGGTTAGTTCTGATATTGCAGCAACTTATAAACCACCCACGACAGATCTAGATACAACAGAGTCTTCTCTGCTAGAGTTTTCTCCTGAGCCTGAATCAGAAAGCAGGACTACTGAAAGTACTCCTCACTTTAATAAACCTGTAACGGAGAGGTCAGAGGAGACAGAATCTTCTGTAAATGATCTGATTATTGAGGAAAATTCTACTGTTTCTGGAGATTCTCCATCAATACATGACTACCCTACTGCTTTTCTGAATTTTGGAGAAAGAACAAGTACAGATGTTCCAAAACTTAGCACAATAGAAGTTGAATTTTCTTCAGAGGGAGTGAAAAATCCCAGTCAAGAAAGTGATAGCAGTACTGAGAGAGAGAGACCAAGGCTTTCATCCACACCTGCTTCAGATTCACCCAACGGTATAGAAGTTGGAGAATTTAAACCTGACCAGGAAACAGTTACAATGCTAACCTCACCTTTAGAGCCTTTGGATAGAAGCTTGGAAACACAGTCAGCTTTGCTTGGTCAACAGGAGATCACAACAATTTCTTCTAACATTGCAACAAACAATGCAGCCCCTGGAAATAATCCTTATTCAAATGAACAGTCAACAGTAAGCTCTGAGGAGCTAAATACTATTGAACTTGTAACTTCATCATTTTCCCTTCCGGAAGTCACTAATGGATCAGATTTCCTGATTGGCACAAGTGTGGGTTCGGTTGAAGGCACAGCAGTGCAAATTCCAGGTAACTTCCACATACGATCACTGTTATATATTTTTGTTGTGATATTTGTAAATGAATATTTTAACTCTGATAAGAGGTATGGCAATGAAGTACAACAGAACTCATGAGCCTCAAGCTTTGAAATCAGCATGTTAGTAAAACTCTACTGTGACAAAATGAAGGAGGATGGGAGACCAAAACTCAAGCTCAGTGACATTTCCTGAGTGTTTGCATCGTGGAGCTCTGGATCAGACTTGAGCTGCCCAGCAAGTTCAAAAAGTCAGGATGATAACACTGACTGTGGTAAAGAATTCAGCTGTGATTATTCATTTTTCCAGTTTTCTATGAAGCTATATATAATTATTTTATCTGGTAGCTGTTCTGTGTTTGCATGATGATAGCACTTATACAGCTGGTTTACAGGTAGGATTTTCTAATAATACTTTGCAGAGCAGATCTAGCTGCATTTTAAGTACTGGAATTTTCTATTAAAAATATATTTTCTTAATCTACAACGTAATTTTCCAAGAAAAAACTGAGACTTCATGAATTCAGTTTATCTGTAGCTTACCTGGTTAATAAAGCGCCTGTCTTTCATAAATTATAAATCTTCTTGTTAGACATAATTTGCTACAATATTTTGGTTTACATTAATGGTTATTAGGCACCGTTTAATCAGATACACAGATGGTGCAGGTAGGATCTTTATGCAGAGTGTAACTTCAATTTATTTTATCTAGATATAGCTGAAGAAAGAAAAAAGCAAGTTTAAAATTACATAGCTTTCTATTATATATCTTCAGATAATCCAGGTAACTATGAATTTGAACATGTTTACTAGAAAATTGTCTGTAGATGATGCACAGAAAAAAAGTAGGTGCTTAACATAGGTCTGCTTTTTGAATTTAAACATAAGCAGTCCGAGAAGAGCTCTATTTTAAGATTATTAGATTCTTTTGAAAACCTCTAGAGCAAGAGTCTGCCCACTTACTTACATGCCCAAACTTATGAAGGCAAGATTTTCTCCTGGAGGCTTTAAACAGAACTTAGTTACCTCCAGTGAGTAGATAGGGAATTTGGTACCTTAGGAATACTGCTTCTGTAAAAGTTTTACTTGGAAGGGTAAAACAGATGTTATCTTTTATTTTGTAAATAGCCAAACCACTTTGGGAAAATGTAACCAAAATATAAAGTTTCCTCATGTCTTTGAATCAACTTAGATTACAAAACTTACCCATTTTGTAAGTTAGGTCTTTATTCTTGTATCCCAAAAGGGTTGTCTTAATGATTTTCCTCTAACTCTGAGAAGTGGATATGAATGGTTGTGTAGTGAGTTTTTGTGTGAATGATTGCTCCTAGGCATTAAATCAATTGCAAATACCTAGGTATTTAAACTCAATTGAAACACACATCACTAGAAGTCATCTCTGCAAGAAAAATCTATTTAAATGATAACTCCCATAAAACCTGAGGATTTCACAGCAGGTAAGCTTTTATCTTAATGTTCAGTTCAGCTACAAATGTACTCAGTACCTTTATTTGTATTCTTGAAGTGTGGTTTAAGGAAAGGTGAGAAATGTGCATGAATGAAAAAATACTTTCAAAGAAATAAGAATCTGTGTGCACTGATTGTTTGAATATAATGAAATGAAATATCAGCAGCCAGCCAATATGTTCAAGAGATATATGTTCTGTGTACCCAGTCATTCTACATAAACTAACCCTGTTCAAAAAAAGCAAAAGCATTTTCCATTCATTTTGCTTATGTTTAACTATTTTCAGCTATAATTAATTGTCATGTCATGCTGACTAAATCCTCAGTAGAGCATTGTGACTGCCAAATGTAGTACAGATTCTGAAAATTATTTATGCTGGTTCATAGTAAATGTCATGTAATTTTTAAAGTTGTAAATAGTGATGCCTGAAAATAAACTTTACTATTTTACGAAAGTATCTTAATATTCTATCTTGTTATTGTAGTTTCTGTAACAACAGTAAGTCTTGCAATATAAATACAATAATGAAGAAAGATTTATTTTTCCAAAAATTCGAAAAGATATCAGCTCTTTGAGACCACAGAGTAAACTTTATTTTTCTACTTAACAGGACAAGATCCATGCAAAAGTAATCCATGCCTCAATGGTGGTACCTGCTATCCACGTGGTTCGTTTTACATCTGTACATGTTTGCCAGGTTTCAATGGTGAGCAGTGTGAATTAGGTAAGTTGATGCCATCTACAGATTCTCTACAGATTAATTTAAGTATAAAGTTTTCATACATGGGATTTGCAAAAGTAGGGTTTTTTTTTTAAGTTGAAGAAAACATGGACATGTGAAAATATTCTGCAGTAAAGCCTTACTTAAGAAGAGAACACAAATAGGTCCACTGTTCCCTTTTCTCTCTGCCTGTAGAGTGCACAAGCATGCGCACACACAAATGTAAGTGAATTATAACTGAATCACCTAGAAGTATAAACAATAAATTCCTAAATACATCAAGTAAAGTCAGTTTATTCGGGGTAATTCCTTAAAAGCATTGTGTAATTATATTTAAGAGTGGTAAAATAGCCTAGACCCAAATGTAACCACTGAATGTTAGCTGGTATTTTTTCAAGGAAATTTTAGGTATGACCATAATCAGATGCATTTCTGGTAAAGGTTAGTGTTTTAGTAACTTTTCCAGCAGAGGACCTCTTCAGGCTGCTTGTGACACCTGGATTTCTGTGCTATGAACGTGGGTTGAGAAACTCACCCATACAGTTCAGGATAAACAGTTTTTCTTTTCAAACCAACAAGCCAAATTATGATGAAACTAGCAGTTTGGCTATTTTGTATACAACTTTTACACGAGTTTAGTCTTTGGAAAAGTTTTTAATTTAATTCCCTGATCAATACCATGGTTTGTTTGTCATCCACTGAATATGAAAGAAAAAACCCTCATGCAATATTTCTAAAATGAATTCCACTTACAATATACTGGGGAGAAAAAAAAACAAAGATTGATATCAGTGCAGAACAATTGTCAGGACTATTATGGTTTCATTTGTTTTCTGCAGGAAGATAGATGATTAAAAAAATACTTAGCTAGTGTTTTTCCTAGCTTACATTGATGAAATTGGTAGTTTATTAGCGGGTTGTTGCTGCTAGAAGTCACATTTTAGATGCTGCATCTTAGATCTTTCTCTTTGTCAAGGAATCCCCTGGTACCAGCCAGAGATCAGAGATTATATATTTTTTTCCTTTCATTTGAGATTTGTGAAGATATTTGAGGTCTCCAGCATTTGATGAGAATTTTTTGTGTGATGGTCACAAATCCAAGCAAAAATTCTCTACTGATAATGGTCCTTCTGTGCAAGATATCTTCTTTCTCAGCTACACAATGCAGCACTGAATATTTAGAAATTAAAGCAGTAATGCAGGACTCTGTGGATCAGTAAAGTCACATTTCCTGAGGAAACTACTTCTTGCTTTTTGGATGAAGAGAAAGGAAATGGATATGAAATCAGCTATCATGCAAATAAAACAACTCTCTTCGATCTTTCACAATACTTCATTTTTCTGGTGTGAACTGGTCCTAGTAATAATTATGAATTAGGCTGAAGAACATTTCCTTTCTGATAGCTGAGTGAACTATAAAAACATTTTTATCTGTATGTTGTAGATATTGATGAATGCCAGTCTAACCCATGCCGCAATGGAGCCACATGTATAGATGGCCTCAATACCTTTACTTGCCTGTGTCTACCAAGCTATATCGGTGCTCTCTGTGAGCAAGGTAAGATATACCTTTAAATCTAGAATGACTTAGGTCATGTGTATATGGCTGTGAAAGAGAAAAAATACTGTCATCTTTTCCATGAGAACTAAAGTGAGTTGAAGTGCCGGAAACCGTGCTTATGTACATTTCTTCTTAATCACAGAATTGGAAAAGACCTTAAAGATCATTGAGTCCAACCACAGTCTAACCATACTATCCTAACTCTAACAACCTTCCACTAAATCATGGCCCTGAGCACCACATCCAAATGATTTTTAAGCACATCCATGGGTGGTGACTCAGCCACCTCCCTGGGGAACCTATTCCAGTGCTTAACAACCCTTTCTGTAAAGAAGCGTTTCCTCATATCCAACCTAAACTTACCCTGTTGCATCTTGAGGTCATTTCCCCTTGTTCTGTCACCTGTCACCAGTGAGAAGAGACCAGCCCCTCTCTCACTGTAAGCATCTTTCAGATACTGGTGCGAAGAGAGCAGTAAGGTCTCCCCTCAACCTCTTCTTCCCCAAACTATGCAGCCCCAGTACCTTCAGTCTCTCCTCCTAGGGCATATTTTCCAAGCCCTTCACCAGCCTTGTTGCCCTTCTTTGGACCTGCTCCAGCACCTCCATGTCCTTTCTGTACTGAGGTGCCCAAAACTGAACACAGTACTTGAGGTGAGGCCTCACCAGTGCTGAGTACAGGGGCAGGATTACTTCGCAAGTCCTGCTCACCACACCATTCCTGACACAAGCCAGGATGCCATTGGCCTGCTTGGCCACCTGGGCACACTGCTGGCCCATATTCAGCCGACTGTCCATTCTTGTTAAACTCCGAAGTTTTCATCCTTTTTCCTTTTCTCTCACATTGTTATATTACATGGCTATCTTCATTATGAAGACTAGAATGTCTTTGTTTTGTCTTGTTGTTGTTGTTATTTTTGTTATTGTTGTTTTCCAAACAGTGGAGAAACATAAAACTTCTTTTAGAGAGATGAGTCATACCAGCAGATAGCTAAGACACTTCCAACTTTATATACCTCTCTGTTTCCATTTAAATACTCTTCTGGAATAGCTAGATTAAGCTAGCTTCTAGAAGATAAAGGATTGAAGAAACTATTGAAATTTATGGGAAATCATAACGATGAGATGGATTTACATTTTTTAGTCTGAACAAAATTTGAGTATATTAGACTCCCATGATTTATAGCTGAGGGCTCTTCGTTTAGCATTACATCCACACCATCTTTCTCAGATGGAAGAGAGCAAACAAAATCCACATGCTTAATCAATCAAAATTCATACTATTGCTGTAACAATGTTAACTGAAACTGGGATTGAAGGCAAGCACATCCTGTTCAGATTGGCCTGCAGACACAAAATCAGGTTATTTCACCACTGTAGAGATGCTTTTGGGATAATGACTGGAACAAAATTTTACTTCCTTCTGAACTTTTGTTTTAAAGTACACATGTAGTGTGAAAGACATATCAGAACACATCACTTTGAACAGATGTCACTGGAAAGTAGGAAATATCCCACTTAGTATACTAGATTATATATCAATTCTCTGGGGAACATAACCTTGACATCTTCATCCCAGACTTTTCGAGATTGATTCATTTGGTGGTTTTTTAGGTTAAGTATGTTGCAGGACCACAATTACAAGTAAGTTTTAAAATTTTCTGAATGGGACAATTGTAGTGAGATCAAACATCTGATTTCCTTTAACTGTTAGAACATTGCCTGAAAGAAATGCTGTATTTAAAAGAAATACCCGTGCTGAAAGATATTTACTTGGTGTTTAGATATAGGACTGCAATAGGGGTAGCAAAATCTGTTCTGTCAGTAAAATTAATGAAGACATCTCTATAGGAAAAAGAAATGGGACCTTAAAATGTGCTTTCTGAAGCTTATAAAAATATCTTTTTCTTCAGCTGAGTAGTTTCATTCACAGGTGAATGAACTAGACCTTTGGATTTGTGTAATTAATTCCGTGTCTGAACCCTTCAACATGCTGCCTATTTTCAGGCTTGTTTCTCATCTTCAGTGAGTGGAAAGCAGTTTGAAAACTCCTCAAGTTCAACCTATAGAGATGTTTCTTAGAGTTTAAACCTCTTGAAGCTGACTGGCTCCAGGACTTTTCACTGTTTAGTTTTTCAGTAGTCTGCCTAACCTTGTGATTTGAAAGGAGTTCTGAATTTGCTCTTAAAAATTGCAAGTTGTCAGTATTCTCACAACAAAAGAAAGAAGTGTTTTTGCTCCCCTACTCCTACCTTTAATTTCAGCAAATGCATAGTAGTGACGGGCTCCGAGTACCATGGTAGCTTTCAGCTGCTTTTTATAACCAACCTGAGAGTGCATTTTAGGTGGTTAATGGGAACATTTCCTAGTTTGTCAATCAGAACCAGAGCCCTGCTCACTCAGCTTTGGAATTTAAATTTCCTCCGCTTAAAGTCCTGCAGTGGTTTGAGACTTGGGAAAAGTGTTCAGTGCCAAATTTCCACTCCACCAGACGAAATAAAACCATGTTGGCAATTGAGACACAGTTGTCTGGCAAGCAGGCTTTATTTCAAGGCACCAGTCCTGACCTCACTAGATTTAAAGACCAGCCAGAACAACAGAGTATGTACCTCAGTGCCACAGGAAAGGTGGAGTTGAGCACACTAAGATTATATTTCATGGTTTCTTTTCTTTTTCTGAAGTATATACTGTTCATTTTAGAGAGCCTCAGAAAAAGTGAAGTTGAAGGACTTTTTTAGACATGGTGCTGAGTATTCAAAATATGATGGAAGTGAGAGGAAGCAGTGAATGCACATTGCTTCTGAAAATGAAATTCAAAATGAGACTTTTTTAGGATAGTGGATTTCCAGCTGACATAAAGCCTCACAGTTTTAAGCATGTGCCATCATTAGGAAATTTGACGTGGGGATAAACCCAGGAGCTCCAATAGGTGGTGGAAGCTGAGGAGCCTTCAGGGTGATCTAACCCAGGGTGAAAGAAATCGGTTCTGAGAACCAGTGAGCTGTAACTGGCCCTCTGACAGACATTTTTCTTGCCAGGTGGAAGTGGTTCAGCAGACAATCTGAGCCCGGGAACTTCTTCCTGAGGAGAGCTAAAGTTGTCTGATGTTAGAAATAGAGCAACTGAGGGTGTTTCCTTTTTAAACTAGATTTGTAGGTCAGCATGCCAGCATTACTTCTGAATCAGACTAGATCAAAGTGGAGTAGAGTGGAGGACCTCTGCTAGAAAATGCTCTCTTTTTTCATCACATGCATGTTTTTAAAGCGCAGCATGGCACTTGCTGACATTTGCATGTCATTTCCTAAATGCAGAAATATCCAGAAAAGGTTTTTCAAAGGATGACTGCAGACTGAAGTAGACCTCGGTATGAGCCTTGTCCCAGGGGAGCCAGTGGTCACTGCCTTGGCATCCTTCTGTGGAAAGTTCTTCTGAGAACTTCCAGCATCTGCATAAATGAGGTCAGAGCTCAGAGCATCCCAGTTCCGCTGCCCAGAGTGTTGCTTCACACACTCCATAGCTGAGAAAGGAGGAGGGGGGACCAGCTGGATGTCTTGCACACAGTTTGTGGAATGAATGCCACACAAGGTGTGCAGTGAGGTATATCAATGTATGCAACTATTGATTCATTATTTAGCTGCCCGTATTTAGGATGAGGGGAACCTTATTTCATGGTTACATCGGAAACAACAGAATGGTAGGGAATTACAATTTGGGCTGCAGCATCAAAAATAACTGGGTAGATGAGCATGTATTTCTACCTTCCTTTTCCCTTCTTGAATGACTTGAGTTATCTTTGCTTTTTGTTGCCCCCTCTCCCTTGTTATTTTCCCTGGTATCTACCTGCTTTCAAGGCATGTTGTTTGCATTTCAGACTCAAAGTTTGGTTTTGTCCACTGCCAGGACCCCTGCAGGTGCACCTAGCTAAGTCTGTTTACCAAATGCAGCTGCATGCTCGGTCCTGTGTGCTGAAATGATGCCTGTGTGTTTGTTGCTGGACATGCCTCCTTGGGATAGTATAGCCAGCTGGTCTGTATTCCAGGTTCTGAAAGCAAAACAGCCTTTTTCTTTATAATTGTATCAGGAACAATGTGTTGTTTTCTTTTTTTTTTAATAACATTATTCATACATAAATTCTTTGTTGAAATGCTTGTGATTACCTCTGTCTCATTTGATTCACTTTGTTTCCAGAACTTGGTAGGCTGGAATGGAAGTATTTGAGAAAGGCTCAGTGCAGAGATACCTTCTGAAAACAGATGGTCTTTAGCTGATGTGTTGCAGCTGAGAAAGGGCTATTTTGAATATTTAGAAATGGTTCCTCTTCAAGGCATGTGAGCTAATGGGCCCAACACGTTTGTTAGATACCTTAAAACTGACAGTCACAGATTAAATTCACAGCTGAGTAAGACTCTCTTTATGTTCTGATACCTGTTTTTCAGTCTTTTATTTACTTTATGCCTCTTAGGAAATTTATTTAAAGACAAGGGACGTACTGTCAGCAGTGTATTGTAGCTGTTGAAAATGTACTTATCATTCCTGTCTACGTATTAAATCAACAGAGAAATATTCTTTTTTTAACGCAGTCTTTAGAGATGTTGTTACATGTATACAATTGCAGTTACAAAGAGGAGAATCTGTGTGGGTGTCTCCTTGCACACATCACTGAAGCCTGTAAGTTGTAATAAATCCTCAGGCTTACTCAGGCAATTTTTAAAATACCATAAATTTGGTGCACAGTTTGTCAGTCTTTCCATCATATTTTGGAGCAAGGTTGCAGAAAGCTGTGATTACAATCCAGAATAAGTATATAATGAAAATGGAGTATTGTGTTCAGTAGTTCTGCCCACCTACTCTGCTCTCACAGGTGATGGGGTCAGAGAGTTACAACCATCTTCAATTCGACTTTCCTGGCTGGTGGAAAGCATTAAAAGGCATTAAAACCGACACGCATACAGAATATTTACCTCTGTGTCACTCTTTCAGCTTTACTAATGTAGTAAGATACATACATGTCAATATCTGTGTATCTGGATAGATGGATGGACGGATATATATGCATGTATACATGTGCCTACACATACACACGTAGTCAGGGCAAATCAATGCTTGTTTCAGTTCTCTATAATAGAGATGAAACAGTCTGCACTGTTTTATTTGCTGGTTCCATTTTCATCCTCCAGCCCCCTGTTTTATCATCTCAATTCCTTTTTCCACTCTTTTCACTCTGTTTATTTTTCAGATTTCACTCCTGTCTCTTTTCTTTTGATAGTTTTGGGCTACAAGCAGGTGCAGAGGAAGTAATTCAACTGTTCTTGGAAAACATTTGGTATAGGAGGGAGGAGTTGTCTGTGCAGCATGGGTGCCTGCGTGTCAGCTCTGAGTACGTATGTTGCAGTTTGCTGTCCACTGCCTTAAGAGGAGAATTTCAGGAACCTATGATTTATGCTCAGGCCATTTACATCTCTTTCTCTGAGCCTGATCTTTTAGCTTTTCTGCTTCAAGACTCCTTATATCCCATTCAACCTCTCTGCAGACCTTTTCTCAAATTGTGAAGCTCCTCCTGTGCTGGAGCCAGACTAGAATAGCCCTGATCTGCTCTGCAGCCACAGTGTTCTCAACATGCAACACTGCCTTGCTATTATCTGGCTTCTTTCCTGTGGGACAAGGTTGTCCCTGAACAAGATGAATAATAAAAGCTGAAGTGCCTTCGGAGAGTACACAGTACTGTTAGTCAGCATTGTGTGGTTAAACAAATGTTCAAGGGAGCCAAAGGCAGACTAAACTTTGAAATGGCCTAGATCCCAGAGATTACAGCCTGCACCTCCTACAGAATGCAAAGCAGAAAACACCAAAAACTAACAAGCTGGTAGTATAGATTACGTTCCTTTTTCGTATCTGGTATTAGTCAAAGCACAAGCAGCCTTCTGCAGCTTAACTTGTTGAAAACAGAAAAGAGATAACAAGTGGAAGCGGTGTTATGCCTTCATATTCAGTATATCCATGTCTATACTGATGACCTAAAACAAGCTTTTGATATCTGACCCGTAAGAAAATAACTGCTTCGTTACTGATGTTACCAAGAGCTGACAGGGAAAGCCTCTGATATGTTTGCACATATCCATTCATATATTTTAAAGTTTAGTTTTTGTCTCAGAAGATTAAAAAAGGCAATAAAACGTCCAAAAATTGACACATTCATGCTTCAGGATGTGAGCAGCATCTTCCTTCTGTGAATTAAGAATCAGCCTTCTGTTGTGAATTTGTTTTTCCAAAACTGACTCTCAGTTGGTAGCAGCTCAAACCTGAGAAATTTCATAATTAAATAATATGCAGACATATGTCATTGGCATATTATATAGTATTTGGCTTTTTCCTGAAAAAGTGCAGAGAGTCCTTCAGGCCAGAGAATCTTATTAACAATTATCTATATTGACTTACAGAAAATAAGTGATCAGATTCATACCTACAATGCATATATAACACTGGAAGGGCAAGATGGTTGCTTTCAGATAAAGCTTTATTTGGTCATCGATACAAAACCTTCTGGGAAGTCGCAAATTCCTGTTTGGACATGAAACAAAAGCTTTTGTTTCTGTTATCATCATGCAGCTGAGGCTCTTCAGAGTGAGCAGCATGTACTTAGTTTGCTGGAACCATCTGTAGTCAGAACACGCCATAACCTTGTGCCACCAAAAAGTGTCCTTTTTGGTGCCACTTTATCCACCACTGCTCAAAATAGTCCTGAGATTCCTCTGAAGTTTTTCCCATTCCTCTCTAAAGGTCTCTCAATGACAGGTTCTTCCCATTATCAAGCATAGATCAGACTAACCCAGGCATCATATTTGTTATTGCCTATCTTATTAATGCTGATTTTTTCTGTGATTCATTTCTACAGTGCTGGTCCAGAAGCAGACTTGGGATGGAAATCTTGTTCCTTACCATCTATTCTGATTGCATTTGCCTAACCTTGACGAAATAATTAATATCAAATCCATAGGTTGTTCTGAGGATCATGTTTATTTCTCTTTATATAAAAGGAAATACTGGCTGATATGAACTTTTGTCTATTACATATTCTTATCAGCACCATCCCTCATACAAGCACTGGCAGTGTACGTTAGTTTGTATTTCAGCTTTATAGCCTTCTTTTGAAACTGATGCCTAAAGCTCATTAATTGATAGCTTATCAAGTAAGATGGGTTTTTGTGGAGGATTTGGAGAAGTAAAATCAGAAAGATAATACTGCAACTTTGTATCTGTGGACTGAACAATAATAAGAACTTCCTGTATGATTATTTTCCATTATTAGTTTCTTCCAAACCAAGGTAATTCAGTGCAGTCATTCACAGAACTATTTGCCCTTACAAATAAAAATCCTAGTCCTCACATACAGACTCAGAAAGTTCAGATGATATATAGACTAACTGCAGTGTAGCATAAAGGCATTTCATTCGCCCTGGGTAATGGAGTAAAAATGTCCTTGTGGAATTGTCTGGGTACAGCATAATTTAATCAGCAGGTCAGAGTTACCAGTTATGGGTACATTCCTTACATAAATAATATACTTGCAGCTCACACTGAAGTGGATAGACAAAACAAATTTAATGAGTACTCAAGGATGAGTGCTCATTGCTTGTGTTCATACCACTTTACAGGTGGTGGATATCTTCATCTTTTGCTTGCAAAAAATCCATCCATATAAACACATTTATATTTCACACCCATTATCAGAATTGTGCTTTGTTTATTTGTCACAGACACAGAGACTTGTGACTATGGTTGGCACAAGTTCCAAGGACAGTGCTACAAATACTTTGCCCACCGACGTACCTGGGATACGGCTGAGCGAGAATGCCGCCTACAAGGGGCCCATTTGACAAGCATTTTATCCCATGAGGAACAAGTCTTTGTGAATCGTACGTACTGTTATCATTTCTCTAAACAAGTGCAGGATTCACAACGTATCCTCCTGTTTGTTCCAAGTTTGCATTTCCATGTTAAAATGCACTTTGAGTGTTTAAAAGATGCACTTCATTTTCCTGGTGTTTACTTCTGCCGTGTGACATCCTTATCTCTACTAAGTTATGATTTGTTATGAAGAATATTTTCATTTTTTGAGGAAGTGAGTAAGACACAAAGTTTTGGCATTGAAAGTAATGAAACTTTTTTTTCTGGTGGCTTTACATTTCTTGTTCAAATAACATGAATGCCACCATATTAGGTAGGCATAAAGGTTCCTGTGTCCAAATGCTGCATAATCTGGACTTTGGTCACAGTCTACAGACTAAATAAAACTTAAAAAATGTAGACTTAAATACATGCTTTTTTTTGGTGTGGTTTCTTGATATGTGCTCCAATAGGAAACAAATCTGTTTTCTTTGGGGGGCTGTAGTCAGGAGAGAAGAGGCAAGATTGTTTAAAAATGTTAGATGATAATCTGTTTTTTTTAATAGATATCTCGAATTAATAAAATAAAAAAGCTGAAAATCAGCCTGTAAATCATTGTTTGCATAGGTATTAGAAGAATCTTAAGAACAGGATGTCTGATTCATTCTGAGCAAATTTTTTTAATTTTCTTTGATGAAATCTCTGCCATTTATGGAAAAGTTAATAAAAATATCCTGCTGTTTCTTTTCCCATTAGGTATTGGGCATGACTACCAGTGGATTGGCCTCAATGACAAGATGTTCGAGCGTGATTTCCGCTGGACTGATGGTAGCCCACTGGTAAGATGCCTTTAAAATGAAATCATTCACTCATTTTTTTGTGGTGGATTGTCAAGTTCCCACCAGTACTGAGAAAAGCTGCATGAAAACATTAAGTCACTAAATACGCATTCAAGCAAACAACCAGCACACCATCTTGTTTTGGGATAATTACTATTTTGTGGTGTAGTTCTAAAATCTTATTTCTTATTATTTTACACGTTGAACTCCCAGAGTTTCCATACAGAAAAACTCATAGATTTTTTGTCTAAGACCTTTACTTAAGTATACTTCTCAAATGGAGAAGAATTACATTATGATATATAATAATTCACCTCTCTTCCTTACCTATATAGAGCAGAATGCTTTTTTTTTTTTTTTTTTTTGGATGAGGGTATGACGTACAAAACCTTACATTGACTGGATCTTTGAGAGTGCATGAAGGAGCCTCTCGGGTTTTCTTGGAGGCTGTCCTAGTCTGTGTGGCAGTTGTGCAGCTAGGCTGGGGAAGCACCATCCTTAGGTGGTTCAGGAGGTCTTTAATTGATAATCATCTGTCCATAAACTTTTAAGCTACTGTTGATATGACTTATTACCTTAAAACAAGAAGGAAAATCAGCAGAAAGAGAGGGAAAACACTTTCTGCTCACCTTTAGCTAACCTAGATCAAAGAGAGCTGCTCAGTATAGGAAATGGTGGAGCTCTTTCCAGCAGAACAGAAGGGATAGTTGTATTAATGCTGTTTAATATCCACTGAATAACATTATGTGTATATATATGTATATTTGTATATGTATATATGTTTATATGTATATATGTACATATATACACAGACACACACACAAGTATATATAAAGAAGTGGTTTGGTTTTTATTTCCTTTCCAGTTGTGAATTCTTCTTAAAGAAGAAAGCATCTGGACTTCAGGTTACACATGTGCTCTTGCTCACATATGCACACAATTACATGTGTACTTTACTGCATTCTGTGTGGCTACAGCTTATGTAGACAGACACCTGAAACAGAGCAGGCTTCACTTATTACCATTTCATGTAAATAGCCAAAGATTTAAAGTTCTCTAAAATGACTTACAAATGAGCCATTTCTTGGGAAACTACTGTGTGTGGGAGGTGACAATACAGGGAAAAAAGAAGGAAGATCATAAGTTTTCTTGTGCACTTGGTTGCTTGGTGACTCTTTGGTCAAACCAATGTGCCCATTTGTGCTTGGAGCCACATAATTTTTCAGGATGTGAGTGGAGGAGCTTCTTTTCATCACTTTCTCTTATCTGTCCTCATGAATTTTTGGGAGCAAAAGATGGACCATAGCCTCAAACTTCATTCATGCTGGATGAGTTAATTCTGTGTCTCTTAATGTGGCTTCTCATACCTTGCTAACAGCAACAGGTACCCGCTGAGGATGGTTTAACTTTGACATCACTATTTTCTGTTGCTAGTGATTTGTTACTTCCCTATTAATTAACAGAAATAATGACATAGTCAACAGTCTTCATTAAATGTAATTCCCTGATTTACCTAAAATTCCAATGGATTTCAATACTATACTTCAAAAATCTACATCATTTATGTATTTGCAGCTGAAAAGCAGTCATGATAGTACTAATTTACAATCTTAAAAATAAGCATTATTTCTTAAAAACTCACATTCTATTATGAATTTCTGAATAGAGGTTGTTGCATATATTAAAACTTATATATATCAGAGTGCACCTGTAATTTGGCTGTTTTTATTTTTGTAGCCCAGTTTCTCTCCAAGAGAATATTTTCTATCCAGAATTCTATTCAAGACTTCTAACTTAGTAGAAAATTTGCCAAATCTGCTGGGTATTCCCCTGACATAAAGAGTTTCCTTGGGGGTACTATCAAAATCACAAAAATAACACGAACTTCTAGATAGTGCATATAAAAGCAGCTCGCATTCATCTTTATCATCTTTATTTTGATACTTATTTGGATACTTATTATAATAGCTTAGCTTAATTTGAAAATCAGACTTATGTGGTTTCTAAGTTTTTGAGTTAAAAAAAAGAGTTGTGATATTTAGTACATTAAAAAAAAAGGAGCAAACCAACAGCAAGACATGTTATGGATTAACTTATTGGCCCACTACTGCAACTGACCTAGTACTGCCCAGATTAAGTAGCTGTGATAAGTGGTTATACAAAAAATTATGATTTGTCTTTCATTTGAGTTTTCTTTCTGAGCCAAATAAAAAGAGACATACTTCCACTTACAACTGGAATTGAGAATCACTGAATGACAGACTTTACCATTGGACAGCATGAAATAAGGCTTGGATTATTTTGTTACACTTCTTCTGTGGACATAAGGAGCCCACAACTCAAATATTCAATATGTTGAAAGGAAGTTTTACCAGGTGTTTGCATACAGCTTATTAACAATTTCTGGAAAAAGGATCAAATGCTTTTTTAACATTTGCACCTAGAGGATATTTCAACCAATGAATTCAGTTGAAGGAAATCAGTCATTTTTTTAATGTTTTCAGCTCAAAACCATGCAATGTGTTTTTCCAGAATTTTTAAACTGAAACTAAATGCCAGCCGCTATCATTTATGACCACCAGACAAAAGCACATATATGAATTCCTTACTGAAAACCAGCAAACGTACATCCAAATGCACTGTGCATCATTTCCATCTATAGAGCTCACTTGAATACACACGTATGCCTTAGCTACTTTTTGTGGGCTTCATAGTCATATCCAGCATTGACTTGAAATCTTGTGGTATTTTAACTCCATGAGCTCCCAAAATACCTTTTTTTTTCTACATAGCCTTCTTATATGATCATATGAGATAAGTGTTGAAATGCTGCAGCTATAGGACTAGAGAGAGTGATGAGTTTTTCTTTATCATTAGTCTAGTAATGTGAGAAGGCTTAGATTCTCTGATGTGGTTGTGGAAATTTCCCCTCCCTAATGAATTGATGGATAACAGTTTTGCCGATCAACTAAGAAAAGGCTTTTAAGTTTTCTATGAGACCAGTTCATGCCACTTCAGTCAGATGGGAGATTTGTTTTAAATTCCATAGGGAGAATATGACCAAGGCTTTTAAAGGGTGAACATATATAATTAAGTTTCTTACTGGGAAACCATAACTGAAGCTAGAGTAGCAGAACAGGTTCGTGGTCATTTTGAAAACGGGCAATTATTTAGCTGCTTAATAATCAACTAACTATTGTCAGACACTTTCACTATCTTAGCATTCTTGTAATTCCCTATAGAAAGTGTTGACGGTCAACAGTTGATCAAAAACAGTAGCAGTCCATAAAGCTCACCTATTCCTACGCTTATCAACTGGAATTTATATCTAACTTGCAAAAATAATACCAGTAAGCGTATTTTGGAATAAATGAAGAGTAACCTTGTAAAAGCACTGTCTGATTCTCAGAGTTACTCAGGACACAAAGAAGAAGTTAGTGTTTTCAATAATGAAGCATGTCCAATTAAATTCAGTGAGAAAGCAAGTAGTGGTGTTTATAGCATCAGAAACATTAAAACTCTTTTTCAGTCCACAGGACATTTTTCTATGTCTATGTTGCTGAATATATTTGTTTGACTGTACCAATATTACACACTGAAAACATCACGATATTTTCTTTAAGGAGGACTGTTAGGACAAGGAAAATTTTCTTAACAAAATAGAAACATACATAGTCATAATTCATAGAATTGTGAGGCTTTGTTCCTGCAAAGAGAATGTGGGAAGACTTTGATGTACATCACTGAATCATTTGGTACATATTTATCTATGTGCTTTTAGTGAATTTTGGCGGGTTTTAGGTCTTAGTTGTAAAGTAGTTTTTAATGTTAAACTGCTCAGCAGTTTCCTTTCTTTTAGGCAAAATAGCACAGCGTTATGCACTGGATTTAGTTGTCTAAATAAAATCTTACTATTTCCTTATAAAAACACCTGTTAACATGCTGTTCCCACTACATCTGAAACACATACTGGGTTTGAAAACTGCAAAATAACATGAATAAAGTAGCTAAGTAATAAGTTTTATACTCGATAGTTCAGTTGGTAGTCTAGACCTTACTTTCCCTTAAACAGATTACTTTCTAGGTAACTGATACTATATTATATGGGATTTTATTAGCCAGGCCATATTTTATTTGTATTTGTCTATTTTTTTTATAACTCTTCTATAAGACAGATTGGGAGCTTCTTAGATGATGTCAGTGCACATCATCAAAGGAGCTTCTGGGCTAAGCTTAGGGTGTCCTGCCCAATATGTAAACCAAAATGAACTGTGATTTCATTAAACTGTGGAAGCTACTGCTGGCCACCTGTATGAAATTAATTTGTTCTAATTGTTGCACTGTATCAGTATGACAGTAAGCAATCTTTTATCATCTTCAATATGTTCTTGATCCATTTCTCATGGAAAGAAAGAATTTTCCAACATTTCCAGTGGCTAAGAAAGGTGGATTTGTGTTCTGAAGCTGACTGCTACATGAAAAGCACTTCAGCACTGTTTCCTCTGTTTCAGCATTCCCAAGGCGCTGATTGCCACTGTGTGCAACACAAAATGTTAATGTTCTTTCAGGAAGCCAAGACCTAGGCTTGTGCTGCAAGTTCAGCTTTCACCACAATGATTGCAGAAAGTTAGTGGCCATGGTTGCAGATCTGAAACATTGGTAGTACACGAGATCACCTGGGCCACTAAGAAGGAAAACTGGGCCTACCTAGACCTGCCTGCCTAGATCCCAGCTTTCAAACATCTAACCTTAAAGGTGATGGCACTGAGGTGAACTCAGAGCACTTACAGCACCCCACTATTCCTAGAGCTTTATTATTCATTTCTTCCTCAAAATCCAGCAAATTTCTGCTCAGGACATTTCAGATATGTTTGCATTGATAGGTGGAAGAGGCAGAAGGAAATAATAGAATGTTACAGGGCATGTTTTGTTTGCTCTGCTTTCATTCTTTCACAGTGTGGTTATGTGCTGTTGGTATTTGATGTTGAAAAGCCTTAGTTTTACTTCAATTTGTAATTTACAAGGGAATCAAAATACATGTATAAGAGTTTACTTACATAAAAGTTTACAGAATTAAAATTATTTCTTGCACCTTTCTGTAAATTTTTCTTCTGATATTTCTGTGATAGTGAACAACTCTTTTATGTTCAATCATGGATAAATTTTATGCCACATACATTGTAATCTTGAAGCAACAAAAATAAATAACTTTTGGAAAGTCATGTGATACAGAAGGAGATAAGGCCCTAGCAGTCATAGGACTGTAGGAAAATAAGTTTGTCCATAATTACTTGAGTCCTTGTATGTCTTGAATTTCACGAAGTAACCAAACTTAACCTAACAGTGGAGATATTTAACAACTGGCTTGATCTAGGAAAGAGTGAACACAATGTGACATTTGAAAATATCTTAGGGAAATTGAATTTAAATAATTCACTTAACTCTATGAATAGTAACTTTTACAGCTGTAAAGCACACCCATCCACGCAGAAAAAATCTGGTGTTGTTCTTGGCAGCTTCTCCATTGTGTTTTGATTGCTGGCATTTCACTGTTAAGGACCCTTGTGAGCTGGCACAGTGGTAAAGGAGTCCTTTGGAGCTATTCATGTTATGGATTAAGCACATATATAGCTACTTGGGGTTGTGCCGTGGGCCTCCATCTCACAAGGGGTGTTATTCATATCCTTTGGAAAATGCTGTTGATAATTAATGCTTTGTAGGGCAGTGAGATCACTCCCATTACATAAGATTAGCACAGTAATAAAGAGCTGGCTAGTGTCTGTGGCCAGATTGTCTGTCACTGGGAGAGTAATGGGGCATATTGCTGCTTTTAATACTGTCCAGAGACTCCATTTCGTTTTTCTTCCCTTTGGCACTACGACGTTACACCCTGCATTCACAGTGCTGGCCCTCCAGTTGTCAGTGCTAGGTAGTCACATAAAAACAAAGCAAAAAAAAAAAAAAAAAAAAGCAAAACCAAAAAGAAGTTTAATTATGGCAAAAAAAAAGCCCTCTCTTTTCCTCTCTTTATTGGTCAGTGAATCAGAAAGCTCTGACCTGAGCAAATCCATAACTGCGTCCTCATAGAAAGAGTAACATTATTAAATGCAAAGCCCTTCAAAAGGCTCAGGGTACTGTAGGGAGGCAGCCTGCCTCCGAGGGTTAAATAAAGCAAACAAACTAAAAAGTACTGTAGTCAGCTGCAAACAAAAAGCTCATTGTGCCAATATCCCACAGGATCCCTGCAGAAGGAGATTTTAAATCTACCAAATGTTTTGATTTTGTGCTGCAGTCAGTCATTACAGCCTCTTTTTAAGATGCTCGTTTGACCTGTGTTTAAATGGAGGAGAACTATATAATGTTATTAATGACAGGTATGTTTCTAGTTCAGAATGTCATAGGCAGTAAGGAGGGCCTCTTGGACAAAGTGTTTTTTTGTCTTAGTTTTACCCATGGGGCCTGTTCCATCAGAGCCTTGTTTCAGCTGGACTGAAGCTTTTGGACAACTTCAGACGTGCTATAACTGTTGAAATAAATGACAAAGTGGAAGATTTTCTTTTTTGAGTAGCTCTCCTGGAAGTTGTGCACAAAAGGAGAAAGTCACACCCTGTACAATTTGCATCACATTGATAACATATAATTATGTTGGTGTGACTCCCAAAGAACATGTATTCTGTCAACCAACATTTAACACCATAAAACACTTTTCTTCCAGTGAAGCACCTGCCCACTAGCAAAAGAATTTCACCAACTCTCTGTGCCACTCATGTTTCATTCTCTGTACTAAGGAGTATCCTGGAAGACCAACAAAAAGTATACCCATAAAAATGAACCAGCGTGAACTGCAGTGAAAGTTAACACCCTAAGAGGACTTGGTCCAGAGCAGGTCAAAGTCGCTGAGATGCTGTCCACTTATTTCAGTTAGTTTTTAAAGAGTTAATAGAAGAAAGATATTTTCTGAATAATGATGATTTTGGAACTACTGCGAGCAGCTGAAGGCAGTCATGAGTAGACATTGCCATCTAGTGGGAGCTTTCTGCCATACATGGCGACTTGTGCTCCCCCCAAAAGATAGGTTTGGTACTGCTTTTGTGTTTCAGCAACATCAGCTAGCAAATCATTTTTACATATTTCAATCCTAGTTCCTAGATTTCTTTTCCCAATTGTTTATTTTTGCAAAAATCTTAATGCTTATTCAATATGTGATCAGTTCTAATTGATGTTCACAGAGCTACACAAAATTTTTTCTGAGTCTGTATTTGCAAGTTGTTGTGTAGGAAATAAAAGCATTTGCAGTATATCTGACTGCTCTGCTGTCAACGGTTTATGGGCTGGTTTGGCCCGGTTCTGTGACTAGCGGGGCAGAGGGATTTCACAAAATCCACACCTCCGGAAAAGGGAAACAAGGGATCTCAAAATAATTAAAAACAGCAGCAACGATCTGGGAAGAAACAAACTAATTTACTGAATATAGTATCGGAATGCAAGATAACACACTGTAATACAATATAATTAGAACTGAAGCTAATAAATCAAATATAATGAGAGAGAGTGTCCAAAAGGTGGATAGGCCTCACCATAACACTGAGGTGAGATGCGCAGTCCGGTTGAGCAGCAGGGAAACGAAGAAGAGCTGATGAAGAAGAGCACACCAGGTGACCTCGCCAGAGATTATATCTCCTCTCTGGCAGCAAAGCCCCCTGGGGTGTGTAGTTCTTCTTCTCTTCCAGACAGGTGCCCAGAACTGAAGCATTGATACTTTAACTCCCAGTGCACTACATGATGTTATGATGTGGAATACCAGAAACCAAAAATCACAAAACCGGGACATCTGTTACAAAAAATAACAACAAAAAAGCCTATAGAGGGAAGTATTTTGCAAAGGTCCTCAGCAAAGCTTCTTCTGAGAGTCTGACTTGCTCACAGTGTGACTGACTGTAGTGGAGAGGACTGCATGCCTGCCTGATCCAAATTCTGTATGTTTCCCAACTCTTATGAAAAAAGCCCAGATTAAGGGTTTGTGGGAGGTCATTCAGCTATGATCTAAATATTCAGAATACTGGGGTCATTACGTGATTTATCTTATGTGCTCATAGGCATGTTTAGACATAGCTGTTGTCTTCAAATTGACTCAAATTTCTCCCAGCAGAGACTTGCCAACTTTCATAGCCCAATCCCTCTTTCAGTGTGTTATTTTAGCAAGTGCTTGAAGTATGTATGGGATCTACCCTAAGGAGTTTAGGACACCACCCATGGCCTTAAAACAAGGCCTGTGCTTAAGCACCCACTGAATGGATTTTTTAGTCTTACAAATACTTTTGGTGAGTTCTGTCAAACTACTCCCATTCATAAAATTAAACAGGAAGTCTTTTTCAGGACTGGGATGAAATGAAGTGAAACAGAGCCTATGCTGTAAAGTACATTTTTTCTCAATGTATAAATGTATTTAAAGACTAGGTGAAGTTAATGTAAGTATTTTATTCACTGCCAAATCCTCACAGTAATCTGTTTGATTTTTTTTTTTCTATTGAAAGGAAGTGCAATGCCTTTTACCCTCCATGAATATCTCATGTAACAGTATCAGTGCTGGCTAACAGCATGAGCCACAAGCCAAGGATTTCTGAGCTGATCCATGTACTTACTGTACCCTAATGCTGATCTATTGTCATTCAGCCAACCTACAAGGCAGGGTAATGACCAGTACTTGCAGTCCAGTTATAAGAGAACCTCTGCAGTGAGGGACATGTTCAGAAGGCTTTTCTGAAGAAGACTTCTAAGAATTTGTCTGCTGTTGTGAAAAAATGTATTTCTGTTCTGTAGCAAAATTGTGGGGAAAAAAATAGAGACAGCAGCCAGTAAGCTTTGTAATGGTGGCTTACGCTGGTTTAATGACACTGTGCTTCACTTGAGATGAAATGGCGTAGAGAACGTTCAGTCAGCTGACTCCCTGCATCACTGCTTTTTTTTTTTTTTTTTTTTTTAGTTTTGTTTTGTTTATTTGTTTTATTGTCTGGCTACATTAACTTTGCATTAAGAAGCTACCAGGTAGGGAAACAGCCAAAATGAAATAAAATTAAAATCATGGTGGGCATTATAAGTGCCAAAAGTAGCCAAGACAAGTTTATGCTTTAAATTCATTTAAACATGCTGAAAACATGCTTCCTTAATCCAGAAGTAAAGTCATTAAGCCAATAAATCTAAATAGTAGTTGCATTTCAAATAGGCTGTATCCTAGCTCTAGTTACATACAAGAGATTACTGGCCTTTGCACTACAAAGAGGTTAAGCAGTAATGTTTTGCTTGTATCAGTAGCTGTGCTTCATTAAACATGGTTTTTGTTGACTGTTCTGGAATGCAGAACCCAGTCATTGATCTGAACAACTTGGTGCATCTTTCGGAGATAGAGGGAGCGCTGAAATATCTAAGTGCTATGTCGAAGACTAGGTTGGAGATTCATCTTGGCAAGGCAAACATCTGAAAGAGATATGGATAACTCATTAAGAAGGAAATAAGTCCCTCAAATAAGGCTGGCTATCTAAAAAAAATAATTAACAAATCTCCCACAAGATAGGATCTTGTACGTAACAGGGAGGTGATACTTACTGCCAGCCATCTGAATGACAAAAATAGTGACTGGCCACTAAAATCAGTAGTTTTACAACTCTTTGTGTCATCTTGGCTTTCTTTTCCTCCTTTATCCTGTCATCTGATTAAGGCTGCAGTATAATTCAATCCTGCATAAGGAAATCTTCCTCAAACACGTAGAACTTTTTTTATAAGGCACAAGACAAGAACATACATTGCCACGCATCACTGGTCGGAGATCAGTCAGCCAGGAAAGCCTGAGGAGCTACTGCCCTGCCTCAACCCATAGGCATTCTGTCCTATTCCTGGGGGATATTTTTGATACTTTTCATCATGTGGGCTTCAGTTTCATCAGAAGACAACACAAGAAAGATTTCTGGAAAAGCAAAAAAAAAAAAAGAGTATAACAGGAGCTCATATTTTCAGTGGGAGCTAATGGTAAGACACAACGGAGGTGTAGCTCTCAAAGAGACAAATGATTATACAGATAGCAAAATACAAGCAATATAACTTGTACTTTATGTGTGATACAGCTAAAAGCGTCGCTAATGGCCATAATTGAAGCCTGTCTGTTGTCAGAAGGATGCCCTGCACTTCATCCACTGAAACACCGTGCTTCCTCATGTGGTTTTGCTGGTGTCGATGTGATGTGGACGTAGCAGCAGGCGGGATGGGATGGTGCCAGTGGCTTTTGGCTCCTCTCTGACCGTGGCTGATCTATTTTGGACATGGTCTTAAAAGGCAAACAGTCTTACATGGTACACGTTGCCAAGAAATTAAATTAAAATATTGAGCTTTTTTCTTTTCAGTAAAATGTTACTTCTCTAAAATTCTGTAATTGCACCGAAATATGAGGATCTTAAGTGACATAGGCACTTAAAAGACATCTTATTTAGAATATTTTGAGCATTGCTTTCTGACAGAAAATTTATGAATGGAGTGTTTAAAATACATTTTTTCTTTGTCTTGTGTGTGTGAAGGGAGTGTTTACACTTAGCACACTTTATATAGAGAGAGATTGTAAGGAGTGTCTTTGAAAACCAACAGTAGCATACACTGTCTGGCATAAGGGATTTGGTTCTTTTTGGTTCTTTCCCACTTTAATTTTCTGCTGTTGTAGTTTTATTGCGTATAGTGCAATCACCTCTGGTTTGTAGTAGTGAAAGTGGAAAACAGTTTCAAGCTGGTGGCCATGCAAAAATATCATCTGTAAGGAAAAAAAAAAAAACAAAAACTAAAAAGCATATTGGTTTATTTCTCTAGCAATTTGTTCCACTAGGACTGTGAGAATCTTTTTGTACCATTATCATGTAATCAGTGGCTAAGTAAGGAACTGAGAAACTACAGAAGGTCTGGGTGGAGACCTAAGAAACAGTTCAGCAGTCTGGAACTTCCTCTGCTTAGCAATTCTGGCACTAAAACCAAGCCAAATCAGTGGTATTCCGCCAAAATAAATTTGTGCAATGATGATATCAGATATGAGGTAACAGCATGTCATGCTAGAGGATATCAGACATTCTTGAATAAACCGCAAAGTCTAGATATAATCCTTTGCCGTTACACAGCAGCCCTGCCAACAAAGCAAACACAACTTTTCAGCTCCTTAAGGCAAGGCAAGTAGCAGTGTATGGAGCCTGTGTGGCTTAGCTGGGAGCTGATGTGAAGTGCTCAATTCTGGTCTTGAGTAAAGAAGTTAGCATGTACAGTTCAGGACTATTAGATAGAGATGAGACTAAGTACGATGAAGTTAAGCTTGTTCCACTTGAAAGATGTTTAATGAATTGGAAGAGGTAATAAATTCAGTACAGAACAAATTTATTTAGACTATAATTGTTAAATTGCTTGGAGAATTAAAATCTGTGATGGATGAGATGACATATAGCAGGAAAAGGTCAATTTTTTTTTTTCATAGCCTGATTCATTGTAAGGTAAATGCTACCCACATCACATTTGTTAACTGTATTTCTAAAATGCGTTCACACAGGCAGTGAATAGTGGTTTTTTGATAAAGCTAAGAAAATAGAAAGCTAAACTTTTACAATATTTATAAGGCCCAACTCAAGTCAGAAAGATGTAAGCACTCAGGAAAACATAAGCATTATAGAAACTCTGCCATTTTGACCATACAAGGGACTGTCTGCCCAGTTAAAGTCTGGCATTTATGTGAATTCCTGTTCTTTTAGATATCTATTTTTATCTTTCATTAAATTCTTCATGGGGTGACACAGAAATCCCAAAGAAAATTGCTAAGAATAGTTTCTCATATCTACTCAAGCTTTCCTTTGCATAACATTATGAAAGTCTCAAATTATTGTGTATCACTTGGGATCAAGATGAAACAAGAAGCGGAGTAAAGATTATTCCACTTCT
>JAOWBP010004700.1:48284441-48306410 GCA_028571105.1 Tragopan temminckii | reverse complement strand
GCTGGGCCTTTTCCTCTTGGTGGCTTACCTGTGGAGAACAGTCAGGAGGGGCTGCAGAGAGGTGAGTAATGGAGGTCGGGCAAGCCAGACGGTGCCCGAGTTTCTCAGGAAGAGGGACAGCCCAGGTGCAGAGATCTCAGGCCCCCAAGGCCCCTGCCCTTTTCATCACGCCCCCTGCTCTGTCATTTCCAGGAGAGGAACCAGATACTCTCAGCTGCCCCAGAGACACAGAGCCAGAACTGCTCCTGCAAACACTGCAAGCTGCTCTGCCAACTGAAGGCAAACCCTGCCTTGATGGAGAGATACCTGAAACATATGAGACACCGCTACCTGCAGGAGGGTCGAGAGACGGCAAAATCATGAGAAAATGGGAAGAAAGCAGAGACTTTTCTCTGCGTACCAGCACATCCCCAGTAGCTCCAGAGCAGCTGTAAACCGAAGGGGATCCGGCCAGAGACACCATCACTGTGCACAGGGAGGGCACTGCTACAGCACGGGCAAGGAGCAGGAAGCTATCCCTAACTCCAGAGAAAACAAGGCCGGAAGGAAACAGAATCACAGAAACACCGAAGTCGGAAAAGACCTACAAGATCCTTCAGTCCCACCATCCAACTGTCACCAATAGTTCTCACTGAACCATATCCCTCAGCACGATATCCAACAGACTCCTGAGACTGCTCAATATTATTCTTTACTTCTAGAATAAATATGTTTGCTTTTATTAGAACAAAAGCGTGCCTTGGGTTTCTCTCGTTCTCTTGTAGCACGAGAGAGGGTATTCTAAAGCAATGACTTCTTTCCACTTCATTTTCTGGTAGGGAGTTCTTTTCTCCTCCACTGGGGTGCCTGAAACAGTGAACTGTAGCCCAAAGGAAAGACATTTTCAGTAGTACTCCAGAACTGTGTGAATGCATCAAGCATGTTTTCACCACAAAGAAACCTGGACACTGAAGAGTGCCGCTGACTGCTGGTAATACCACTCAGCCCTACTGCCCATAGACACAGAACTGAGGGCAAGGTCACTGAGGTCAGCAACACCCCTGTGCTGGCACAGATACTCCTTACTGAGCATTTTGGATCACAGCCTCCCGGGCCCCAGTGGACAGGCAGATCACGGAATCACAGAATGGTTTGGGTTGGAAGGGACCTTCATGACCACCTAGTTCCAACCCTCCTGCTATAGGCAGGGATGGCTGCCTCTAGACCAGGTTGCTCAAAAGCCCCATCCAGCCTGGCCTAGAACGTCTCCAGAGAAGGGGCATCCACAGCCTCTCTGGGCAACCTGTTCCAGTGTCTCACCACCCTCGCAGCAAAGAATTTCTTATCATGGAGTCATTATAGAATCCTTGGAGTTAGATGGGACTTTTAAAGGTCACCTGTTCCAAGTCCCCTGCAACGAACAGGGACGTGCACAGCATCCTCAGGTTGCCCAGGGTCTGATCCAGCCAGGTGCAGGACCTTGCACACGGCCTTGCTGAGCTTCATGAGGTTGGCACGGGCTCATCTCTCAGGCCTGTCCAGGCCCTTCTGAGTGGCATCCCTTCCCTCTGGCATGTCAGCTGTACCACTCAGCTTGGTGCCTGCAAACTTGCTGAGGGTGTGCTCAATCCCACTGTCTGTGTCTCCTGCAAAGGTGTAAAAGGGCACCAGTTCCAGCACCGATCCCTGAGGAACACCACTCGTCACCAGTCTCCACTTGGGCACTGAGCCATTGACTGCAACTCTCTGAGAATGATTGTTGGGATACTGCTTGCACTTTTCTGCATATTCTAAGCCTGGGAAACAAAGGGAGTTTTTACACTAATCGTGTAACTAGCCAGATATTGTGGCTCCTAACAGAGAATTTCTATAGCAGTCAGCAGTGTACTGAAATAGCAGTTGAAATAGTATGTGGTATCAATTTTTTACTGCCTCCTAAGGATAGTGAAATGAAAGAAAGTGGAGATGAGTGTCCTTAGTCTACGCAGACCTAAAACGTGGGAAAAGACTATAAAAGACATTGCAGTGCTGGAAGAAGTCTTCTAAACAGGTATGAGTCCATTTTGGAGTGTGGAGTGACTACACAGCTGGAGGTGGAATGCAACAGAAAGTGCTATAGTAAGAAATCTTCTGGTTTTAGTAAGGTTGGCTTTGATGCTCAGAAAGCTGGATGTTGTTAAAAGTACGCAAGTGCACTGGTGTGTAATAAAAACATTAAAATGAAAGCTGAACTCAGAAAATATAGTCTCTTCAATGGAAAGTGTGGGAAGACTCAGCCTGAAGGATAGGCACTGTACTAGCACTTGGTATGGCAAACTTGAAGGCAGAGATATTAGCTAGTCTATCACTATTAGAATGGTATACCAGTTATTTCCAGATGACAGCAACATAACATATAAGGAAAGTAACTTAACTGTTGACAAGCTGATTAGTCTGATCTCATCAGTTAATGGAACCTTAGGAAAACCTCTAAAGAAAATAGTTGCTGAATATTTATGATTAAAGTAAATCACTAGAAAGATGGAATAAAATGCAGCATATATTTACCAACAGGTATCAGAATAATTTGGTATCAATTATATAATAAAAATAAACACTTATGGCCAGGAAAACAAGATGTACTTATCTCTTGGATTTTATGGGAAATATAAAAAAACAAAGCAGGATGGAGAACACAAGTGTTTGCTGTTACTTATGCAGGAATTTAATAGAGGGAAGAATGTGACTGCTTGGGCTGAAGCAGAAATGACAGGCCTATATCTGTCAACCCTCTCCAGTACAATTTTTTAGATTCTTTAATATTTTTATTAATTTTACCTCATAGAGTAAAGAGGGCTATTGAATAAGTGATATTTTCACATAGAATATTTAGCATCACTGAAGGAAGAACAATATGTGGAATATTTCAGGACAGAAAAAAGATGGACAAGGCATGATAGCATTTAATACCAAATGTAAAATCTAGATTTTTTTAGGGTTTCCATTCACCAGATGAGGTTGTCCAGGTCTCCATCCCACCTGCCTTTGGACACCTCCAGGGATGGAGCTTCTCTGGGCAGCTTGTACCAGTGCCTCACCACCTTCTGCATGAAAAGTTCCCTAGTCATTTAATCTGAATTTCTCCTCTTTTAGTTTAAAGCCATTCCCACTTGTCCTTTCATTTTCTTCCCAAATAAAAAGTCAGTCTCCCTCCTATTTATAAGCTCCCTTCGAGTACTGGATGGTCATAGTGAGATCTCATCAGAGCCTTCTCTTCTCCAGGCTGAACAAGCCCAGCTCCCTCAGCCTTTCTCTGTATGCAGGAGAGGTCCAGGCCTCTCATCATCCTTGTGGCCTCCTCTGGATTCACTTCAGCAGCTCCACATCTTACTTTTGCTGCGGTCCAGACCTGGATGCAGTACTCCAGACAAGCGCAGAGCAGAGGGAGATAATCACCTCCCCTGCCCTGCTGGCCATGAAGTCCAGGAGACAGAATTACTAATACAAACCTTGTACTTGTTAACTGCAATGAAGGAATGAGGAAGAACAACTACTAAATATCAATGACTATCAATAAGCACTATAGCACGGCCAGGAAGAAGTCAGATTTCAGCCAAAGCCTAAAGGATGTTTAGCAAGTAAGTAGAAATACTACTGCTAGCCTAACATCTTATCTGGAATGAAATCCTGGCTGGGCACACTCTAGATGTTTGAACACAAACAACAAATACTTAGATGAACAGCTAAAATTAGTGGGCAATTGGAGGTTATACACTTAGGCAAGGATCTGAAAAAGTTTATTCACTCTGATAGCTGTGAGGAGACACAACAGTATCTCATTCATGTCTTAAAGTGAACATCAAAGACTAAAAATAATTACTTGCAGGCAAAGAACTATACTGGGAAAAACATAAGACTATTCAGTGGTTGTAAGCAAGCATGTAGAAATTGGAAGAATGTTTCTCATGCCAGAATGGGATCTAAAACTGCCTTGTAGTAGTAAGATTTGAAACCTAGCTTGTTTACAAATGATAATTTATGGGATGTCACAAGGATGTTAAAAAAAAGAGAATAGGAGACGTTTTAGTTCACTGCCTCAAGAAATCCCTTTCTGTTCAGCATACTTAGACTACAGAACATTTTTCTGCACCTTTTGTCATTCCAAAGCGTTGCAATGCATGCAGTCTAGGAAGAGTTTAGATCAGGATCTCTTGGATTTCACCTACTGAACATTACACTCCTTAATGTAATATCAAATAGCCTTTGTTTTGAATCTGTAACACATGTGTTCCACAGATTTTCCTGATTTGCAGCTTATTTCCAGGTGTAGATCAGTGTGCGTATTAATGCAGCACTGAGCAGTGTGGAGTCTCAAGTCAGATTGATTCCACAATGCAGAGAGGATTGAAAAAAGTTTAGTAGTAAAATATCAAGTTCTGAACAGTTTAATTCCTTTTGGTCTGTGTTTCAGAGCATAAAATCAGCTGATGAGTAGTGCTCATAACAGAGTTTGATTTTAATGCAGCTTTCTTTGAAGGCAAACACTCTTCAGGCTCAGAAGAGTTGAGCTTTCATGGATAGGGATAATAGCCCTTCCTGAAATTTTCTGCGTCTGTGAACTATTTAACACTTACAGCCTGCACGGTACACACCCTGAAGGACTAGCACTAAGAAACATGTATGACTTAAAAATTAAACTAAAATAAACTGCTGGCTAAGCAAGTTTGAGAGAAACAGATTAAGGAAAATTATTTGGTTTAATTATTTCCAACAATTTATTCTTCCAAAATGGTAAGTAAATTTTAGAGAGAAAAACAAAACAAAACCTACATTGTTCACAGAAAGACAAACAGTATACTTATTAGACATAGGTGGCAAATTTGAAGTTTACCCTGGGGAACATTTATGATCTCATAGTTGTGATATCTCTTCCTTTTGATGTACACATTATTTGACCTTCGTGTTGTGAGCTTCCTTAGAGTAAAAACAGCAATCCTTTATTCTTGATCTGACCTTGACCAGCCTGTTTTACTAAGTGTGGAGTGCCTTTGACGTCTGTGACTTTCCAGGGAACTTCTAAACGTTCAGGCTTTCTTAGTATCTGCTCTAACTTGGTAATTCATATTTACACAGAAGCTCAAATAAAACAATTTGCCAGCTGTTTTGAGAAAGGAATCAAAGTTGGGGGTGGGGAAGTTGTGCCATGTGTCTTAATTTTGCAATATTAATTTCACCCTCAGTGAACATACAGATGAAGGCAGGAAAATTCCTGCTAGATCTGTATGTCTTTCCTGCATAAATCTCTGTGCTTTTCTTACACAGGATGACCCTCAGTGACTGAAGCTGAGACTGAGAAAACAGCTGCATTGTACTGCAGACTCAAATCTTGCTACAGCTATAAGCTGTAGGATTCAAGCATGAACTAAGCAGGATTACACAGAAGGGAAGTATAATACTTGGTGTGAATTAAAGGTATGAAGAAAGGCACATTTCTTTCTGGGTAAGCTACTTTTATTTTTCCTGATGTTTAAATTTCCCGGTTATGATCTCAGATGTGCTAAACCTTTTAAAAAAATAAACAGCAAAAATTTTCTATGAAGTATTGTACATGACAGTCTTCTTAAAATCAAGCATATTCCACAATAATCTAAAGATATTTCAGCCCATTTGCAGGTATTACTTTAGGGTGCATGCTTTGTTTCCTTATCTTAAAGAAGGCTGTTCTTAACTCACTAGTCTATCCAAGGTTGTGATTAAGTGCTACAAAACAGTGTAACTTTGTCAACAGTAGCAATATTTTAAAAACATGCAGCAAAATAAAAAGAAAGGATCACTAAGCATATCATTCTGTCTCCCCAAGATACAGGTATTTTCTAATGTGTTTCCCTACCTTGGATGTGAATAATCCTCTCATGCTCCAGGCTTGAGTTGTCAGGATGAGGTTCTGCCCAGCAGACAGAAATCAGCACCAGAAAGAGTAGAGTTGTCATCTTCATAATCACAAGAATCTTCTTCACTGTATGGGCATCACATAACAGAGAGACTCATCAATTTTTGGAACCCTTTATGGAATTTCTCTGCACAACTTGTTACAGCAACGATCTTTAAAGGGATCAGGAACATATTTTGCTCACTGAGATGAGGGTGAGACAATAGGTAGAAATGCTTTAGGCTATGAAGGTTGGACCTTTTTATCATGGACTTCCATTAAATGAAACTTGCAATAGGAAAAGCTACACAAAAATACAGCATGAAAGAATAAAATCATTCACACACAGCCATAAAACAAATTCCTTGCAAGACCCTATGTAAGCTACAGCAGTGTTTCAAGAAATATTCTAGTGCACTTTTGCATTTCCAGACCCACTCCAGATCTGGTCAAAAAATACAGTAAAAACAACTAAAGCCATCATTAAGTCTATTTTTGTGGTATGATGCAATCTGCTGGTGATAGATTTTTAAGGTAAAAACCATCTCCTCATAGGTTCTGGCATTTCAGACAAGGCTGCAAGTTAACTTAGCAGAAAGGGTGGCAGGTTTGCTTAACCCAGGCAATAAAGATGGCAGATTATTTCTGCAGCTGATTAGAAGGGTCTGCTTTATCCTGAATCCACTTACCATGTTAAGAGATATCTAAAAACACAACAAAACCATGCACAAAGTAGGTTACAGTTGTATATGCTACCACTGCAGTTGCCCTGATTGATTTTTCATTCATTTCTACCTAGAATGCTGACGCACTAACTCAGTGTGCCAGGTAGGGACTCTGCAGTCAGCAGAGCTGAGCGCTGCAGGGAAATTCTCTGCCAGGCTCTGAGTAGTAATTAGGCAAATGAAGACTTGAAATAGAAAAGGAGGCATAAAATACAAGAAGTTTTATAGAGAGGGCTCAGGCTGATCTGTTTTTATAGCTATAGTTTTTATATAGTTTTATAGCTATAATTTTAATTACCCTGATTTCTTGAAATAAAAGATAGTTATTTTCCAACTTCACTTTTGAAGACTAGGATTTTTTTTTTCAGTCTTCAACTAGAGACAGCATTATTCATAGGCTTTCTCTCAAGTGCAGGGAGAAGTGTAATCTTTTTTTCCTGTGTCTTTCCCAGAGCTAGAAGCACATCAGAGCTGCAGGGTGCTCTTGGTCAGAACCTGGGTCACCAGCTGAGCTTTCCAAGCAGCCCCTGTCTCTAAGCAGACTCAGGCACCTATACACCTCAAATCTGGATATCAGAACTATCAACAAAAATACAGAAATAATATTGCCTTCTTTCATAGCACATGCATGTTACTTGCCTGCCCTTCCATTCCTCCAAGCGAATTCGGGTGGGAGCTCAAAGCCTGTTCAGCATCCCTCACTGCAGAGTGTCTAAAGGTAGGACAAGTGACAGCTGCATGCTGCTTTCCAGGTGGTCCACACTCTGTGACTCCACGCTCTGTGGCCACTCCCTCTTTCCTGGAAAGCCTGGCAGTCTGATGACCTCCATTTCGGAGAGCAAGGGCAGATGTGGCTCCCCCTAGAGCACATCAGCCTGAGCCTGAGAAGACTAGGGGGGTCACATGCGGAAAGTGGAGTGAAAACGCACTGTTCTTCCCTCACACATCCCAGACCAGGCATATTTACTCTGAGAGGGAAAAATGCTGCCTGTCTGGAGTATTTTTATCTACTTATTTTTGGCTGCTAGCAAACAACAGACAATTCTTTCTCATTGGTTGGTTGAGAGTTTTGTTGATTTAGAAAGTCTGGATAACAATGAGGCTTTGATTTTAAAGATCCCACGCAAAGCCTGTGGGGGTGTACCCACCACAATCTGTGCCTTGGAGATGCAAAAGCTCTGAGATTCCACAGGGGCTCAGCAGACCTGCTTGTGAGTGTCTTAACCACTTGTCATTAGAGCTTTGCACAAACCTCCTGACACAAACCTGCTCTTTTCTCTGTCACTGGTGAAACAAAACAGCTGCATTAGCCAGACGACTAGGAGCACTACTCCACAGGGAGACAGCATTCCCATCTCCCCCAGTCTGTGCAAGCACAGGGACTAGAGTTCCAGTTGGAACAAAGAAGCTTTACCTTCTGGGTACACAAGTGGAGCAACCCACACACGGCCTCCCTCCTTTGTCAAGGTCACATTAATGTCGGGGAGAAAAATCCTCCCCTTAGCAACTATATCTGTGGGGTGATGGCCACCAGACAAACAGAGTTAGTGTTTTGCACTAAGCTGCCATGCACAAAGGTGTTTCAGAGATATTTAATTTCCTTCAAATGCAAGCAAACTTTACTCTGTGCTCAACAATTCCGTAACCATGTCACACAAGCAGGATGAGAGGCAAAGTGATGCTGGATTCATTCATTCTTCATTTTCTTCAACTTAATGGATATAGATCATAGAATCATAGAATTGCTCTGGTTGGAAAAGACCTTCAAGATCATCAAGTCCAACCACAACCAAACCATACTATCCTATCTCTAACAACCTCTGCTAAATCATGTCCCTGAGCACCACATCCAAATAGTTTTAAAACACATTCAGGGATGGTGACTCAACCACCTCCCTCGGGAGCCTATTCCAGTGCTTAACAACCCTTTCTGTAAAGAAGTTTTTTTCCTGATATCCAACCTAAACTTACTCTGGCACAACTGTCACCAATGAGAAGAGACCAACCCCGCTCTCGCTGTAAGCACCTTTCAGATATTAGAAGAGAGCAATAAGGTCTCCTTTCAACCTCCTCTTCCCCAGACTAAACAGCCCCAGTTCCTTCAGTCTCTCCTCGTAGGGCATATTCTCCAAGCCCTTCACAAGCCTTGTTGCCCTTCTCTAGACCTGCTCCAGCAATGGATATGGTACAAGATCAACTTTTGGGTTAGAGGTAGGCACATTTTTGGAGGGATATACTTAAAACGCTAGTACCTTAGCTATTTGAATAGATGAAGTTTACAGTGGCTGTGCTTCTGCTTCTCACTAGTGCTTAAGACAGAAATGGCAACCTGAAGTGTTCACTCAGTGTGCAGAAGCACATACAAAGCCAATATGCACGCAATTTCTTTGACTTTGGTCAAGTTCATCTGCATTGCTCAGGTATGTCTCTCTTGAAATGAGGGAACAGAGTCATACAATCACAGAATAATTGAGTTAGAAGGAACCTTAAGGCCTGCCCAGTTCCATCCCCCCTGCCACTGGCTAGTTGCTAACCATCAGATCAGGCTGCCCAGGGACCCATCCAATCTAGCCTTGAGCACCTCAGGGATGGGGTGTCCACAGCTTCACTGGGCAGCTTGTGCCAGGGCCTCACCACCCTCTCTGTAAAGAATTTCTTCTTTATCTAACCTAAATCCCCATTATTATTATTATTTTTTTTTAGTTTAAAACCATCCCCCCTTGTCCTGTCACCATCAAATCATGTTAAAAGTTGGTCTCCATCTTTTGTCTGAATTGCCTCAGAGTGCAAAAAAACAAAACAAAACGAAAAAAAAAACCAGCAAGACCTTCAAGACTGTACAATCAGTGAGCAAATGCTCAGCTCATGTTTTGGAAAACATAACCATTGCGTATCTCCACTTAAGACACCAAATGATCTGTACTTGATGATCACGGGCAAACATACTTCTAGCTGGGCAGGATTCTCCTTAGTGTTGAACTCTCCATTAAGCATGGCAGCCCCTTCTTTGCCACCTGCAATGGGTGCCTGCAGCCAGGAACATCCTACTTCATGATACTGTCCTGATGTGATAGCAGCTGTGGCATGGAGCCAGCACAACAGACAACGACATCACCAGGTAAGGCATATGGCCCCTAGACTGGGTATGTTATCCAAAAATTCACAAAAGAAATTTACATCCTCAGCTACAGGCAAAATAATAGCAATAAGATTCAATTTCTGCAACAGCCTAAGAAAACCCCTGGGGAAAAATGATAGGTGTGAATGTTTTTGCATTTGTCACGGGGTTATCCTTAGATATAAGTCTGTGACAAGGGGGCACAGGTCCTGGGAAGAAGAGAAAAAGAAAAGGGGTACGAACGGTTTGCCGTGACCCGGCCAGCACCGGGCCACGTACGCTCCAGGAGACGGGGAAGGGCAGAGAGCTAGCAGAAAGTTTTAACAGAGAACACAATGGCAACAATCTGAGGAGGAACAGTAATTTACTGAATTTAACTAAATCAAACAAAACGAGAGAGGCAAGAATATCCAAAATGCGAGTCAAACCACGATAGTGCGATGGAAAGCACGTGCTTTTCTCCACGGCGAGCGGAGATGGCTAAGCCGGGGCCGGAGAGAGACAGGCAGACACTTGCGTCCTGTCCGGAGCTCCGCCCCACTTCCTCTTCCCACCAGGTCCTCTGGGGATGCCACCCCATCCCCTCCCATCGGGATACTCAAAGAGTCGACAAAAGGCAGTAAACAGAACCAGAACATTAACTTGTTAACTCCCGCTGGTCCACATGATGTTCTGACGTGGAATACTGACAACAAAAAATCACGAAACCACAACAGTATTGAAATTATAAAATCTTGGCTGGCAGTCAGCGAGTTATCAGTAAAAACTGGTAATGATTAGTCATATTCAAGAAGTTTTCAGTGGTTTCAATTACTGCATTTTACAGAATTTGCTGTCTCCCTAGACAGGGATACAAAGAGATTGCAAGTAGTTTATAAATGAGGATCTGAAGGCTCAGGTAAGTAGTCAGCTTTAAATTTCTCTAAACCTGCTCATTCTTAGATACTATTTGAAACTCTGATATTAACCACCATTTTGTTAAACTTAACCATAATTCATCAATCACTGGAAAATTTAAAAGCTGATAAAGCACCAATATTTATATTTTAATATAATACTCTGCGAATCAACAAGATGTCTTCAGAAAGCATCTCCCTGAAGAACAGCAACAAATGCAAACTATGTCACATATCAATTTCAGTTTTTAATAAAAAAAAACTTCTTCCTTCTTTACTACTGCAACTGCTTTCAAGATAGAGAACACTGGAGCATCCAGTGAGGCTAAAGGTTCGTTTCACTCACTATGCCACAAGAAGGGTGCTGCAGCAACGTATTCTGCCAGCTGCTCACACATGTAGCTTAATGGTGCAAGGAAGGTTTAGGAGGAGAGGAACTTAATAGGAGTTACCTTGTACAAGGAGGAAATGGGGCACTAGTGTACAGGAACAGAGAGAAAACCAAACTCCTAGGGCAGAATAGTGAAAAATGGGCCTTCTTCATTGAAGGCTCTTTCTATAGATTTTTCTGTATTTAGTACAGTAAAACCCAACAAGCAAATGTACATGTAATCAGTAACACCTAAAACAGTTAAAAGAATTAGTAAAATCCATCTAAATAATTTAGTGTTTAAACAAATAGACCCAAATCAGTGGACTACTCACATCTATGCACAAACCTATTGCAAAATATAAGCCATAATAGGTCCCCTCTTTGTGGAGATCTGTTCCATCTGGAAATTGTTGCTAACCACTATAAAAGTACCTTTTAATGAAAATAATGTATGCATTTTCAGGGAAAGTATGTCAAGCTTCATGAATGGAAAACCTCTTATTCCTAAGAATGATGAAGGATGAAGAGAAATCTAGACAGTACTCACACACTCTTCTCTATAGCTTTTCCTAAAAGCAGGAAGATTGATATCTCAATCTAGCTGATGAGGAATAGATTACTGATTTAAAATGACAAGCTCAGGTATTCTGAAGCTCATGTCTTCCATACGCATATCAACATCTACATTTAGGCAACTGAGTCAAGCCATAAGAATGAGATTCAGCTCCATACTGTGGACACATAAATCAGTATGTCTATATATAAAATGTGTACAGTTTAATTAGGAGTCCAAGCAACTATTCTGGTCAGTTTCTATCTAGTTGATGTAGCCAGTGGAAGGCAGATAGGTGTTTTGTTGACTTGGGATGCCTTTAGCCTACTCAATTCTGACCTTCAGTTTCCTCTAACTGCAGCACAGCCTCCCTGGAGAAATGGGAAGTGTGGACACGAATCCAGCAATCTAAAGTAAATGGCACACCACAGTGTGTGGCCTTCTTGACTGAGGGGTCTAATAAGAGTCTGTTTAGGTACAGATGCCACAGTAACAAGATACAGATGCATATTCGTTCAATCTAAGATGCAGCTCTCAGGAATAAAGGTGCCCAAAGTGTGGCTCTGTCTCAGAGGCTCCTTACAAGAGAGACGTGTGTCCAATTTCTTTTGCTCTAGACAGCTTTCCACTTGGTGCAGTAAAAAACACTTCAGAAAGTCAGTACTCATCTCCCTGTTGACTGCACAAAGACTGTTGATATTCTGACTCATCCTGGTAGCACTGACATACTTCTTTTTAGATGTCCTAGTATCAGAAGTGGGTATCTATAAAGAAGGCAATGGCAACACCAGCCTTTATCTTGAAGTGCACCTAGCTACTTATAAGTATTCAAAATCTTGAAAGATCTGGAAAAGTACTTGGTCTCAGCTACAGATTTGAGACCTCAACAAGAAAAGTCAAATTAAAATCCACTTCTTGCCCTGGTATGGCCCTACTCTATTTTGTGTCAATTCCAGTTTTCATTATTTCACTGAGAAGAAAGTTTCTCCTTGGACAAAAAGCCCCTCAGGCTGATGGAATGGAGACAAGATGGATTCACTAGACTGCTCTCCAAGTTAAGCTGCTCACACAAATGAAATTTCACTGATGCAATGGCAAAAGGAAGCAACAGTCAATGGCACGAGAACGATATCAACCATACAGTCTATTATAATGACTTAGAGCAAGATTTCCTTGACCTCCTCCCATGCTACTTCATTAGTTAAATCAATCTGGAAATATCTAAGACTGTATAAGTAGGAGCCATCTAAAGCACCAGACTGTCAATGTCTGGATAACAAGTTGTCATAGTACTATCCTAACCGTAGGCAGCATATTTCAGTGGAAAAAGCAGCATGACCGTTCAAAGACATCTGGAATCCCCTAGAGTCTGTTAATTCCCTGGGAAGAATGCTGATAAATTGCTTGCAAGGAGAAAGAGAATATCTTTGCAGTCTTTGAAGTGTCTCTCATGTATTAGAAACGAAATGTGTTCCAGAGACACAGGATAACAATGATAACAATACTTTGGACATTACTCACAGTATACCCAAGATCGCACAGTTGGCTTTAAGAACAGAAGTTAGAAAATTTGGTATTCTAGCCTTAATGCAAGAATGGATAAGGCAAATGCGCCACAACAAACATCTATCATTTATGGAATTCAGGTCATTCACTACGAGTAGGCTTCTTTAATATTCTTTATAATGGAGTATATTAAAATGTCTTGAGTTCAGGATCCTGGATGTTTTCACTTTAAATAAGGGTGATGGCATGTTTTTTGATAACATAGTGTAATGCTATAGAAAAGGAACTCTGCTTTTTTCTTTGTTAAGTGGATTCACTTGCTTGCAATCTCCACATGCCAGTGGTTTTCAAAGAATGTATGCAATCTAGCTAATGCAGCTGGCTGTCCATCTAGATTGAATCACAGAATCATAGAATCATAGAATCATTAAGGTTGGAAAAGACCTCTATGATCATCTGGTCCATCCATCTACCTACCTCCAATATTGCCCATTAAACCATGTCCCTAACTACTACATTTATCCTTTTCTTAAACACTTTCAGGGACAAGGAGTCCACCACTTCCCTGAGCAACTTGTTTCAATGCCTCATCACTTTTTTTTAGAAGAAATTCTCCCTAATATCCTGAATACTGTAAACCTGAATTATTCTTGAATAATTTGAACCTCCCCAGTACAACTTAAGGCCATTCTCTCTAGTCCTATCATTCTTCCCAGGGAGAAGAGGCCAACCCCCACCTTGTCACAGCTTCTTTTCAGGGAGCTGTCGGGAGTGGTAAGGTCTGCCCTGAGCCTCTTCTCCACACCAAACAATCCCAGTTTCCTCAGCAGCTCCTGATAAGACTTGCAGTCCAGACCCTTCACTGCCCTCCTCTGGACATGCTCCAGGGCCTCCACGTCTTTCTTGTAGTGAGGGACCCAAAACTGAACAGAGTACTTGAGGTACGACCTCACCTGTGCTGAGTACAGAGGGGCGATCACTTTACTAGTTCTGCTCACCACGTTATTTCTAATGAAAGCAAACCAAAACACCCAGGTCCTTTTCTTCCACACACTCTTCCAGTCATTCTGTCGCAGCCTGTAGCATTGCAAGGGGTTGTTGTGATGGAAGCACAAGACCCAACATTTGGTCTTGTTGAACCTCATACAGTTGGCCTCAGCTCATCCATCCAGTCTGTCCAGGCCTTTCTGCAAGATCTACCTTCGAGCAGATCAACACTTCCTCTCAACTTGATGTCACTTGGAAACTTAGTGAGGTTGCACTCAATCCCCTCATCCAGATAATTAGTAAAGATATTAAACAGGATGGGCTCCAATAGCAATCCCTGGGAAACACCACTTGTGATCTGCCGGTCACAGGTTCTTGTATTTCAACATCTTTTTGGTTTTTTGGCCTTTAGCAAGCATGGGGGTCACTGGAGGTCAGTAGGGGAACTTGATCTCTTTCCCTGACTTTTCTTGACTCTTCTGCAACTGCATATGCTTTGCGAAGATCTGCTGGAGTTTCTTCTGCATTTCTAGCTTCTTCATATTGATGCATCCAGTTCTGCCAGTGCTTTTTTGGGTGCTCGGATTTATGACTGAGGTTTCTAGTGTTCTTTTCCTCTAGAGGATTAGTGAATACTAGATGTCTATCTCCTTTGGATCACTGAAGAAAATCTCATACGTGAAATATCATTAAACAGGTCCCTACAAACCATTCCTTTTATCTGTTTATAATAATTATTGCTAATATGATAGTCATATTTACTTTAATTATTGTTTTTGAAAATTTTAGCTACCTTTCCATATCTGGGCTTGCAGTGGTAGATTTAAGCTGAATGTTTTGGACCTACAGAGTCTGTCAGAACATGGGGTTATTTTAATTTCTGGATACAAAAAGCTGGGGGGTTTTTTGTTGTTGTTTGTTTGTTTCTGCGCATGTGTGTGTGTGTGTGTGTGTGTGAAAAGGCATTCAAGTAAATGGATATTGTGGAGTTTAACTACTTATCATTAGATTAGGACATTTGAATAGGTAGGCTTTGGGACTTTAGCTCCCACTGGTCATGTTCACAGTATCATACATCAAAGCAGCAGTACTAACTTTTTGCCCAATCACTAAGATCTGCCAGATGCAGGACTCGGGATAACAAAAAGCAAGTTATCTAAAGTACTAGGTTAACTTTGTTGTTTTCTGTGGTGAATGCTTGCTTATCCATCCTACAGCTCATGCCACATCTCCCCTGAGACTGCTTTTGTGCTCTCAGCCTCCTCAAAACTGCTGTGATTTTAAAGCAGACCTAGGAGATTTATTGGAAATACCCAAGTTTTCTTCAGTCTCCTGCAAGTACAGGTGTAAACTACATAGAAAAACTGCCTTTACATATTAAAAGAAAACAAACCTCAAGCTCCATATAAGAAATTTCCTTTCTTGCAAATATAGCAAAAAGGAATGAATTCAAGAGAAGCTTAGAAAAAGCATATGACCATCCTACTTGTAGGATGTCTTGGAGACAGAAGCTTCCTGGACTCACTCACACTTCTTTATAAATCACTCAAGATGAATTATCTGATCACATCATATAATTTAGGATTAAACTTTTTCCTTAGGAAATATTATGAAAGTTACTGGAATGGTAAGGCTAGGAATCAGACTGTGATAATTATAATACCATGAGATATGCAAGTAGGTGAGATTCCATCTGTTTTACCTGTGGGATGTACATCTCTATTCTGACTGTCCCACAATTAATTTGATGAAGTTCACATTCTTTTTCCCCAGCTAATCTGACTGTCCCAGACACATTAAAATTAAAAACATTAGTGGTGCCTTCATATCCTTGAAGAATCCTGCTATGTTAGAGAACAGATGCAATGCTGGACTAACGAACACAGGCCCAGTGCCAGCCTGCTGTACAGAATTACCAGCAGCACACCATTTCTGGCAAGGATCTTGGCGCAAAGCATAAAGTGACCCCTTCTCCATCTGACCGTGAGTATTTGGTCCTGTCCCCCCTCTTTTCTGTTGGTCCAAAAATCATGCTGTCTGCCCTTGGAGTCTTTCAGAATGACTTTAACAAGCCATTGATTTTTCTAGAGAAATAGTAAGAGTGATACAACGCACTGCATGCTTTTTTCATTGCTGTTATGTGTTGCTAGAAAAAGTATCCACCAAATCACTGCTTCTAAGAAGATGATTTAATTTTACAACAGCACTGTTTCCATCAAACATCTGCTTCTAACTGCAAGGACTCTCATATTTCCTTTGGATATTCAGTCACAAAGGCATAGAAGTGGGTGCAGCCAGATCAAACACATATGGGGATCAGTTGTAAAAGCACGATTCTTTCAACATTTATTTAATTGAATTAATCAGCAACCAATGGCAAAACATTCTCTCTGCAGAGATCAGTAATTCTATGGAGGATAAAGGTCTAGAGGCTAGGGCAGAAGTTCAAGCTCCGGGGAGCAGGAGTTCATCTTTGCTCCCTCCAGCCCTCTGGAAAGGTACCAAGGGGCATGGAGGTGGTGGGGGAGCTGGCTATCCTTTGTCTGCACCTACTCTGTCTCAGCATTCTGCTGCTCAGAGGGCACTGTGGAAGACAATCTAGTGACATTCAGAGGGACCCTCACACTTCATTGCAGTGATATATCTAGAGTAGAAAAGGACTTCTTCATAACCACTTTCAGACGCTGTACACTGTCACATTCTTAAGCATCAAATGATAGCTTACCACAGACATACAAACACACAAATGTGCAGATGTCTGCCTATACCAAGCCTCCCGCTTTCTTAAGTATTTTTTACAATGCAGGGTCTTAAGAATATTGAGAAATGCTGAAAAAGCTAGAATCAAATATTTAGTTAACCTCCTAATGGTTAAATTCAGTGGAAAACAAGCAATGAACATTTCCAAGCTTGTGCATGTTTGTGGGACAATATCTAAATAATAGCAACGCAATATCTAAATAATATCAACGCTTTCTAACCTCACTGCTAAACAGTGTTGCTTCATTATTATATATTATTATTATAAATAAAAAGTGTCTACTTTTTGGGAACAGCACAAGTTCACATTATGATCTGAAAGTTGCTCTTTGAGTCAAAAAAGTGCAATTACTTTTTTAAAAAATTACCCTTTGCTATTTTACAGCAGTGACAACAGAGACTCGCACAGACATCTTCTGTCAGTCAGGTGTCAGAAAGATGCCAAAAATTAGTGAATATTCAAAGCTCCAAACTGTCTATCTAATCCTTGCAGATACTGCCAAATAGTGACTGCAGATCTGCACTTCAAACTAAGTAAGCTTATGGCAGCCCTAGAAAAAAATTAGAAAAGTTTACTGGAGTGGGGAAGAAAGGATAATCATTTGATAAATCTAGAAATTTTGCTACAAGGCATAACCAGGACTGAAGCTGGTTACATGGGGCATTTCACTTAGTGACACAAGTGGATACCCATCAGTATAGTCCATGAGTGACACTGGTCTAGGTGGTCTTTCCAAGGGCTGTGATTGACACTGTCGGTTTTGGCAACAGAGTACAGAGTGAGCTGGAGCAAGCACTTTGTATCAACATCTCCCTGGCAATTTCCTCCTTAATTCCAAGCCACTGGCAATGCCTTAATACAGGGCACAGTGAGACAAGCGTTTATTGGGGTGAGCAAAGGAAAGGAAAACCTTCTTTATGGAGGAGGCTAAAAGAGCTTGTCCTTGTCGGCCTGGCAAAACACAGCTGAGTAAAGATATAATTGCTACCTATAAATATATCAGGGTAAATGCCAGAGAAGAAGAAGAACACTATTTCAGCTATAATTTAGGAACAGAACACGTGGGGCCATAAATAAGTTCAAACTGGAAAATAAATAATTTTATGCTATATAAAATTTTCACAGTCTTCCTAAAGACCTTCCTATCTCAGGGGCGAGGCAAGAAATGCAGCTAGCTTTAAGGTGGAATTGCTGTGCTCTGTGAGGACTCTGCTCAGAGGGTGGTGAGGCCCTGGCACAGCTGCCCAGAGAGCCGTGGGTGCCCCATCTCTGGAGGTGCTTAGGGCTGGGTTGGATGGGCAGCCTCAGCTGGGGGGGAGCAACCAGCCCATGGCAGGGGGTGGGAGCTGAGTAAACTTTAAGGTCCCTTCCAACCCGAGCCATTTCATGATTCTATGACTTCCTGGGATGAAGAGGAACTCTGACCAAAAAGGAATGTGTTATGGTGCAAGGCGATTCCTTTATACTTCTAGCCCTAAGTTTTTGAAAAGGCCTCAACTATAACACGTTAATAATAATTCTATGACAGGCAGATAAGTGTTTTTTTTCTGTCTACGGCAGGCCCAAACTCTTCTGACTGCATTATTAAAGACATGATCCACTATACTCAAGCAGAGCTTCCTAACACTCCGCTCTCAACTATAAGCATGCTCTCAGTGCAAAAGGCCTTTCCCATCCTTTTCTTTCTTACGAAAGACTTCTCAAAACAGCTTTTAATGGTCAGACCTGGTATGTAACTCCAGTAACTTCCTAAATAGACTCTATGCTTTATCTAACAGTGCTGTTGGCCTTGATATAGAACATTAAATATCTGTAAATGAACTGAGGACACATGTGGCTGGCTTAATGGCCTGACTTTTGCTGTGCTCAGTTACATGGAAGGCTTGTCTCTGTCCACTGTGTGGTTTACGTGTAAAATGTGAAGATGACATTTCTTCTGTTCTGAATGTGTGGAGGGCAATGCAGCCTTTCCACAATAATTCTTTTTGATGCTTTTGAGATTTTCATTGATGTAAATATATAGGAAAATAATAGCTCCATTTCCACTCTGGCCCACTCAGAGAATGGCGCAGGATATTAAGCTGAGGAAACAAATACAATCAAAACACAACAGGAAAGAAAAAAAAAAAACAAAACACCAGGAACTCCTGAGCTCCTCCAAACAGTCTTGGTTTAATATTCTGATGAGGAACTAGCTGTAAACATCTGAGTAAATATCAGAAAATGTAAAATATAAATCTTGTTGCTGTGTGACAGACAAACAGCAGCAAGGGGCAGTCCGACAAAGCAGTGTCTGACATGGAAGTGCATATGGAGCAAAGGTGTGTCACTGAATTCCTCCGTGTAGAAAAATGGCACCCACTGACACTCACTGAACATTTATGGAGATCAACCAGTGGATGTGAGCACAGTGAGGCTATGGGTGGTGCATTTCAGCAAAGTGACAGTGACAGAGGGTCACTTCTCATGATGCAGATTGTTAAGAGCATGGCATGCAGGTTCTTGTTCACAGTGTTTTGTAGCTGATAATTTGCTCTCACAAGTAGCGTCATTGTGCTCTTTGTTGTATTTTCCATGGGGAAAATAATAGGAGGCATTAGTTTCAGAGTGACATAACATAGAACTACCTGAGCAATATGCAACCATCTAACGGAATCATAAGGCAGAACATATCCTGGTAGATGCAATTCACTTAAGTTGTGCAAGCAAAACAGCTTGCAGAGTATGCAGCTCACATATCTATTACAAGAACAAAGCACATCATATTTTAGTTTCAGATATATTCAGATGAAGGAAAATGTGACTGAATAATCTATATCCAGGAAATACCTGCAGCCTGCATTACAAAATTAAGTAGCCACATAAGCACATATTAAGGAAAAGAAATCCACATATAGCAGAGACATGCGTTTAATTCACACAGAGATACAGAGAATAAAAAGCCTGAGGATGCATTTCAGTTCATTGGAGTATAACATAAAACAGATCTCAAAAAATCAATGCAGTTTTTAATTGCACTGTCCTGACATTTAGTTTGGGTGCAAGCAATACATGCTGGCTTTTTGGTCAGCTCCTCACTCAAATTAAACCTGTGTAAATTTCATGGGGGAAAAAAAAAGAAAAAAAAAAAAAAAAAAGACCACATAACAGGTTTTCTTGACAATCTCTGAATTAGAAAACTCTGTTAACAAAGAAAGTGTATTGATTTGGATTATGCCAGACAAAGCAATACCCTTTCTTAGCCAATAGCAAGAATATCTGCATTACCACTAGGCTGAATGGGGATTTCGAAGATAACAAAGTAGGTTAGTTTAAATAAACGGCAAGCAGATAGGACTGATATGTTTTGCAAGCGCCACTCAAGCGAGCTAACTGTAAGAGTCAGCATTGCTACAGTCATCCAGAGTAAAAGCACGGCTTTCATTTGTCCTGTAATGTCCTCAGCATTATGCAGGCTGTTTCAGCTCCACAGCGGTAAACTCTAGTTCTCAAATCGCATTTGCAGAGGCTCTGAACGCCCTCCAGTCAGCGACACCCAAACCGCATTCACACTTCCAAGAAAAGCATCACTTATCGAGGGGGGTTGTCATACCCTGAGGGATGGAAAGAACAGTAAAAGGGTACAGATAGGGATCTCCTACTAAGATCTCATACTTGTGCAACCTGAGATGTTGGAAAGGTGAGCCAGAGAAGGAATGCATTACTCCTGCTGTTTTATTTATTTATTTATTTTAATATCTATTATTTCCCTAAGTAATTACTGCAGACGATCCTTGGACACCAGGCAAGGTTAAACTTTTGCCCTGACATACTACAGCCGTCCTTAAACAATTTTTTGAGTTAAAACTTCACTGATGTTTTCACACCAGGTATTTGTCCTAGAGAGTACAGTGACAGACTGCTTGCCGAGACAACAGGAAAATTTCCGCTGCAAGCTCTACTCACTGCAAACGCGGATGTGAGAACCGTGGCCTAAAGTGAAGAACCAAACATCACGGGAAACAACGCATTCCCAGCTGAAAGGGTTGCCTAAAAAGGGTGGCTTTTCCCTTTGGTGTGCTAATTGCTTTGGTGTGCTTTTCCCTTTGGTCGTTTACATTAGCCTCCCTTGCCCCACAGGGAAGGAAAGCAAACAGAAGGATCTACAAAGGACTGCCCTGGAAAGTCTGTGCTTGCCTCTTCTGGGATACTCCAGCCTGTACTGTGGAATAATTGTAATTTCTCTGTCACATGTACTACCAGGCTGTTAAACAGCTTTGGTCCACTTCTATGGATGCTTCCAAGGGCCTTAACATCCCTTATGTATTGTGAACTAAAAACTATGAAATAAGCTAAAATTCTGGCCTCTTTTTGATCCAGATTTCATCTCAGTGACTTGTACAAATTTTCCAAGCTTCAAAAAGTGCAGAGCTCACAGGACATGGGAGCCTGCTCCAGTCACATACCATTACGCCTGACTTGTAGGGTCAGCTCTGTTTCATTTCTTTCTCAGAGGCCAAATGCACAGATTCACATCCAGATGTCAGAGCTGACAGTACGAATGCCATTTGTGAGGCTGTTTTGCTAGGGAAGGGTTCTCAAAGAGCCACGCAGCAGGGGGTAAAAAAAACCTCAAACACCCAAGCCCATGCCTGTGAAGATCCCCAAACACTAACCCTCCAGAGCTCCACCTTCCAGCCTGAGAGCTGCCTAGCAAGAGACTGGGAGCGGTGCTAATCCCTAATTGCATTTAATCTACTCTAGAAAAGGTTTGTTGATTTAGCTAGACAGGCAGAGCAATGCTTACATGTCGGTCCCAACTAGATGTGCTTAGAAGCAAAGAAAAGCCTCCAAAAGTGTAATTAATAGCAGCTTGGTGACCAAAATACACTGATACAGAAAGCAGAATCTTCTTTCTTTGGTGCAACTGCATCTACAATCTATGTGAGGTGCTTCAAATGCAAGGCTTCCTATTTTATTTTCTTGGTGGAGGCCAATATAATCGTGATACAATCTTCAGAGGCAGATGTTGGTCATACAGAATCACACAGAATCACAGAATGGCCAGGACTGGAAGGGACCTTAAGGATCATGAATCTCCAACGCCCCTGCCACATGCAGGGCCACCAGCCTTCCCATTTAATACTAGACCAGGCTGCCCAGGGCCCCATCCAGTCTGGCCTT
>JAOWBP010004700.1:48263874-48284341 GCA_028571105.1 Tragopan temminckii | reverse complement strand
GTAGGGGAGGTGCTCCAGTCCTCTGATCATCTTCGTGGCCCTCCTCTGGACCCTCTCCAACAGCTCCCTATCTTTTTGGTACTGGGGGCTCCACACTTGGATGCAGTATTCCAGATGGGGCCTCACAAGAGCAGAGTAGAGCGGGACAATCACCTCCCTGTCCCTGCTGGCCACCCCTTTTTGATGGAGCCCAGGATACCATTTGCCTTCTGAGCCGCATACGGAGGTAGAGACTGAACCTTTTCACAAATATCCTGTTTCATTTTCTTGCCCTGTGACAGATGGCAGCAGAGGGGCAGTCTGAACTGCTCCATGCAGAGAAACTGGCACCCAGTGACATTCACCAATGCTTGCTGAACCAAACTGTGTTATTATGCTCTTTGTTGTAGTTTCAATGGAAATAAATAGAAGGCATTACTTTTGGAGTAACATGCATATATTACATATGTGTTTATGTGCTTATATGCATTTCTCCATTTACATATATGCATATACAAATGTGCACATCTATGTGTGCATGTATATGTGTGTAGATGAGCATTCAAACTTTGGTCATTAAACGTCTTTGATAAAACAAGATACATGTTGGCTGATATGATTGCACAAAAAAAAAAAAAAAAAAAAAAAGGCTGGTAAATTAAACCAGCAAAACCAGCATGGAGGAATACTGTCACCCTCTTTTGGAGATACTGCATGAGACAAGGAGGGAAATTACAAAAAAAAAAAAAAAAAAAAAAATTGCAGGAAAATAACTTCTGTCTCTTATTTTTACTCTTGAAATATCATAGCATGTTACCTGCTCTGGAGAAAGAATGACTACTTATGCAGTTATAATGGATCCCAAGGAGAAAGTGAGCTCATACCCAAGAACAGCTAACTTGATGCTTTCTGGGATCAGAAACTGTCAGGATGGATTTGAGCAGGTCCCAGGCTTCCACTCCCACTCCTCCTCATGCCTGTATAGTGGTTAATTTGATTTTAAAGTGGGTTATTCATGTATGACATCTATTTTAACACTTGCATGGGGACTGCAGAGCCAAAGTGAGAAGAGTTTGTCATTTGAGGGGCTACTGCTAGTATTACAGCAAAGAATACTGAAGAAAATGTCACTGAAATAAGTAGAATATTAAAAAACATGGTTTATCTGGCTGACAGAGCATAATAACCTTATAAAATCACCTTGACTTTTTGGCCAATTTGAGGAATGGTTGCAATTTAATAAGTACTTCCAGAAGTCTCAAAATGAAATTTTCTGAAAAGCATAAATGTAACAAATGAACTTTTCAATAGTCTAGCCTCACTAGAAATGTTGTAGACAGTAGAACTCCACTTCTAAGAAATCAGGTAACTGCCCTAATTAAATCTGACAGACAAAGAGCACAGATAAAAAGCCTGCATTTAACACAGAACAATTTTGCACCTCTAACACACACTAGTAGCACTACATGGAACTAATGTCTTTGAATACTGTTGTTTACATCTGTAATCTATATGATTGAGGTATAGGCATGAGTCTGTTTTACACAAATGTAGAGCAAGGGCTGTTTTCCTTATACTTACAGACTAACTTGTGGCATTTAGCTCTAATCTCTGCAGTGCCAAGACAGAACAATTCCTGCCAGGAGTTACCAGAGGCACTTTGCTCTCAAGGAGTCACAGTAACTCAGTTGTGCTTCAGGGGAACGCTATTTAAGAAATGTGATATTTTCTATTGTGTGGGGAGGAGAGAGCAATTGAAGCAACAACACTTTTTTTTTTAACTTCTTTTCTTTTTTTTTTTAATCCCCCCCCAGCCTGTGTTCTATAACAGCATGTGTGAGGAGCTGGGGAGGTGGAGAGAAATGCTCTATGGCTAAGAATCTGCTTGGGGCCTCAGTTCTAGGAGAGCTTTACATGAATCATCCAAGGGAACACGTGAACTCTTCCTCAATTGTAATGCTGCATGTATCAGTGCTATACAAAGCAAAGCATGCTTTGGTCTAGACTTTGGCTGCAGGAAGAACTGCAGGTTCCCAGTTTAAACAACTGGGGGAACAGAGAGAGATTACTAAAGTCTAGTGTCTATATCCACAAAGTTCCAGTTAACAAACCATGAGGCGCAAAGAGGAGAATGGCTGCAAAAGGCTGCAGCTCCTGGTAGTGAGGTGAGAGTAAAATGAGAAAACTAAAAATTAACAAAATAATTGAAAATGTGCTTTGGCTGAGCAACATTCCTTACAGCTACTACGTGAGTTTGTGGATGACATCTATTTCACAACTGCGACATCAAAGGCTGTAGAGCCAGATCATAGAATCATATAATGGTCTGAATTGGAAGAGACCTTTAAAGGTCATCCAGTCCAGCTCCCCTGCAATGAACAGCTAGATCAGGTTGCTCTGTACCGCAGACTCCATATCTGGATGCAGTACTCCAGGTGAGAGTACTCCAGATTGGAGGGCACAATCACCTCCTTTGATGTGCTGACCATGCATTTTTTGATGCAGTCCAGGATATGATTGGCTTTCCAGGCTGTGAGGGCATACTGTTAGCTCATGTCCAGTTTGCCATCTGCCAGTACCCCCAGGTCCTTTTTGCCAGGGCTGTGTTCCATCCTTTTGTTCCCCAGCTTATATTGATAATGGGGATTTCTGCAATCCATGTGCAATACCTTGCATTTGGCTTTGTTGAACCTCATGAGGTTCATCTGGGCCCACTGCTCAGCCTGTCTAGGTCTCTCTGGACCACACAGTTTGGTGTCATCTGCAAACTTGCTGGGGGTGCACTCAGTCCCACTGTCAATGTCACTGATGAAGATGTTGAAGAGTACCAACCAGTCCCTGTACTGACCCCTGAGGGACACAACTCATCACTCTTCTCCACCTGGACATTGAGACACTGACCACCACTCTCTGAGTACAATCTCGCAATCAGCTCCTCATCCATTGAACAGTCTACCCATCAAATCCGTATCTTTCCAATTTGTAGAGAAGGATGTTATGGGGGAACATGTCAAAGGCCTTGCTGAGGTCCAGGTAGATGACATCAGTGGCTCTTTCTTGTAACTGGTATTTACGCCATCATAAAAAGCCACTAAGTTGATCACATAAGATTTGCCCTTGGTGAAGCCACGCTAATTATCCCGTATCACCTCCCTGTCTTTCATGGGCTTTAGCATAACTTCCAGAAAGATCTGCTCCATGATCTTCCCTGATACAGTGGAGAGGCTGACAGGTCAGTAGCTCCCTGGATCACCCTTTCTACTCTTCTTAAAAATGGGTGCATCTGACTGCCATGAATTTTCAAATATCATTGAGATGTGGCCACTTGGTGTGGGCCAAGTGACCCACACCAGCCAATTCCATCAGGACTCTGGGATACATCTCATCAGGAATTAAGGATGTTCTGATTCCTCAGGTGGTCATGAACCTGATCTTTGTTTACCGTGGGAGGGGCATCCCTCCCCCAGTTCCCATCTTCTGAACTATCCACTTGAGGGCCATCACTAGTGAAGACTGAGGCAAAAAAGTTATTGAATACCTCAGTCTTCTCCCTGTCTGTTGTTACTGGATGCTATGACCACCTCAGCTATATAGAGCTGAGAAATTCCCGTCACTTTTACTATAAAAGGACTGACAAACATATTTTGTTAAGGATTTAAAACTGGTTATAAGAGAAGAGAAAAAGTCTTCAACATCAGTCCTTACTGCGAACACCTCTGTTAAAATGTCTCAAATTAGATTTTGTTGGGGAAAAAAAAGACACTGGCACACTCATAACCCAGCATACTTTCCACTATAAACTCATTCCTAGTGTAAACTCTGAATGTACAAGCTATAAATAGCACCTTGCCTACAACATAGACTTTAATTGTGTGCCCTCAATTCTGAAACAATTTTTAGACTTAAGCTGATTTCTTTCTTTACAATTTTTCATCACTCCTATCCTTTATTTACTATTTTTTTTTAACTTTTTTAACAAAATTTCATTAGTCTTTAAATAAGTTCCAAGCAGGAAATAAAAGATGCACCTGCAGTGAAAGGCCTCGCATTTTCTTCTCACAGAGAAATACAATTTCTTCTTGTACCACAGCACAACCAATGGCAAATCCCAAGAGAACCTCCAGAACTACAGTCAAGTATCCATGAATTCAATATTCAGCCTCCATGCTCACTTTGAACATCTTTTTCTATTAAGCACCTCCACTTTGTCTGTTGATTGTGATTTTATCCAAAGTACTTCTTTTTAGCTTTCCTCAAAGCCTTTCTTTCTCTCAGTGAAAATTTGCAACCATTTTCCAGTGTGCTTTCATTTGCATATTCGCCTCCAGCATAAGAGATGTCTTTTCTTGTGTTTACTTGTTAAGAAAATGAAGAAAAAAAAATCAAACTGCATGGAATAATCTAGAATATTTAGAATTAGATCCTCTGGATGTTCTAAAAGATACAAAACAACACTACGAAATGGGGAAAAAAAACCCACAAACAACAACAACAATAAAACAACCTAAAATAAGCCTTTCTAGCTTGTATCAAGGTATTTCAGATTGCTACTTTTCAACATTTTGCAGATATAAGGAGAAGGCAATAGTATCTGCATAGGCACATCTTCCACTTTGCTATCCAACAGAAAAAAGCAAAAGTGATCTAACTTTTCTGAGTTAGTAAGAGAGTAACGGACACTGTTGAAGACAAATATTGTTTGTTTTATGCAAACAAGAGCAATAGTTAAACAACATTGCCTATACTTATCAGTCACTGAAGCCAAAGGTATGAGTTTCACATGTCATTCACAGTTTACTGCAGTGATATGGTAGAAACTGAATAAATGCTTTCAGCAGTGCAAGTTAGCTGAAGCGATATCATGGCTAGAAACTATTTTCTATCAAAGCAGACCCTGACAGCATGTTACTTGTGGTCTCAAGGTAACTCTGAGCAATGCCTCTGAGCGGTACACAAGATGCAGTCATAGTGCAGGTGCTATAAAGGGAATATGTCGCCATCTGTATGTATTGAAGCATTTAAAATTCTCTGCACATTAGAGAACTAGAGCTAATAAAAAGCAGTTTTATTTCCCTTTCTTTCAAAACTATCTTCCAGATTATAATCATAGAACGGCTTGGATTGGAAGGGACCTCAAGGATCATCAATCTTTTTAAGCTTTTACTTTAAAAAATATAAAGATCATTTTTAATTTCCTTTCTAGTTTTACCAGATGACTTAACTCTAGTTGCCATCTCTGTAATGCCATACATGACATAGCAATGAAAAGTAGTGTGTAAGATCTGAACATTTTTAACAGCTGTGAAGAAAACCTGCATAATATGAACTTGAGCTATGCAGCTCAGCGATTGCTGCCTGAATCTGCTACATTATGCATCATATCCACTCACAATGGGGATAGTCCTTAACTTTCCTGAAACCCCAAGGTCACAAATGTCCCCTCCCAGATGCTAAATCCCTCAATATCATATGTTATATAACCTAAATTCTCTAAAATTCCTCACATTTTCCAGCCCATTAAGTACTATGTTTAAGATCACACAATGTCTTGAGTTGGAAGGAACACTGAAGATCATTGAGCTCTAACCCCCTGCCATGAGCAGGGTTGTCACTCACCAAATGAGACTGCACGGAGTCTCAACTTGGCCTTGAATGCCTCCAGGGATCCACAACCTCTCTGGGCAGCACCTCATCATTTTCTGAGTAAAGAATTTCTTTCTTTTATCTAATCTAAATTTGCTCCCTTTCTGTTTAAAGCCATTCCCTTTTTTTCTTATCACTACACTCCCTGACATAGTCCCTTCTCATCTTTCTTGTAGGCCCCCTTTACGTACTGGAAGACTGCAATGATGTCTCCCTAGAGCCTTCTTTTCTCCAGGCTGAAAAACTTCAACTCACACCCTCAGCCTTCCTTTGCAGGAGAGATGCTCTTCAGCCCTCTGATAATCTTCGTGGCTTCTTCTGCACCTATTTTCTTTCTTGTTCTGGAGGCCCCAGATGTGATCTGTATCCCAGATGGAGCCTCACAAGGGCAGAGGTGAGAGGGACAATTCACCTCCCTTGCCCTGCAGGCCACCTCTCTTTTGATGCAACCCAGGATGCAGTTAGCCTTCTGGGCTGCAAGTACAATTAGCCACTCTTTGAATCTTTAACGTAGAAAAGGTCATTCACTCTAATAACTCAGTCCTTCCTTCAGCACTTGGAAGAATAAAATTGTGAGGACAATAGCAATCTGTCACCTAACCTAAGGAGCTAAGATTGAATACAAGACATTGATATGACATATGTTTGTGGCCTCAAAATAAATTATTTTACCTGCTTTGAATATGCAATAAGATATAGCTAAAAGTATTCCCATTAAGTTTATGAGTTTATAAATTAATCATTTCAGAATGAATATACTATAAATGGAGAATGAAGTCAGAAAGTATTATTGGTCTCTGAGTCAATGAGCCAGAAGACATTATCATACGCAATCTTTACTGTAATTATTTAACATTTTTCAGGCAACTGTATTAACCTTTGGAAAAGTACACAATGGAAAGTTAAATTGGTATTTGCAACAAAGTATGAGCCAGAAGTGCCTTGCCTTCTTTATATGGAACAATAATCTCATTGCTAAAATCATTCTGACCAGATTGTTAGTTGCCTTCTACTTTATGAACTCTATTCGTTTCTTTGTAATTTATCCTAGGGTGAATAGGGTGAATAGGGTGATTAGGGTAATAGGGTGAAAGGGGTTCCCTTGTATTGAAAAAGATACTAAAATGTTCACATCTAGTAGTATATAATTTTAATTGCTGCATGTATTTTACAAACCTAAATTATTTCCTGTACCTATATTCACATTTACATTTCACATTATATACACATATACATTTACATCTCCTTACTTTCTTGTAGTCTTTAACGTGCAGCCAGATCTTCTTTATTTGTAATAGCAGCTATATGTTGTAGTAGAAAAATTGCAGCCTTAAGCTATATAAATACCAGAACTATTCCAGCTTCTGAAGAAATTGTTGCTTTGAGCTCAGTGAGTAACTTGTTATTACTCAGTGTTGCAGAAATGCTCACAAACACCTTGGAAACCAGAAGTTTAGCATAAAGACAATTACATGTTATCATGTGAACAGCAGTCCATGACCCACATGTACTCTCCCTACACCTTCTCTGGTGCTCCTTCATTGTAGTCACTCCCAAAGTCATTCGAGGTAGCCAGGATTAGATTGGCTTACACAAAGATGTACATATATATACCAGTACTTTCTGGGATACTATTACAAGAAGAAATATATAAGGCATAGCATTATGCCTTGCTTGACTGAACTGGCTGTATGGCCACATTCTAGAGGTGGCCCTATACTATCAGACGAACTGATTGTGCTACTTGCAGGAATTCATACCATTCCTGTGAAAAAGGTAAGCTTTATCAACGCATTTTTACAGACAGAGATATGAAGCACTAAGAAGCTCCCAGCTTATTCAAGGTCAGAAAGAAAATTAAATGAGATAAAAATATGTATCTCAAGTAGCAGTAAAATTTCTCTATAGTAAAAAGTCTTAACTACTAAGTAATCTTTTCTTCCTCATTGCACATAATAAATAAGACATAACAACTAATATGTCTTCAGATGCCTGAATCTGAAACTGATACTATGTTACATTCCCCCTGGTAGTACATCAACTACAGCTCTCCTTCATACAGCAAGAAGTGAAAATGGCAGTAAGCACTCCCTCCAAATCCTTTGTGGGCACTCCTTTATGCACTGAGAAATTCTCAGTCTCAGTGGCAGGGAGATATAAACATTAAGATGCCGGTCTTATGATTTTCAGTAAAGTTACCTGACTTGTAATCACAGTATCATTCCTGCAGCAGAAAAATGACTGATTGTATCAGAAAAATATAGCAAGCACAAATTTATCCCAAATGGTCTGCTTTGTGCATGTGAACTTTTGGCTAGCCTCTGCTCTTATTTTAATACAGAGGAAAGAAGAAAGTCAGAATCATGGACAAATCTGCTGGCTTATTCTTCAATATCCATGCAATACACTACTTGGAATACATTTGAAGTCATTTTGAGATTAAAGATAACACTTCAAAAGGCTCTTCTAGCACTGAATCAACCATGAAGTACTCATTGCTTCCTGAGTCAATCTAGGGATGCTGATCAGTTCAGTGCTGGAAAATTGCATTAAAGGTCAAAGCCAAGAGCAATTAAGGGCTGCATGACAGAAAATAGAAGTGCCAACTGAGAAACATAATGCAAATGGGCTTCACACTTTCTGTATGTTGCCTTTCTTTGCTTCCTTCTCCAGATTCAGCTAAACACAGATTAAACAGTTGTTCAAAATTCGACAACAGTAGTTAGCATGCACAGTAGGGGAGAACTTCTTCCTTACATACCTCTACTCATACTTGAGGTAAAGCAATATTGTACTTTTTTTCTCCCTCTTTCTTTCCCTTTACTTTTGTCCTGTTTCCTCTTTCCTTGAATGACACCTGAAAATGCATCATTTTATAGCATCTTCTCTTTTTTTATTCTTGTGCTTTTTGTATATCCAAATAGCCAAGAGAGAATCCATAGTTCACTTTAAGTGAAGTCAATAATTATCAAGTCAAAAATAGCTAAGATTTGTACCATGTGTATAGAAAATACAGAAACAAATATGAGTGCAAGAGTGCGAATCACAGAATCACAGAATAGCTGAGGTCTCTGGAAACTGTCCAGTCCAATCCCCTATCCAGCCTCTTCCAGGATGGAGACACTACAACCTCACTGGGCAACCTGGTCCAGTCTTCAGTCACCCTCACAGTTTTTCTTACATTGAATTAGACTTTCTTTGTATGTCAGTATGGGTCCATTTCCTCTGAGATGAGAATGCCACTTTCAGCCTCATTAAGCCTAGTGGTTTAAAGAATTCTTCGACCAAACTGTGTGGTTAGGGCTCTACTAATTCACTTCAGGAGTTGATATTCAAGCTTTGTATTGCAAACACAAAGAGGTTTTTCTTAGTGTAAATCAAGACTCTTATTTAATACAATGATTTCAAAGCTGATGATCTAATAAAACAAACCCGCAAAATATTATAGGAATTACCAGAATTTGCTGTTATGCTTTCTAGGGCATCTGCTGTGTTTAAGCTTCCATGACAGAGAAATATGAACAAAATCCCCCTTGAGGTAGAACCACATACATTTTCTTAGTGCTAAATTACTAAAGTCTGGGAGGAGCTTATAAGTTTGCAAAGAACCTTCAAGACATCATCTCTTCATAAAAAGAATATGAGCATCCTAAAACTATTAGAATAGAGATGTACCTGTTGACTAACAGAGTATTCTATTTGTCCTGATGTTCAAATTTACTTGTACATAGAACAATAACTGAATTTGCCAAACTTGAACTATAAAATAGGAAAATTCTTGCTTCTGCTTTTCCACTGGAGAACAAAGACTATACATTTATAAATTTCTCTGAAGCAGACACAATGGGATTGACACCACTACCAAAACAGCCATTGCCACAGGTGGCATTTGTGTGGGCTTTGAAGACAGAAAACCAAAATTTACTGAACTAAGCTTATTATCCTGAATTTCCAATGGCTTTGGGTCATTGGTTTATTCAATCTTGATACAAGAAATATGCTACATTGTCTGTTTGGTGTCAAAGGAACTCAAAGATGGTGTGCTTCCATACTGGAGATCCTCAGCTCCCTCTCTTCAGATACATGTATTAGGATGAGTTCTTGTCCTCCTATATGTGGGCCCCATTATTATACCACATCTGTAAGATTTGATTTTCCTTTAATGTGATACTCTCTTGGCTGTTGGCATTAATATTAAAAATATATATATATTAATGACTATCATTATCTACAGAAGGAAGGTTGTTTCCTGAGATGACTATTTTATACACTGCAAGTCACAGAAATATAGATCTGCTCAAACTCATACTCAACTGGAAAAAAAAAGTCATATTTTCCTAACAGAATGTCAAGAAAAGGCCAGAGTCCAAACAAACAATTGCAGTAATTCAGTAATGGTGCATTCCTCAGATAAAATAATAGAACTTACATCTATCACCAGGTGCACCAGAAATTAAGTAAGTCACTCTTGCCACCTGACTTGAGAGAATCTAAGTCTCCAGCCCCAGAAATAAATGCTTGTGCATTAACAGTTTTTTTTTCTATGAATGAGGTATCTGATAGGCAACTATTATTTCTTGATAAGGTTCTATTCAATTCACAATTTTTGCATATTTTGCTGTTCCATACTTCTTGAAATACAGTAAATCTAAAGTTTCTATCAATCTGATATTCAAAGTAAATTAATGGAGTACTGTGATACACAGACTTTTTTGACTTCACTAGTTGAGGTTTTTCTGTTCTTTATTTCAAGTTGTGTTATCTAAACTATCATTTTGTTTAATTTATTACTTTCTTTGGTTGGTCTATACAGCTCTGAAGATGCAGCAACTAACACTGGGAACAAGCTCAAAGGGACCTTAAGCTTTATTCAGCCTACCACATTGTTTTCTTCCTGCCTGAGTTCACTACATGGTGTTTATTGAAAAGGTTTTTTTTTTTTTTTATTTTTCTTCCCTCCAATTAGACAAAACCATTCAAAGCATAGCTTCCAAAATACAGTAAGCTCTCCCAGTTTTATGTTCTCTAACAAGTGTATTTTCTATTTTATTATCTAGGTAACTAATGAAAATAGCGAAGAGTACCAAAACTGAGTAACCCTGACAAAATCCTATTGGGTAAGTACTTCTGTTTTTACAGTGAGCTATTGATTTTCTAACTGGTTTTGAAAATATGCCACACAAGTTTCATCAAGACAGTACCTTCCTGGCTTTATTTATGAAGATGTCACACATCCCACTAACATTCTCCCATCCTAGTAGGGAATGCCCTAATGGATTTGAAAGATTTTCTTGTTGTCTGTTTTGATTAGAGTGGAATGTACGTTAAAACGCAGATGCAGTCAGATACAGAGCTTGCTTTTGAAAATTTAATAGCTGCATGCTTGTCTTAGCTGCTCATGAGGTAAAGAGAAAGAAATGCCTGGAAACTAGATGCAACAACCCATTGCCTGAAAGACCAGACAATGACATTAAAGAGAACCTTATGAGGCACATCAACAAGTGTTTCATTACAATTTTGATTTACTCTGAGAAATTCTTGATGAAAAATTACATATTTTTTCCTGCTTGATTTCCCAAGGTGTATCATTGCTTATTTAAATGCACTGTTCCTTTTGCTGCCATACATACATTCAGCTTCTACCTGATCTTTGTTTTTTTTTTTTTTTTTGTTTTGGTTTGGTTTTTTTAGTATTTCATAAGCTCAGCATGCCACACATCTGGAGTGCAAGTCTTTTTATTCTGATTTACAGGCTCAGAGCACCTGTGTTGAAAGACTAATAGCCTCTGCAGCATGTAATGTTTCTGTCTCCTACTATGTGCTCAGTAATGTGACCACATTACCCCAAACCAGCAGTCACGCAAACATGCCATAGTAGGCACCGTTTACCAAGTGAATGACTCTGAATGTTAAGCTTCTTGCCCTGGCATTCAGAGGTATTGGCAGTCTTTAAAAAAAGCTAGTTAATCTACTGACTTCTGTCTTCCATTTTTTTTTTTTTTTTTTTCATTTGCAACTACTTCTGAGAAGATAGTTTTTCAGACAGATTACAATGACTTATCAAATGCTTTGTTCAATATTTAAAGCCACTGTAGGCTGTAGTTACATTTATCAATATTAACAGCTGAATTACCATCCTCTTTAGTTACTGTTTTACATGGGCAAAATCTGGAAAATATTTGATCAACATCTTTACTATATCCTATCAGTTCTTGACTTGCAAGAGATGAACATTTAGTCTCCAAAACACATCAGAATAATGTGACATGATACATGTGACCAAACATACTACCACATGCACAACCAAACACACTGTCACCTTGTGAATATAACTTTTATTTCAGTAGTTAGTACACCACTGAAAATATGCTCAAATAAGAGAAAACAATCAATAAATGCATACAGCAACATCTTAACAGCAACAACAACATGCCTGCCTGTCTGACTTGCTCTCACTTGCTGATTCTCACTTTGTACACCTATTTGGAACAACACAGTCAAACCTATTAAAGAAACAAGTTACAAACATTTGGCAAAATGTAGCATTTTGTTTCAGACTTTTGAAAATCCTGAAACATAGTTTAGCTGAAAATGAAAGTTACAAAAGGTATGAACATTAATTACCTGGTTTTTTTGCACAAAATAAAAAACATGGAGCTTAATTACTGCATGAGCAGCATTTGAGCATGCGGGAGTAAATTAGCTCAGGCAATAAGCAGGGCATAGCAGAAGGTGGCAGCACCATTAAAACCTACCAAAGTTGCAGCAGATATTAATCACTGCCATTTCAGAAGAAGAAGTACTGCACCTATTTTAACATGGCTTTTTCTCTGATATGATTCTTACAAATCTCTTGTTTGGGATAAATATGATAATTATTCTGCAACTATTACAAAGTAGGAAATGTTGAAATGAGCTTTCCCCATTGTAGCCAGTATTTTTGTATATACTTATTATATATACATATATAGAGTATAATTTTTAAATACTCAGAGTTAGGTTTTTCATTTGTTTTATAATATGTTTATAGAACAAAACAACCCATACATAGACATTTTGGGGTGTGGCACATATTTTTTTAAATATTAGTAAATAGGTGAACAGTCATTAAGACCCTACTGCAAGTTTTGAGAAGATTTTTCTTTTTTATCAATGACAAGTTTTGTCTTGTCATTGAACTTGTAGTTCTTTGACACATAGATTTCACCGGTGCATGCTTTCACTCCCTGTAAATATATACTACTTTACCTAAGAGGACACCTTACTGACATCAACTAAATACTTAAGTTTATAACAAACACATGTGCAGGTTAGGAGTTTTCTGCACTGCCTTTTTACTGCCATTTGGAAATTATGGACAACATTCTGCAAAAAAAAAGATGAATAGTTTTATTCCCTGAGCCCTATCTGAGTTTCCATTGATTTGTGTGAATTACTGATGTGTGTAAAGATCTTATATATTTTTTGCTGGATCAGAATCTAACAGCACAGTGGTATTGTACCATGCCTTGAGTATAAGATCTTCTAAAACAGAGGTGCCAAGCACTGACTGCCACTTACTAAAGGAACAATGAATCATCAGTACTTAAATAATTGAGAGTAATAGCCTGTATATGAAGAACAACAAATGACCAATGACCTGCCATTGTAGGGAAAAAATACTAAAAAAAATTACTAAAAATAAAGAAATGGTATTTGCATGAGATGGCAGTTTACCTCACAGCATAATGCACAAACATTTACTGATACAATGCAGATGACATGGCATCCAGACAACATTTTGTTTTCTACTACCTACATTTCTTCCAAACACATTTCTATTCTAACCTGTCTCAATTTCCTGTATGTTCTTTGTAAGCTGTATGCATTTGAAGTAATTAGGGAATATTATTAACGGAAAACTGTCTCAAGACAATGGCCTTCTGCTACTAGACAAATGCCACGATGACATTTTTTGAAGCAGGAGGCATATATCCAGTCACAATCTTCTGGTCTTGTGATTTCATTTCTATAATGCCAGACAATTAATGATGTTGATCCTACCATGGCATAGCATCTAATGTGCCCTGCTCTAGGAAATGTCTTGGACTATGTGTGATGATGACTCTAGTGGAAAATGCAGTTCTGAGAGAGATTTCTGCCTTGCAGTGCTCCCTTCACTACTCCCTGGGTTTCGTTCCCAGTTGCAGCTCCTGTGATTCACAGTACTAGGCCAGGCAGAGTTAAAAGAAATGGTAGCTACCCTATGAAGCATGGCACCAAATCAATTAGACTATTTGTTGCTGTGGTATTTTACCTTACAAGGCTTTCTTTTGTAAGCCGCCTGATTAATGGAAAGGTGGAGCTCCTTTTTGCTTTTGCCATTAACTCATGCATCATACTAACAACCTCCTATAGCATTATTTCATGTAACTCTTAAATGTTTTCAGAGTAGTCAGTGGAGTCTTCACACAGATTACTGCTCTGAGATTTCTTAATGCATCTTTTAAATGTTTGTTTTCGGAGCCATTGATCATGTTCAGGATTTCTGCTCTGTTGTACTAATTGAAAGAAAACAACAACTGAAAAAAAGAAAAGCATTCTCAAAGCGAAGTAAATGAGAAGGACATGAAAACTGTTTGTTCTGCTAAGTGTGGACTTGCCATTTGATTTACTGTTCAGACATTGATGAAAACCAGGAAGGAGTGAAGCACAGGGAGCTACATTTTGTCAATTATTTTAATACGTCTTTGCCACAGTAGCCATTGTGGCACTTAGTTGAGTAATGTAAGATGAGAACAATAGATGTTTCACTGCTTTTAGGTGCCTGGGAGATGACTGTAGTAGGATGGTAGTGAAATCACATAAGCTGATCACATAACATAAACAGTTACAAAGTACATCCAGATTGATGTAGGCTTGTTTAAAATCTTGTCATTTCACTGGATTCCTTAGAATTATGATTATTATTATATTATTGACAGCACCTGAACATCTACTACAGAATAAACAGTGTAGTGGACCAAAGGGCAATTTGCCTTTCTCTTTACCACTCCAAGAGTTAAGTGTGTGTGAGGTCCAAAGAAGGTGGAGATAAATGATATGCATAGGAAAAGAAGATGGAGAGGGGTTTTGACCTTTCATTGAGCATCAGAAATAATCTGACATTTTCTTTGTCCATGCCTATCATTGACAACACACTCAAAAACAGAACAAGAGGAAGCTTAACAACAGCACATCCCACATGGTAACAGAGTTTTGGAAGGAGTTTTGAAGTCCTTACTGCCAAACACAGATTATTCTGCCACAATATTTACACAAAAATCTCTTTGCTTTCTCCAACAACAGCTTGGTATGTCAAACTGTTAATTTTTAGATATTTAATACTGAACGATTTAACAACTCTTCATAAACAGATACCAGTGACAAATTACATCAAATAAACCCCAAATTAAATTTTAAAAGATATAACAAGCACTTAGAAAGAAACTGTTTCCTTTTCCTTTTCCCTCTCCTCTCCTCCCCTCCCCTACCCTCCCCTCCTCTCCGCTTCCTTTTTTTTTTTTCTTTTTTTTTTTTAAGTTAGCCGATAGCTTTTCATGGTAAAGTTGAACAAAACTAACCGCTTAGAATTAAATTGCACATGGATTAGCTACAGATGTTCAGGATTAAAAAATATATATATTTGGAAAAAACTATTCCCAGTATCCACTAGGTGGCACACGGTGACCGCCTTAAGGTCACCTTATCTCCACAAAACCTCCCATTCATACAGCAGATAAAGAACTGCATTATTAATTTATACCACTGCATCCACTCTACACCTAATATTTGTTTAGCCAGCTGTTTCCTCTAATCCTCCTTAAACGCTATTGATTGAAATCCTGAGTATATTCAGACTTTTTTCCCCAAAGAACATTCTGTAACCTACAAATTACAAGCTACCTTTTCAAGCCTAGTACTGTATCCTACAGTTACTAACAGTGGAGACAGAATGTCTAATACTTCCTCACAAGCAACAGAAGCAGCTTGTAATATGAAAATGATTTTTTTCCCTCCTCAACTGTACTTTTCATTTTTAGGGAGTTTTAAGTAATGAAATACACTGTGAGATTCACAATGAAAGGTAGAAATGCAAAGTATTTTAAATTCCAAGCGTAGTTTAACCACTGCTTCAGTGCAACAGCAAATGAAAAGCAGAAATTATTAATTTCAATACTCACTCTTTAATCCTTGCACAAAATTGGAAAACTTTCAGTACATTTAAATGTAAGTAATTACAAAGTCACCCTTCCCTTGAAGACCTCAATCACTTTTTAAGCTTGGTCAATATTATTTCCTGACTTTTACTGAGGAGCTGGGAGGTTAAGTGACTTGATTAACTAAACATTGATACCAGCTCTTTTGGCTCCATACTGTGACCAACAGTGAGCAACAATATTTCATTTGCTCACATTTCAGCATAAAATCAGAGAGACTGACACGTTCTCAGTGCAGCACAAAATGCTTTTCTTGCCCTATCACAAATTGTAAAAACAAAGGTGCACTGCAGCATGACAGAGAGTCACCACCCTTTTCTGAAGCCTCTCTCCCAGAACTCCAAACCTTTGTACTACCATAATTATTCTTCCTGTTTTTTAGAAGTTGCTAGTTGTTTTAGCCTAACTAACTAAAAATGAGAGGAAACTGAACATTAGATTCATAAGGAAAGTGCGTTTTGCTGTGAATTACACTGGCAGTCATGTCTCTGAATAGGATACTGCCACAGATAACACTTCTTCATAATGACATGGATTCTTTTTCTCTTTCTCATTAGAATGTTCTTGAAGGTTATTAGGAAAACTGGCCTTCTGGCACGTCTTCAGAGCAGACCAGGAGCGTCTTGATTATTACCTTGGCAGATTTATTATTCAACTCGGAAAAGCTGCTCTTTAACAAATAAATTTTCTCTTTTTGCTTTAGCTGCTGTGTTTAAAACATCACAAATTAACCTTTTTCTTTCTCTTCCTTTCTGCTTTTATTTCTTCTTTCAAAATTCTCTTTTGTGCTTGATACTAACCTTAATACAGGTAAGTACACAAAGGTTAGGTTCTCAACACATTCAGAGCAACTCCACATAGCTGTTCTCTACAGGAGTTGAAGGTCTGCCACCAGTAGATATGAAAAACCAAGGAAGCATGAGCTGTCTTTGTAGCACAAGGATTTGGCATTCTGTGTGACCCCTGTTGGTGCAAGAATGATAACTCCTGGTTCTCTCTGAAGGAGGAACTGGTAATAATTTTCCTGTTTACGATGCATTTCTCTACATTCTATAAATGCTCAATCGTCAGAAAGTGTTTACTGAGAGGGTGTTTATTGGTTACACAGACTTCTTGCACCTATGTTTTCAGCTGCTATGTTTCTTAACATTTTCCTAAAAAAAACCAGCAGGTTTCTTTCTGTATTTAAACACTAAAATAGTCTTGCTAATCATTAATACAAACTCATCATTGTCAGTAATTCATAGGATTCTCCTGCACACAGCCAGTTTTCCAGAGCCTCCTGCAGGAATTATATCAATTTATGACATCATACAACATATATGGGAATATATTCTGACCTGAAAGATCCAAACAGTAATTAATCTTCCTTTCTAATGATAACAATAAATCTACTCAATTTAAACCAATAAATGCATTCCATCTAAACTTGCCACACAAGCTGTCATGCTATGAAAAACATTCTGATTGACACCTTTATAGGTATTTGACCAAGAAGCAAACAAACAGGCAGTAAGATGATAAAGTTATCATAGTGACTGACCAGCTAACTTCTAGATAGCTACACATTCATAATGCTCTGCCATCCAATCCATATGAATGAGTCAAGATACAGAAACCTGTGCCAAATGTTGCTCAGGCTTTCTCTGATTAAAAAATAAATAAATAAATAAATAAATAGACAAATACGACTTCAGCATGTAATTTATCGTGTCTTATCAAAATCTTTCTCCTTCCAAATGGAAAAGTCTGCACTTTACACAAATCCACTTCCAGCCCTTGAAATTCTTGCTCAGTTCAGTGTCCTCCTGTTCTTGCATCCTAAAAACTTCTAAAAGCATCTAACAGGGAGGAGAAATTCTACAAGAAAGACAAATCTCTGTGAAATGTATAATCCCACAGGAGGAAGCTGTAGAGCAGAAGTATACAACTTTTGTATTTCAGACTGAATCTGCAGTTGCAATATGATCTCTCCTTTGGTAACACAGAGCACTTAAACACACCGAACTTAGTCAGTTTCAATTCGTCTTTCACCCTCTCCCCCCCTCAGCTGCCAACCTAGATTGCTTGAAAGTCCTTTCAGTACAGCCCTGCAGCTGATGCTATAGTTGCTTACTGCGTCCCCATCTGACTCAAAGCAATAAAGAAGCAAAAACCTTTCCCCAAAGTTTGATTATTTCTTTACCTTGTGTGGAGCTCCCGAGTCAAGATGCTCTCAGAACTCTCCAACAGTTTGAAACAGGACAGCGAAGTGCAGAGGAAGTTTATGGTGCTCACCTTAAGTTGGTGTGTGCGTGTGTGTGCCTATGTCCCGAGTGTCTCTTTGTGGCTCTGGGTGGCAGAGGACCTGATTCTGGGAAAAGAGAGCCACTTTCTCACCGAGAGGAAAAGAAAAGCAACACGTCATAAGTTAAGTACGCCTCCAAGATGTCTTAATTACAGCTCAACGTGCTTTCCATTCAGACCCCAGGAATGAGAGGAAAAAATAAACCCACACACGCGGTCTGTCTCACTCACTCACACACACACAGAGCGTCCCAGCACACTGCCCTGTCCCGCTAGGTCCCTGCCCTAGCCTCCTTGTCCCCCAGCTTCTGCCCTCCCAGAGCTGCACCTAAAAAAGCTCTGCACCGCACACCAGTCCCGAGCTAAAAAAAAAAAAAAGAAGAAGAAGAAAAAAAAGAAGTGTTCCTCATGAAGGGATCATTGAATTTAGGGTGTGGGACACCTTGAGAAACGTGATATTTCTGACCACTTGCCTCTGCTCCCTTGCAGCCCCCCCTCCTTATTTGCCCCCACCCTGCCATTAGTTCCAAGGGTGGGAATGTGGTGGTTTCAAATGGGGAGAAAGTGATGCATGAAAGGCGGGGGTGTGCAGGGGTAGAAACAGCTGGACCTGACAGGATCCCCTTGTGCTTTTGTTTTACCTCAACTTCCAATTGAGCTATTAATCCAGGAACATTGTCTGGCTTCTCTCATCACACCCCAATTACAGAGTGTGCCTTACTCACTGAACAGGCACCACACAGCCCTCAACTTCAGCAACTTCTGTCCCTGAGTATCTCTTAACACCACCTCCAGTTAAATTGATCCTCCATCACCAAAAACCTATGGATTGGGGTGCATTTCACATCAGGAGACACAGAGCACTCCAAAACATTCAGCTAAAATATAAACAGTATTTGTCTCGAACCCCCTAAATCCCATCGCATGCGAAGTGAACACATTAAACTTAGCCTCTTAAAACTGCAGACAAAGGTGCTGCAATTGCTTTGTTGCTAAATGTGATCATAATAACTATAAAAAAGACCAACCTGCCCCCACCCCCACTGCTCTCCCCCCCACCACCCGCAAAAAAAAAAGGCTAGTCTTTGTGCCTTGGTGATGCACTACTGCTTGGCAAATTGGGGCACAAATAATGTTATCTATATTGAATACAAATGTTGCAGCTTTTCATTCCCTTGAAAAAAATACAGTTCTTGATGCTTGATCCTCCAACAAGAAGTAAAAAATTTATGTACAATTTCTCAACTTCTAAATTCTGCTAGATTAGAAAACCCAGGTAACCCAGGCAACTTGGTCTTGCAGATTCATTTCATCCCATTCTCCCCCTTTTACAAATGCTAAATGGAAGCTGTGCTACATCCACTGCAAGTCTCTAACATCATTTTTCAGTCCGGACCCTGCTAGGCTTTTATCATTGTGGGTGTCAAACTCTAGCTTGCACCATCAAAAGAGGCTGCAGCTCATCAATCCTCCCTGATCAGGAAATGCCAGAGCCTGCACATCCTGGTGCAAAAACACTCCTGACGCCGTTGGTTCTACCAGAGTCACCACACAGGGGTCAACCACTGCTGTGTCTAATCAGTGACTTCACAGTGGACCTCATTTAAAAATAATAACAAAAAAAAAAAAAGGAATTCTGCCTAGATATTTGAAGGCAGTTGCGCATGGCTATTAGTGAGGCATTTCAGTACTTAAATGGGGCTTATATATGAGATGGAAGGCAACTGCAGATAGCGTTGGTACAAGGGGGAGTGGCTCTGAACTAAAAGGATGGAGATTTAGATTAGAGGAGATGAGGATGAAATGCTTCACTCAGAGGGCGGTGAGGCCCTGGCACGGCTGCCCGCAGCGCTGTGGTGCCCCATCCCTGGAGGCACGCAGGGCGGGGCCCTGGGCAGCCCGAGCTGGGGGTGCAGCCTGCCCGTGGCAGGGGTTGCAGCTGGTGGGCTTTAAGCTCCCTCCCAACCCAAGCCATTCTGTGATCCCGTGATAACAGTAATACACGTTCACAGTTCTCTGGCTTAGGCAAGGCTAAGAGCTGTCGCGGCCGCGCTGCCCCGGAGCCCTTTGCCTCGTGCCGGGCAGCAGGCCCTGACGCAGCCGGGCTGGGCGAAAGCACGGCGGAGAGGTCTCTCAGACACCGGCCCTGAGGCGGACCCGGGCCGTGCCGCCCGAACAAAGAGACGTTTCTTCGCGGCGGCGGGCGGCCGCACCCCACCGCCCCGCTGCTCCCCGCCTCCTGCCAGCGGCCTCCGCCGGGGAGGAAGCGGCCTCATATTTCAATAACAGAGGGGGCTTTGATGGGGCACGGAAAGAAAACA
>JAOWBP010004700.1:48249497-48263774 GCA_028571105.1 Tragopan temminckii | reverse complement strand
CACCCCCGGCAGCAGGGGGGAGGAGGGGGAGGCAAGGCGAGGGGCGGGGCGGTCCGTAGCCTTCCCCACCGCGGAGGGATTCGGGGTTAGCGGCTGAGTCGTTGGACGGTGTGGAGCCGTCTGGGCTCGCTCTGTCCCGGCTTTCCTTGCAGGTGTGGCCCGCTTTCTTCGGATGCTAGTGGGGCTGTGAGGGCCCCGCCGAAGGAAGCGTTGAGACAGCGACCTTCAGTGCGCATTGCTGAGTTTTACTGCTCTTCCTTCGGATGTACCCATTCCCAGCCCTTCTCATTTCGTTTTTTTTCTTCTGCAGTACGCAGCAACATGACAAGCCTTCTTTTTTCTTTCTTTTTTTTTTTTTTTCCTTCTCCCTCTCCGCTTCTTCTTCCCCGTGTTAATAAACAAAATACTTAAAAGAAATTTAAAAAGGCCATGCCAGCTGCAGCACTGAAAGGGCTGAAGAAATAAATATCTGAGGAAAGCCAAGGCGTATGTTCACAGTGGTATTTCTTTTCGAATACCAGAGATTTTCAGAGTGATGCTTAGCAAACTCCGGCTGAAGAGCAGTTCCACACGCAGGTCATCACTCTGTATGCATTCATTGCCCTTGGGAAACATAAGTAGCTACAGGATTGTATCTATAATGCTGATGAAGGATGTTGCATTTCCTTTCTTCTAAGCATAGTTTAGATTTTTTTCCCAACTAATATCTGATCATGAAAGCATGCAGAATGAAAGCTATTTACTTTAACCTAGCCCAGATAAGATGAACGGATATTATGTTTGCCCTTACCTTGGAGCAGTGTCATGACAGGCAACTTCATCGTCCTACTGATTATTTTTCATAGCACCTCGGATCACATCAACAACTTTAAAAAATGTTCAGTACCATTGTTCCGAAGATCTTGATTTTTTTTTATTTTATTTTTTTTTCAGTATGTATGCAAGGGTGGTATTTTTTGCAAAAGCAAATACTATAATTCACAGGGCTGTTTTAGAAAATAATTTGGAAATTCTTACTGTCACTACTTAAAATTGACGATATTCTAAGATCTGAGAAGACATACACAGGGAGAATAGCATCTGAAACAAAAGCCCCCTGATAAACCAAAAGAGTATGTTAGGAAGGGTTTCAGGTTTTTATTTTGGTTTGTCTTGTCAAACAAATACATAACTTCATAAGCTTCCTTGATTTTGAGCTGATGAATTCTTGAGTTATCCACTTTCAAGGCATGTGAAACTCAGACCATCCTGAAGTTATTGTTATACATTCTCAGTCACTGTGTTTGATGTGTTTATTTTTGGGGAGCATATGTAAAAATTAGACTTCCTCGGTTTTGGGATGTAATCTATTTAGAATTTGCCCCCAAAAGATCGGAGATTAGCATCTAGTGCCAGGTGCATATCAGTAATTAATTTCCTTCAAGAAGATGGTTGTCCCACAATAAATGTTTTGTCTCTTCTTAAACTTCAGCTGTTTATGGTTCTTAGTTCTCTTTTATTTACAGACTTCTTCAAATTTCTTTTTCTTATTACATATATCTTCCTGATCAGTAATGGGTTTGTTAAATGTTACCAGTCCTGAAGGCTCATCAGACACTGTCACACTCATACTTTATCTCAGTTCTGTTCACTGCCATTCATCGTTATTTTAGTTTGCGGTCATTCAGTCACCTTCCAGTTCATGTGATAGTGATCTTTCACTAGTCAGTCTTAATAAGTGTGAATCATAGTATTAAAGAATAATAAACAGTGAGCTGAAACTCCAGGGCACTGCCAACAGATGTTACGCAAAAATATTCAGTGGAGTAACCCGACAAGGTTTACATGATCTTTATGTGCTTAAAAAAAAAAAAAATTATTCTGTTTACTTTATCTATTGTCCTCAATTCTTACCAAGTTCAACATTAGCTGTTGCAACTGTGCGGTTTTAGCGTAACACTGATTATCTTTTGATAATATATTCACATGAAGTGGTATGTTCTTTTAACACGGAAAAAGAGAAAACTGCTAAGAAGTCAACTTGACAGCAGAAATGAAGCACACTTGATCCCACTGTGGAAGAAGACATGAGGCAAAAGCTAATACAGTGAAAGATGTAGGTTATGCATCTCCTCTGTTTGGAAAACTCAGCAGGATGGACATGATGACTCACCAGTATGAAGCTGCATAAAGGAAAAAGGCTGAAGAACGTGCTCATTTTAAGATAAATCCTACATGTTCTCAAAAATTTATTATTAAAAAAATAATAATTAAAGACAAATACAGACATGGGGAGAAATCAGGCAACATGCATAAAAAATTTAAAAATCTAAGCAAAAGCCAATATACTAAATCACTAGTTTTCCACACTGTCTGAAAGGAAAGGAAATATTTTCATGCCAGCTGAACAGCCTACTTTCCATTTGAGATTATTTATAGTTATGGTGTCTTTCTTTTCAAAAATTTTGCTTTTTACAGTATCAGGTTGTTTCCTTCAAAGTAATTGACGAATTTTAATGAAACTAAGGTTTGAACATTCATAGTTGTTTAACAATTGTAGCTACATAATCTTTTACAATATTCTTATTTCTACTGGTTAAGAAATTGAGCACCAAAAGAGGTTCACAAAAAAATAAAAAATAAAATCAAAACGGAACAAACAAAAAACAGATTATATCACTTTCAACATTAATTTCTCTGGAGATGGAGGCAGAGGCTTCACGAAAGGAATTTGCATGGTCTTCATTTTGCCTGATAATATCAAGAGAGTCATTTTCACATAAGTACACTTTTGGCTGAGCACTCATCTCAAAATCTTTACACGTTTCCCTCTAGAATATTCATTGATCTTTTCTTCTGATCTATGTTATCTGCCTTGGAATCCAATTGGTCTTGTTAAAAATTTGAGCCAGCTCTAGGCCTTTATGAGAAATATTTTAATGTTTATACTGTGTCTCACAAGTAGTTGTGCCTCTTCAGCACACTACAGAAGTTGCATTTGTTTGTTTGATCTTCTGTGATCTCCTTTTGTTTTGTTCTTAATTATTTCTGTTTTCCTTGAAGACGCTGAAGATGAATTGGTGAGATGGAAATAGACTATGATCAAAAAGCAAAGAAGGCAGAAAGGAAAGAAGGAAGACAGGGGAAGACGTTGTAATATTTGTAAGCAGAACTGGAAATCTTTTCTTATCATTAGGCAGCTTAGTAAGTAAAATGCTTTGCAATTGCACCATAGCTCTTGTAGACCTCCAAGTGTTAGTGTGTTGCACAAGCCTGAAGGAAACAAATTTTATTTAGATTGAAGAAGAGCAATACATAAAATACATCTTGGGAAGTAATAAGAAAAATATCTGAACAAATCTTAGGACTGCAAATTCAGTAGTAGATAAGATATTCTTTAAGCTACCAAATTTGATCTTAAGTGCTGCTTTTTCAGGTGGCCATTCAGAGGAAAAATCATCAGTTCCTGTACATTGCCTGCTTCGATTTTATCACACTCATTTGTTAAATGTAGTACAGACAGATGCTGTTAGTTGTCTCAGCAGTAGTCAGTGAAAACCCATGGTATGAGAAACATACAAGGACTGCTCTGAAAGTAATGCCTCCTATTTTATGATGTTGACCCACAACATCAGAGGTGGATGTTCATGGTGTGGAAGTAGAGGCTGAACCTTCCTACTGATATTCCGTTCCATTTTATTACTTTGTGACAGATGGCAACAGAGGGGCAGTGTGACAAAATTGTATCTGATGTGGAAGTACGTATGAAGCAAAGGTGTGTCATTTGATTTCTCCGTGCGGAAAAAAATGCACCCATTGACATTCATTGATGCCTAGTGAACATTTATGGAGACAAACCAGTGGCTGTGAGTGCTGTGAGGTGGTGGGTTCTGTGTTTTAGGAGTGGTCACGACAATGGGGAAGACAGGCCACATTCCAGACAGCCATGCAGATGTGTATGGGTACAGCATGCAGGCTTTTGTTCATTGCTGGTGAAAATGCATAACTAGTGGGGGTGACTATGTTAAAAAATAGTGTTTTGTAGCTAATAATTTGCTCAATCAAATAGTGTTTTGTGCTCTTTACTTCTATTGTAGCTTCTATGGAAATAAATAAGATGCATTACTTTTGGAGCAACCTACGTATCATGACAGAAAGATCTCAGATATTCCACCAGAGATAGTAGATAACATTTTTTCAATCCATACGAAAGAAGTGGTTTTAGGCAATTCTGATATTCTCAGAACTGAAAGAACTGAAAATTAAGGCAGTTTGCACTCAGTGTTGGACTAATGTCAACAAAATGACAGGAATGTGTAGCTGTAGCATCATTCCTGTCTGTGCTGCCACTTTTCAAACTATTCAGACAGGAAAAAACACTTTTTATTGCTGAGCTGCCAGGCAGTCCAACCCGCTCTAGCAATAGATTTTTTTTTTTGCTTGCTGTTGCATGTCCTCCAAGATCATCAAAGCTGAAGCCATAAGGAAAAGATTTTAGCCATGCTGGTGTCTAGTCCTGACTGTGTGTCAAGATGCTCTATGTAACTAAAGAATAGAATTGTACTGGTGGAACTGCCACTTTGTTTGTTTTGTTCTGAATTGTGTTTTCTGAGGCTTTTAAAAATTTGAGAAATTGTACTTGACCTCAGATAACAGGATGCCTGTGCCTCTGAAAAATTCAGTATGGAAGGTTTCGGATCATGCAGTACATCCATGAGCCAGCAGCCATAGCCACTTGGCTGTCGAAGAAGCAGCAGATACTGCCAACTGCATTTGCCTCTAGTCAGTGGGGCAGAAGACCAGCTGCAATCCAGAGGCAGAGATGAGCTTTCAAGCTGGCTTGCTCACACTCAGAGGCCAGCTGGCCTTGGAGCTTGTAGGATTGAAACTGTGTCGCGCAGTTTTGGGTCAGTTTTTATTTGCACGTATCACTGCTTGAGTTTGCAGATGCAGTCTGAGGTTTGGATGGGCAAATGTTTTTGTCATCCAAAACTGCACAGGCTCAGATGTCAGCGTTTACAAGTTATAGACAGTAACTGACCCAAAAAGTCCTTTTTTGAAAAGTGTATGTCTCTCTCTCTCTTTTTACTGCTTCCATGTTATGTAAGGAGAGACTCTATAACACTTAAAACATGCAAAACCCATCCCTCTTGCATTTTACTTTAATAAGAGGCATAAAAGATATGCCACTTACTCTGGACAATTATTAACACTTACTCAGATCAGCAGTTCCATTGAAGTGAGAATTCTAATGTGAGTGAAGGAGCATACTGTCTAGTCCCAATTATTTTGCTATTTCAGCTGAATATTTCCTGTAGGTGGATGAGGTAATATGAACTGTAACGCTGTCAGTGTGTGAGTGGTACACCTCTTACATCTCTGAGCAAGACAATTCATTATTTTTGCTTCCCAGGGGTTGTGAACAAAATTAAAACTTCTGTAAGAACAGATTCCCTGAAGGTCCAGCGTGACCTCTTTTCTCATTTTGCCCGATAAGACCTTAAATCAAGTGCAGCAGTTTTCAGCTAATATATTTCATTTGCTGACAGTATGACATTGTTGGTATTTAGGCTTAAATTCATATTCTGCCGGTAGTTTATTTTAATAAGGATCATCTTGATTGTAGCTCCCTTACTCTAGTAAGAGCTGGTGTAATGTCCTAATAACCAAAAAGGACTTCGCCATCACTTTCATATTTCTTTAAGTACTCCTTGTGATATCTCACGGGACATGTCTCAAGTGAGAGGTTAACATTTAAAAATGCATATTCTGTGAGAAACTATTTGAAAGGGTTTACCACTTGTATATTTCAAAAGGCTTTACTTCCAGTTAAGGTACTGAAGTCTACTGATACTTTTATGTCCACACTATTAAAGAGCAGTTACTACAAGTAGTTTGATTGATAGTCAGTGAGCTGGTGCAAGAGAAAGAAGTGGCAACCATTTGTTTTTCTGCTTTAAAGAATTGTCTTGGGGCAGTTTGTATAGGCAAGTGTCCTGAGGTAATAGTATAACAATGACTTGTTGAGCTTTTCAGGGAATTCAGAATCTGCTGCCATGCACCGGAGTCTGTAGAAGTTATTTGTGTGCTGCTGGAAAATTATAGATTACACGATTCACTACAGAGTACTCACTTTGTCTTTTGAGTCTATTAAATCATATTCTGCTGGAAGTTTTCTGTCCCACTCTTTTGCTATAATAGAATATCCCTTTTTGATAGCAGTGTTTTTACTGGTACATGTGGCTTTCACAGTATTTTTTGAAAGTGTTAGACTTAAAATTTATTATTTCTGTATGTGTGTCCGGGTTTCAGCAGACAGTGTTAATAGCACACCAATATTTTGATTGTTGCTGAGTGATGGGTGCACACCCAGGCCACTCAGTGGGGAAGGTTCACCACCATTATGGTGCAGTGGCAAGGGGGCATGGTGGTCAGAGCCAGGCCTGAATTGGGGAAGGGTTATTCCAAACCACATGACATCATGCAGAAGGTCATAAAGATCTGAGGAGTTGGGCTGGGCCACCGCTGGAGATTGGTTGTATGTTGATTGGTGGGTGGTGAGACGTGTTTGTAGCTGTGTATCCATCAATGGATGGTTGTATTGTTACCTGGGCATTGGTCAATGGGAGGCGAGTGCTTGTGTTGTGGATATACTATTATTATAGCTCTTTTATTTTTTTCACTCTTGTAGTTTTCCTTCCTAGTAAATAGTTTTTATCTCAACCCACAAGTTCTGTTTTGTTTCCACTTCACTGTAGTCCAACTGGGGGGGAAGTGAGCAAACAGCTGTGTGGTGCTGAGCTGCCTTTCATGTTAAACCACAGTAACATGTATGCCCACACAGATAATCTGATAATCCTCTGTGAAGGACTTGGTCACTGTGGCTGAACTAACTAGCACAAAAGAGAAAGCTGGATCTACTTGTTCTTTACTTATCTTTAGAGAAATTGCTACCAAAAAAAATCTTCTAACTCATGATAAGGCTCTGTGAATCATTGATGATACTGTTTTGATTCCTATCTGACAGTAATATTCTAAAGTGGAAGTGATGTCACTGCAAACGTATAAGTGGAAAAGATAAGGTTGCCAAGAACTTAATCATTTTAAATATTTAGAAGTGCAGCATTTGTATATTGGAGTGTATTTTCAACTGGATTTTAAATATTGCAAACTGTTATTTTGTCATTTGTTGAAGCACTCAATGTGGAAAATATTCATTGGTTATAAAAATATGACGACTTCGATCCTTTTTTCTTTTTGGAAGGGCTGAGAATCTTTGTAGTTACTGTTGGTGGAAAATCAATATAATAAGAAAATGTTGATTTGACTTTTCATATGGAAATGCATCTTCTGAACTTAGCTAGAAGCAGTCTTGAAGAGACCAAAAGTTTTCCATCTTTTCTTTTTAAATGAAGATGGTTATTTAAGGCAAACTGTTTAAATAGCAGAAAATCTTATTCACCAGAGATGAAATTAATATCACCTGCCTAAATTCCAAATATAATCTATGAAACCATTCATATGAGAAGGAGAGGCAAATGTTTTTGGAATGGCGAAATTTTACAGTTGTTGGCTATGCCACATTACTAAAAATCATGCCTTACATAGTAACAGTCTTTTAGTTAACCCAGTATTCCCCATATTTTTGCAACAAATGCAAATGAAAATACAAATATATCCTTAGCAGTGTGAGAGCATATCTGTTTAAAAAGCTATTTGTAGGAGCTAGAAGAGGGGAAGCAGAGATAGATGCATGAAAAACAGTAAAAGAAAAATGTATGATGAAATTTTGCTGGTTATTAGGCAGGATGAGTAGAAGTATCTTTTGTAGATGATTTAAATTAAAATAGCAATTCGGGATATAACTCTGCAAAATTCTAATCAAAGGATCCTTACTCTGATCTATAAAGAGGATCAAGGTATTTGAAAAGGGTTTCCTGTCTCCAGAGTTTTTGCTTTTTTCAAGTTGAACCACTTGCTGTTTACTACAAACAGTGGACAGCTAACTGGCTGAACTGCCCAGCTAGGATAAGCTATAATAACTGCTTAGATTTAAAAAAAAAAAAAAAAAAAAAAAAGACAGCCTTATGCTATTTTATGTCAAATAGCACAATGAATAATCACAGTGAGGTTTTCATGCTTCACTCCTAAAATACCTAAGAAGTGGGGTTTTTTTGTTTTTGATTCACTTGTAGTTTTTAAAAATATTTGTATATATATGTTTGTGTGTGCATGTCTTTTTTTAAACTCAACACTCTTTATGTCTTCACAACTGAAGGATTCTTTAAACATACTGTAGTCAGTAAAAAAACTTATTTAGTCCTTTCCTGTGTTGTATGCTAATTTTTAGATGAAGCTAGTATCTTTTTATCCAGTTCTTTGTTCATTGTTTTGTTAGATAATTCCAACAGAGATTAAATAATGTGTTTTTCAGCCCTCTGAACATTTTTGTGAGCACCTTCACAACAGAAAGGCATAACTGAAGTAATTTGCCAATGAAATTATATTTCTTTCCAGCGGTGGAGAAGTTTTCTTGTCGCTTAAGATGAGGATGAACAAAGAAGGTAACATTACCTAATTTAAAATTATTTTATGAATGTCATTTAAATTACATTATTTTCTTTGTATAAGCAGATGAGCCACACAGATTAAAGCTTTCATGCAATCCACTGTAGAGAAGCTCAATTTGAAACAAGGAGGTTTCTAGATACTGAATTTAGGACTCTTGTAAAGAAAGAACCTTAAGGAAAAAATGGAGGAAGTTGTTCATTAATTTTTATTTCTGAGATCCAAAAAATTATATTGTTTAACAAAAACATATTCAGGAGATGCTAGGTAGCAGCTGGATTACTGAAGCTTATAGGCAGATCAGAATCCAAGCAAGGAAAAAAAAATATCAGTATTTATAGCCACCTAAAATTTCTGCATTCCCTGCAGATTAAGGTTGGTATTTCTTTATTAAGAAATAGATTCATATATCTGCAGTGACTTTTTTTCTTTTACGGTACAGTTATAAACATATAATACAGAATATGCCAGAAAGTATACCTGTCTATTCATAGGTTTGTCCTGATTCACAGTAGAGTAAGAAGTAGTGTGTTTTGCTGGTAGGTGGAAACCTGAGGATACACAACTGGTGATATGCACCCTAAATAGATGTAATGATATGTTATGCAGAGGGAGCCAGAAGTATCTTTCGGGCTTCTTAAATTAGGCTACAGAAAGACAGAATTTGGTATTTGCTTCAGTGAATTTTATTTTAAGTATCTTTTCTGTTGATTTGGACCTTGCCTTAACCCAAAGAAAAGTATCCCCTATTTATACATTTCTGTTAGCTTTTAAGATAATAGAAGAACTGTTCTTGTTATTTTTAAATGCTTCATAAATATTATGAAACCTAACCTTATAAAATAGTTGCATTCTTGGTGCCAGTCTTTCAAGATGAAAAGAACTAAGATTAGATGGATATTCACCTTTTTAGCGGGATATATCTTTCTTGACAGCTACATAGGTTCAGACTGAGAAAACTGTTGACACCAAGAGATTATTTCACAAGCAGGCTTAATGACTTCAATGAGAACAATGCAAACAGTCTGAATACATTTTCCAACATGTAGCCTTAATAGTTGAATGCTGTTTAAAAAAAAAAAAGTCTCATCATATTTACACATTAGTAATAATAATAAAAAAACGTACTGTCTCTGCATTTGTGAAAGTAAACTAAAACTATTCTAAACTATTCTAAAACTATTTGGCCTTGACCACATGTTCTGAGAAACATAAGAAGGTAGATGAGAACTTAACAGTTATTTGGTTTAAAAAGAATCAAAAGAGGCCTAAGTACTGATATGATTTCCAGATAGGAGTGCTACTTGCTTAGTTGATAAACCTTCCCTGAAGTTTATGAACTTAGTGAATGTGTAGATGCTGTATATCATACGACTTTTTGCTTCATGTCTCTATAGCTATATAGCTATATGTCAGACACTGTGTGGCAGAGTTGCCTTTTGCATTCCTGTTCCATGACCCTTTTGATGGATGTTGGAATTAGTTCTCACGATATGAGGCACTGAGGGAAAACTCAAGAGGAAGTGAAGGTCTCGCACTGAAAGCTGAAAGTCCTTATTTGCAGTGAATAAAATTAAGGGCTGCATTCTTAACTTGTGTTTGTGCATTTGAAGGTGTAGTCACGCTGCAGTGCAGTGGAAATGTTCATTGAGCTAGTTCTTTCCATTAGCGATGAGTGAGAGGTCATGATTAGTTGAAGCAGTCACTGTTAATTAGCAAAAAAACTACTTAAGAATTCTGAATTGTGGAGGTAATTATACTTTGAAGGACCTCTCTGGTTAGATTTTACAGCAGCTGAACTGGCGGATTCTGTGATTGTGTAGGTAGTGCAGCACTGCACATCTGTCAGTAGCATCCACATACTCTCTGGGTAGACAATGGGAGAATGTAAGGTTGAACCAGTTGAATAATTTTTGTTGAAGAAGTATGTTATACCAGTGACTGAAGTGCCCCCATGTCTTGTGAGAAATTCCAAATCATGGTTAAGCTCCTGCTTTGTTTTGAACAATAATTAGTGTTAGACAGTAACTTTTCCAAGTTCAGGTATTTGTTTTAAATTCACTCTGAAGGGCATGCTGAAAAGTAATGATGAGCAACTGGGCACTATTCACTGTCAGAACGATTTTCTTGGCATTTCTTCTCTGTTTAGTTTCCCTTAAGTTGCTACTCCTCTTCCTCTGTGGACAAATATTCACAGTGAATGTTTGTGGAGTCTTACTGCATCACCAGTCTTAATCTCTCCTAGTCACTCTCCCAGATCTTTTTGCTGTCTGATTTCCTTTCAGTGTGATAAGGTCCTTTTTCTGATGCAATGCTGATGTTTACCAGGAATAAATGAAGTTTTTTTTTTCCGATTGAATATTACTGGAAATACTGAACACAGGCACATCCTATGCCACTTCAATAACATTTTTTTTCAAACGGAATAGAAGCACTTCTTGTATAGTGCAGTTTAAAAATGATCTCTAACATTTGCATGGCTTTTCACAGGCATTATCAATGACCTTTTCTGCGATTCCTGGAATCCTGCTTTGCAGTTGCTCAGAATGGTTTTAGCACTGGGTCCAATTTTTTCCACACGCTTCACCAGCTGATATCACAGTTCTCCAATTGCCATGTATGTGCTATTGATCTACCTCATGTAGATAACATGAGTTTTAAAAAGTGTTCTGGTTGATTGCCTGTATCAGAAAATAATTTTCTTGATTGTAAATTACATAGCAGATGTGCTAGCAGTTTTTAATTTTCCTGTAAATCTGAAGCTAGTTTTGCTACTTTAAATTAGAGTGAAGGTAAGAAGAGTGAGCAGTGAAGAGTTAAATATGACTTCTAAGATGAGTATCTGAGAAAAAAAAAAAGTTATGGTGAATGAAAACATAATTTGTGCCTTTTTTTTTTTTCCTAGTTTACAAAAATAACTTTATTCAATGCAAACATTTCTTATAAAATTAAGAGAAAAATGTATATTAAAATCAAGAGGTGAAAATGCCCCTTTATCTAAGTAGTGCTGGGTTAGAGCAACCACTTAAATGCAGGACTCTTATTTCCTGAGGGACATGATCCTTCATTTGTCTAATTAATGTCTGTTGGGTATTTTGGAGGGAGGGGGAAAAGAAGTGAGAGGAGTCTTCTCAGGTCTCCTATTGAAACTCCACTGCTCTGAATAAATAATTAAGCCTTCACACCTCCCAGTCAAGTGTTCACACCACCACTGACATAGTCACATGTCTGTTCTCACTAACTACTTGAGTATTTTGTGGAAAAAAGAATCATTACACTAACAGAATAATCACAGACCGCATTGATAAATGCAGCTAAATTCATCAACACAGCATGCAGCCAGATGTGAATCTGTCTCTGTTTTCCAGTCATAATGGTTATTATTGAGAGAGAAAAAACTTGTCTGACTCACCTAGTATTTGGGTGAGTCATCTGAGTGCTAGTGTTCATCTTGGCAGCTGTTTAATTATTTACACAGCATGGAATTGATATGGCAAGGACAGAGTTCCAGTTAGAGTGTAGTGGTTCATCATGTGCAGGCATAGGGGGAACCTGAATTTTTTTACCTGCAGCCAAGACTAAAGCACCAGGCAAAGAACTGCTGAGTGATGTGGGAGGTGAAAGTTATTTGAAACAGAGCCTTACTTTTTCATAAGACACTGTGCTAGTTCAGCTTTCACTGAGCGCTGGTCTCGATCTCCTTCCCTACTGCACAAGATATGCTAAATCTGTCAGCCAAGAACCGCTTTCCCAGTCTGCTGAGTTTTCCTTGCGATGCCCATTGCTGCCTGTCTGTCATCCTGTTCTATGAATTCCGAATTTGTCAGCTCTGTCGCCTTGTAGGAGTTCTTTCATGCACTGATTCAAGGCATATGCTCATGTTCAAACCAAAGCGAATTACAATAATTATATCTTTTTTTTTTTTTTTTTTGAAAATGAAAACAGTTTCAGGCACCTGCTATTTTCACGGAGTTGTCTGTGTTTCGTAACTGCATCTTTTTCTCTTTATGAAATGCTGGAACAGCACCAGAGAGGTTGTGGATGCCCTGTCCTTGGAGGTGTTTAAGGCTAGGTTAGGTGGGGACCTCAGCAATCTGATCTAATGCTTGATCTAGCAATTGGTAACCATGTGTGTAGAAGGGGGGTTGGAACTTGATCCTTGAGGTCCCTTCCAATCCAAGTCATTCTATGATTCTATGAATCTATGTAGCACCATAAAGTTCATGCAATGGTTTCCATAACTTTTCCTAATAGCTGGGCTTTAACATATTCAAGATTTACATGAAACAGAATACTTTCGGTTTTTTTCTTTCAACATGACTTAAAATTTAGTTGTAGAACTGGCAGGACTTTAAATGGCTCAGTTCTATTTTATCTCTGTAGATAGGTAAGGAAGTGATGTCAGGCTAGATTGAACAGATCCTGTGGGAGAATGACTAACCTTGAGATACTAAAAAACCAAACTGTAAGTCTATGCAATTAGAACAGCAAATTGTAATCCTGTTGGTCTTGTGAGGCCAAATGGCATATATGAAAATATTAAACACCTGCTGGCAACATGGTACTGAAATATCAGATAATCCTAGTTCTGATCTCAGCTGAATTCCAAAGGCATCACTTCTTGAAGCTCTCTAATCACTGGGAAGAAACATCTGAATTTTTTATATACCATGATGAGTTATAAATTAGCTGTAATCACTCCAGAGAAAGACCTCTGCCTCACAGGAGAAAGCTCAATAAGAACATCTGCTCAGTATGCCATGGTGGTCAAAGAAACAAAGGAGACAGCAGGTTATATTAGGGAAAATATATAGAAGATACTGCTACTATTATGGCCGTAGATGCATTGTCTTTATTTCTGTGCATAATGCCTCAGGAATCTTAATGCTTCAAAATTTCTAGTATTTCAGGAAATACAAGCTTGGTATTGATTAACTTTTGTTTGATTTTAAGGTGAGAGATGATAGCTACTTTTATTTTTATTTATAACCTTGTTTTTATTACACAGAAATAGTGCTTAAAGCTTGAGTAGGTATTAACTCCTGTAGCACTGTCATAAATAAAAGTGATGTAAAATCTATATATTAAGGTCATCCTGTCTTTAATGAAGATCAAAATACAAAGAAAATTTTTAGAGACATAAGAGGAAAGCTTGAAACAACTGGAAAAATGGATTATTGGATGTGCAGTGTCTGTGGCTATAATAATAAAAAAAAAGAAAGAAAGAAAGAAAAAAAAACAACACCAGAAGACAGAACAAAGGAGAGAGCTCAGACTCCTTCCTAATCTCTTTGGAGGACTGAGGGATGCTCAGTGAACTGAGAAGATGACAAATGCCAAAATGATATAGGAAGCCCTTTTACATCTCCTCCCATCATTTTGACCTTTGGAGCTCAGCTGCCATGGTGTTGGCAGGCTGCAATAAAGTGGCAATCAAGGTGGTCCTCCAGGCTTTCATAAGCCTGCAGAATAGCTAAGGACGTAACTGCTCCCCTTTGTCTGCCTTGGACTATGTAATTTGTCCCTGGTTTCTTGTGCTGTCAGTGCATGGGCATGCAGGAAGCTACATCATTCTAGAGTACCCTGAAATGGCATCTGCTCTTGAGTCAATCTTCTCTGTCTCCTTCCTCCCTTCCTCCCTCCCTCTGTCCCTTCCTTCCTTCCTCCCTCCTTCCCTCCCTTCCATCTCCCTCCCTCCCTCCCTCCCTCCCTGTTTCCTTCCTCTCTCCC
>JAOWBP010004700.1:48219389-48242155 GCA_028571105.1 Tragopan temminckii | reverse complement strand
CCTGCATGTGGCAGGGGGGTTGGAGATTCATGATCCTTGAGGTCCCTTCCAACCCTGGCCATTCTGTGATACTGTGAGACGAGATCTTAGCAGTTAAAAGAACAAAAATGTTTTTCTGATGTCCCAGAACAACTTAAGAAACTAACTTTAAGTCTTTACATTGAAATAAATTTGAGTTATACCTTTATATATTCTAAATGAACAGATTTTTGCCCTTAAAAAAATAAAGTATGGGATTAGTATTTATAAAATGATTATTGGATTTTACATGGTAGCTGGTACACTGAAGGCAATCATATAAAAAGTAAGATGCAAGTAATGTAGTCTGAAGATCAGAAGCTATCTCAGACAGATAAGATGGTGCTGACATCATGTCAAATATGGTATCATGGTAACAGCCAGTTGCTACAGATTCAATTACTTTGAATTGGTCATGCCAGGATGACATTGAAAGTACTGCAAGCCTGTAAGTCTGAGAATGCTTAAGAAATTGGAAAACTGATATTTTAAAAAGTTATTCAAATTGTATAAGTTGAAGTCAGTAAGCTACATATAAGAAGGTTGATTCTCCACACGCACACACACACAAAAGTTTGTTTCTAGAAGAGGGACACTGTAAATTTGTAGGTTTTAAGTATTACAATGGAAGAAATCTAAAATATGATTTCAAAAACAACTCGTACTATCTCAGTGACAAATAAAAGCATATTTAATAATGGACTCAGTTAAAAAAAAAAAAAGTTATATATGCAATATAGTACCTGTCCTAAACTATTATTAGCTAAGAAGACATCATCATAATGTTTTCTCAGTTCACTTGAAAGCTAAAGTTTTGTCTGGATTCATAAATTTGAGGCAAGGTTAGAAGTCTCAAATAGTCAGTATGCCTGAACTTTTATAAGAGAAAAAAAATCAAGAAATGCAAACAGCAGTGAGTGAATGCTTTTTTTTTGAATTAACAAAGCAATGTAATTGATATGATCTCTTCAAAACCCATTGATCTCACTCACTGGAATCTAATTCAATCAAGATTTAACAGAAGGTCCAAAATTGTCTAGGCCTGTGAAAGCTTACAACTCCAGTATATTAGTGATGCACTTCCAGATGTGCTGCATAACTATGGCTTTAATTTGAGTCAGAACTGACTGATTACTCAGCTTTGCATGCAGCAACCCAGCTGTCACTGTAGAGAAAGATCACTGAAACCTGTGCAGAAATAATCTCAGTTCACTCAGCCAGACTAGATATGAGCTGCTTTGTGAAGTGAGAAGTTAATAAAATGATATCAGTGTACCTGAAGCAGTGCTTTTGGTGTGTACAGATACAATGCCTCCTGCCAGGATCTGGCAGATTCACTCCAAAATGAAGCAATCATAGCTCAGCAAGCATATGACAAGGACAGCAGCTAAGAAATAACTTCCCAGATGTTCTTCAGGTTTGTATCTGCTTAATTTATTGATTTTAGTAGGTATGTTTGTACCATTAAGATATGTCTAATAAAGAGATAAACATGCTTCCATTCCAAAAGCAGCAATATTTCTTAAGAAATATTTTAATAATTATAATCTCTGCTTCTGAGGAAGTAGTAAACAAGCACAAGTCTTACAAGGAGAAGCTGAGGGTATTGGTATTGTTTAGTCTGGAGAAGAGGTGGCTCAGGAGAGGCCATATAGCCCTCTACAACTACCTGAAAAGAAGTAGTGATGAGGTGGGAGGCATTCTTTTCTCCTGTGTAATTATGATAGGACTAAAGGGAATGGTCTTGAGTTGCACTAGAGGAGGTTCAGGTTGGACCACTTCTCCAAAAGAGTGGTCAGATGCTGGAACAGGCTGCCTAAGCAGGTGGTGGAGTCACCATCCCTGGAGGTGATCAAGAACCGTGTAGATGTAGTACTAAGGAACATGGTTTAGAGCGCAGTCTTGGTGGTAGGTGGATGGTTGGACTTGATGATCTTAGAGGTCTTTTCCAACCTTAATGGTTCTGTGATTCTATGAATTTATGATTAAGGATCTCCTTAACTTTACTTACAAAGTAAAAGTTTGCCTGGTTGTCCTAGAGGGTATCTTGTGCACTCTTCATCAAGTCTATCACCAGTCTGTTTTGATAAATCTGTAAATGAAAACCTGTGATTACATCTTTGTAAGATAGGAGTAGACTTCATTCCAGGTGAAATGTTCAAATTTTAATCTATCCTAGATATTTAAAGTTTTAATTAATTTGTTGGTCTTTGCAGAATCTCATTACTTTTTTCTCTGTTGTTTACTTTGGAGCAGTGAATTGTGCATAACTGTGTCTCAGTGGGAAATTTGCAGGACTCTGCATTTTCTGTTTTCTACTTTGAAGATGTTTATAGATCTCAGTATCTAAGACAAGCTCAGTCTGTTAAAAAGGTAGTAAAGCTGATTAAAATGCCTGTAGATTGCACAAAGTAGCATAAATGCGGCAATCTCTTGGATGCCTTAGCACCGAAAAATCTTTGATGGGCTATTTATCTATCAAACTGAGACCTTCCCAATAGATCCTCATTTGGCAAGTCATCCAGAACTGGTACCAGCTCTTGAGTGGGAGCACAGATGTCATATTTTATCCTGACCTAAACACCTGCCAGACTGCACTGTTCTGGCCTCTCAGGCAACAACAAATCATGACTCTGCTAGGAGCACAGTGGGATATTTGAACATAAAGGTGATAAAAATAGTTAGTGACTTCACTGTATAATAGGTAAGGGTTTTTTTTTTTTTTTTTGTTTTTTTGTTTTTTTGTTTTTTTGTTTTTTTGTTTTTTTGTTTTTAGTTGGCAAATTGCCGGCTCTTCCTTTCCCCTTTGGCACTTTATTCTGTATTTTAAGCATATTGCTTCCAAAAAACATACCCTATCAAAAAGTGAGTGAAGCTCTAGATAATCAGAGCACAAAGGGTCCTTGTCTCTAACTATGAAGTTATGGTTCATCTCTTAATTTGACAGTCTTAGTGTTTAACAAGCAAACTAAACAGTACTTTTCAATGGAATACATTCAGACATCTTAAATTTCAAATGCAGGGAATTGTCTACATCTTGAAGAAGGACATGGGATATCCAGTTTCAAGTTCACAATCTGAAATAAACTGAACATCTGAGTCTGAGCAGCACCTCTCCTTCTGTCAAGAGAAGGCTAATGGGACTGGAGAGGTCTCATTAATGTCCGTAAATACTTAAAGGAAAGGTGCAGAGAGGATGAAACCAGCTTTTACCTGGTGCCAGGACCAAAAGCAATGGACATAAGCTAGAACACAAAAGGTTCTTCTTGACCACCAGTCAAAACTTCAGCTATGTGGGTGATGAAGCACTGGCACAGGCTTCCCAGAGAGGTTGTGGAGTCTTCTCCTTGGAGATTTCCAAAAGCAGCTTGGATTTGGGCCTGGACACCCTGTTCTTGGTGGTGCTGTTGAAGCTGGGTTTGGGACAAATATACCCAGAGGTTTTACCAACCCTAGCCAGTCTGAGATTCTTTGATAGCCATACCACATGATCTGTGGCCACGGGACTGTTCTCTGATAAAGCCACGAAGTCCCATGAGCAAGGCAAGGATATGAGGCATGAGGCTGGGCACCAGCATACCTGCATCACAGCTCCAGCAAAAAGCAAATACAGAGTTTGAAGCTATCTCCTGCTGTGACCTTAGCTGGGGCATCTCACAAGGCTTTCTTGCATCACAGCTGTTTTCATCGCAGTTTGGTTCCAGGTTATGTGGCTGTACCAGATTGGAGCCACTCTGAAAACAAGGAGGTAAGACACAAGAAAGGATGTGGAGAAAGAGATTGCAAAGATGGCTGTTGCACTTATGAGAATGCAAACACATTAGATATTATTTGGGCAATATGTTATCAGATTCTAGTTAATAATGTGGGCTCTGGGTGTTGTCTGTATCCTTCTGTAATGTATTATTTGGAGTGGTCTTGACTAAGTGCAGAACTATTTTTCTTGGTACTATCTAAGTATATATTTTCTTCATGGTTCTGTATCATTCCAGAGTCTCTGTGTTTGGAGGAGAGAGTTGTTTTGTCAGGCTGCATGCATTGCCAAAAAAAAAAAAAAAAAGATAAGGTTTAAAAAGTAAACCTAAGCAAATGGAATAGAAAAGAATAACCTTTGGCATAAAAAAAAATCCATATCTGAAATCTTATATATAGAGTTTCAGACCAGAAATATTTTTAGAAATAGTTTACCAGAACTGACATTATGTATTATAATACAACTATAGAAATAATCTCTCCACAGATGCAACCCGAGGAAGGTTACTATTGAGGAGCCTAATAAAAAAATTTGCCTGTCAGAGGACATATCTCATCTTCGAAGTCTTTATCATTCCTTGCTTATGCTTTTGGTATGGAACTCTTTAAAAATTACATTAAGATCTTCACTTTTTCAGGTGTATATCCTAAGCAAGTAGTACAAATAAAGATGTGGAACAGAGTTGTATTTATCAGTAATAAAGTCCAGCCTCTAAATATCATCCTGCTAAGCAGGCTTATTCTAGATAGATTTGCAGCCTGATCAGACATGATGAGGGTGTTTTTTCAGGAGAATGGACCCCTTATGTAATGGAGAATGAATATTCAGCTAATTGAAGGAAAAGTAGCATTTTTGTTACTTGTGAGAGGATGAGGGCAGGCATGCAGTGGAGTAGTGCCTATAATCACAGAAATTGGCTCAGACCCATGACAGCATACACAGCACAGAGCAAGTGGCATGGAATCAACAAGATCAAGCAGACAAATAATAAAGAGTGGGTGAGTAGGAACACAGCCCAGAATCACAAGAGAGGTGATAATAACACATTACAATTGAAGTAAATCAGATATGTGCGGAAGGAACTCAGCTTATTCAAGTGTGAATAGCAAAAAGACCATTTTACTGTGCCACATCTGAGGCTGCTGTACAGGCAGCACATGTTTCTTGGGTTGTCTAGCATGCTTGTCACTTCCTCAGTGTTTTATGCTCATTGCTGTAGGTGCAGTGATGAGAGATGGCTTATTTACAATGAGCAGACGTGATGCAATTATCTTCATTCTGGTGCCACGTAGATACCTATCCTTCCAGTGGGCATGGGGATCTCTGTGCCATCAGCCTATCAATTGGTCAGGTTTCATTCTCTGAGTACTTACAGTCTTGCAAAGGACTAAAATCTCTCGCAGCTGGAGATGTCAGTGTCTGCAAGTAGAAATGCAAGAACTGAGATCTTTCTTGTCTTAACCTGGGCAGAATTATGGCTTCTTCCTTGAAGTGAAAGCAGGAACAGTTTACGTTTCCTCCTGGTAAGGAGAAGGGGTAAAAATTGTCCTGACTCTAATTTGCTTAATTGCCACACAAGGAGTTATCTTGCATTTGATTTTAATAGGCACATCTTTTCCTCCTGAAAATTTTATTCAGGAAGATTTGATGTCTTCATCACTTTGTTCACAATTACTCCATATCTGGTAGCCAAACAAGACTGCGTGCAGACTGATAACATTTGAGGTTTCCAACAGTCTACCCGAGCCAGAACTGCATGTCTGCTCTGTGGTGTGGCAGTTTGCAATAAAAAACAAAACTTCTGGAAATTACTACTGCAGTAACTTCAGTGGACTCAGAAAACACCAAGTTTGCTTCACTCTTTCGCAGAGCATTTCTGGGGGAGTGCTGTAAGCTGCTTTGTTTGCAGAGTTCTTATCTTCGGAAACTGCACTGTTCACAGACTTTCTGCAGGATGTGGGCAGCGTCGTCCACCAGGGAATTCCATTAATAGCTGAGCTATCTCAGCAGTAATTCAGAGATGCTAAAGGTGATAAAGACCTATTTGTACATTTTGGCTTACCACTTTGTAAAGGCAGGGTTAATCCCTCTTGTACAATTCCTTCAGTTTTGTATATCCAGCTCTATTTGTCTCATTATCCCTGGGGTAGTGCCTCGCTGTGTGAAGCATTGCACTTCCAGACACTTGGCTTAGATTTTCCTTTCTTAATTTTCATCTCATTACTTTTGACTGTTCTCCTTTATGCTACCTGAGATATCTCTTTCTTTTTTTTCTTTTTTTTTTTTTTTCTCCTTAGTTTTCATATCCTTCAGCTATTTGTTAATGGTTATCTTGATACCTTTTAAGCATTTCACAGCCAGTCCGTGTTTATTTAGATCTTTTCATCTTTCTTCATAAGTCAGTGCCTCCAGCCCACTTTAATCATATCAGTGGCTTTTCACTGACCTCTCTGCAATTTACAACTCTTCTCAATAATGAGAGTCTCAGGGCTAAATGCACTTTTCTGTGAACAGCCACACACTGTAGAGAAATGATTTTACCTGGGATTTCAAGTGTGATGTATATGCAGCTGCAAACTGTATTTTTTACCCTGCGATTTTGCATTGGGAAATCAGTCAAAATTACCTGATTTGCTATGACATGCTCACTGTTTTTTGTTGTTGTTGTTTTGTTTTTTCTTTTGTTTTGCTTTTTTCTTTTCTTTTTTTCTCTTTTCCTGAAATAGTGAATAATGAGTGGGAAAAGGAATGATTTGAAAGAAAGTGAAGACCAAGGGCACATGGAATACTCATCTGAATGATGTGGAAATGCATCGAGGTTTTCTGTATTTTCACTCAAAAGGTCAGAAATACGGGCATGGTTACTATCAGAGTCAAAGAGTATGCATCGCATAGGAGAGCTGAATAGACATAATGACACCATGCCTTCGAGTTCATTATTTTAAGAAATGTCATCAAAACTGGTGATCTGGATGAAGATCCCTGTTCACGTCGCTGGTGATGAAAGAAATCAGTGCCGCCTTATTAGCTTCACTCTTCCTGTTTTCCCAGCCCCAAGCACTGTTTCAGAAATTACCTAACAAGAAGCTTTCAAAGTGAGTATCAGCAGATTCGGTTTAACGTGACTGAGAAAAGAAAGCCAGCAGAGGGTAGCAAAACAGTAAAATGAGAGAGAGTCACAGAAGGTTCATTTTGAGGTTGTCTTTATTAAGAACATAATGAAGAGCATGAACTGAAAGATGTTTTGCTAAATGGAAACGTTTGTTGCAGGTGAGAACATGTTAGTTATGCACATTTTTTTTTTTTTATTTTGAAAGACATCAGCACTGGAGGAGGGTGAATGAAGATGTAGCAGAAGTGTCTTGTCACTTAATGAGTATTTTATTCTTACTGTGAGTTCAAAATTTCTAATATTTCTGCCTTTCCTCATGGCTTGCTTGTTGTCTAGATTCTTCAAACCTTATGGCTAAATTACTCATATGTAAAACAGGAAAATAACTGACTAAAGTGAAAGCAGGTAAGTGGAGAACAAATCATACTCTGCACATTTCGAGAAGGGATTTAGGGAAGAAATAAAGTACTCCTTAAAATTCATGTCAAAACCCACATTCATTGCTAACATGGTTTAGCAGCATGCCTGTTATTTTTAACAGATTTTTTTCTATAGCTTAGCTACAGCAATGATCACACTGTATAACTTTTCATCAGAAGTGCAATTTCTTTTGAATATGAAATTGTTTCGTAAAATGACTCTAAAATGGAGACGTACATTATGGGTGCTTTCATGATGTGATGAATTAAATGCCTCCAAATTATTTTTTCGTTAGGCAAGTGATTATTAGTAGCTTATAGAAAATATGTTCCTGAACATGTGAACAGCTACAGGTGTTTAACATAACGTACGTGAGTATTCTTGATTTGAGTCATTCAGTCACATGGATGAAGTCCATCAGGAAGTCTTGGTGGGCTGTCTGTCTTCAGAGTGAAGTGGGGAGTATTCAGTATTTCATTCAGATCCGCCGAATATTCATCCCATATTTGTCTATATTTTGGCACATCTTCCAGTGGGAATCACATGATGACCCAAATGGTAAAAACACAGGTATTAGCCCAGATTTATTCAGTGTTAAAAAGGATATGACTGAAAGGGAAGTAGAGACTGGATGTTTACTGGGTGTGTGTTAGCAACACAGGCTATCCTTTGATCTAGTTTTCTTCTTGATGTGTAACAACACGGAGCAACTGACTATGACAAAAAGACTTTTAGAAATGACACTCAAACTTGAATGTTATAAATAGAAATAGTAACTCATATTTTTTTGGTTCTCACCTCTGTTTAACTAATGATTCACATAAATAATCAGTATTCAGTCTAGTGGCTTTTCTGTGGCTCAGTTTTTAGACTTTTTAAAAGAGTATGTTTTTCTCTGTTTAAATATATGTATGTTTATCCACAATGACGTAGCCATGAGGAGAAATCTAATGTGGAAAATACTATCATGAAACATGAAGTTTTCATTTGAGTAAGTCTGGCTTTTGGAGGAAGTGTTCATTTTTGTATGATTCTACTGCAATTAATGGAGCTTCAGATTCTTACTAGGAAATAAATGGATGTCTGATTGCTTATGCATTCAGAACAGTTACTTCTAATTTAAAATACAGACCCTAACAATGCCACTTCCATCATTTTGGGAGCCTTTGTTTTTCTATTTTCCATTTTCTCATTCATCATTTTCTTACTAAAGATATAGAAAAAGATGGTGGTTTTTTTTTTTTTTTTTTTCAATTATGTTTCTTTAATGTATTTGAAGTGTAAACAGCAACAATAAAAAATGCTAGCCACATCAATGTATATAATAGAATGATGATATTTTCAACCACTTCTAGTTGGGAAAAAAACAATTGCTGACTTTAAATCAGTAGAACTTACACAATTAGACCTTCAATTGTGAAAAAGCCTAAGTACCCAGAACTTTGATAGATAAAAAATGAAAGTCTCTTTGCAGAGTCAAGGAGTCAAGGAGTAACCACAAACAATTCAGTAACCTGGATAGGTAATTTAAGATGGATGGTCACTTTGTTACAACCTTTGATCTTTTCTGATCTTTACCTGCTACTCATAGGGTGATATAACCTAACATCACTTTAAGGCTGTGACCTCTCTTACCAAAGTCTTTAGGCTTCTGAAGTTATATCATATTATCTAGTGGAAGTCCTTTAAAGGTAGCTGAACTGTATGCACATCTCAAAGACAATCTTGCATGCTCTTTATTAATGTTTTTAGTAATCCCAATAAATCTGAAAAAGTCAGTGGAAAATCCTGTGAGGTTTTGATAAAACTTACATTACGTAAATACTATTGTATAGATTGTATGTAAATGCAATTAGGATTGCATTTACAAAAGGATTAACTTGCATTTAGTGGGTATTTAGAAAAAGATCCTTATGTACCTTTGTTTTCCTTTCCCCTTTTGGTCTACTCCTAATCGAAGTGCCAGTTTTAGTTGTTGGTGCAAAACAGAATACTCTTGGTGGCCACAAGGCCATAGTTTTTTCCCCACCAACTATGAACAGTGTACAAATTTTAGTTAAGTACTGTAGGTGCAGACAAACAAAGCAGCATTCTGGCTTTTTGTTGTCAGTTCATCTCAGCTGTAATTGTGCAGAATTACAATCTGGAACAAGTATGTGCAGATTTCCTTTCAGAGCCCCACAAGAAAACTGTACAAAGTAAAGACAGAATTATTTCAGGCACACCTGTAATTCAAACACAGACATCCTGCCAAAATCCATGGAATATCCACACCGTGAACAATGACAGGAGCAAGGATGCACTTGTTATAGCAGATGTAGATCTGGCTGCATGTGGTTATGAGAACTAATCAAGGAGAATCAATATATACAGTTGTTCCAGGTACAAATCTTCTTTTGAAGTCAGTAGGTCCTTTCTATGCAAAGAAGAACAGGATATGGCTGTGAACCTTAAAATCTGTTACCTAAACCAGTGCTGTCATTGTCTGGTACTGAACAGGGCTGCTAAGAAATAAATTTTAGTTTTCTGTCAACCTATTGCTAGTGAACATGTACATCTCCCAGAAAACACACGCTGAACTGACAGAATTACTTTTTGCTCAGATATTAATAAACTAATGTCATTCTGTGGCATTCTTGAGTATTTGTAGGAACTCTGCAGGAGCCATATTTGGCAAACAAAATTCAGTCCACTCAATATACTGAATGTTCAAGTTAAGGCTCAAATCAAGTCCTTGTTACTCATGTTAAGCAGTAAGCATGTTATTTCCTAGTTCAGAAATCTCTTTCAGCATTCACTGCAGCCTTGCTGAAGTTAAAGCCTTTTTACTGATGCTGAAGAAACTATTTAAACCTTTATTTGCTCCACTGCAGTGTTGAAGTATAATGTTTGATGACTCTTAGAGCTTTTCACACACCATCCAATGTAGTTGTGCTTTCTTTTTTACAACTCCTTTTCAGCTCACTCTTTCTGGGGGTAACTTGAGGCAGTCATTAATTTAACCAAGTGTGAATTGTCACTGTCATAATTTTGTTCTCTCTTCCAAGAAGTGACATCTCTGATCATAGTTTAGCTGTTTATTAATCAGAGAAATAATTATCTTAGCAAAGACAGTTCACAATACGAGAAATGAGTGATGAAGATGAACAAATGTGTGTAATCACTGAATTATTTGTATTATCTCAGTCCCTTCAGCGCCATAATTGCAAATAAAGTGTAAAACCCCATATTTCTTTGCAGAAAAACTACAAACCATGTAAATCACATTGCACCAGCATTTTTCAGCCATCAAGAGCAAATACGAAGGCTTTGAAACTAACAGTGTTTGAATTGACTTATCAATAATGATCTTCATGTAGTAATATTATCACAGCTGCCTTCCTGTTCATTCCTCCACTAACAACATCAGTTCCAGTTCTTGGAATCTCCAGTATCTTTGTGCAGCTGATTATCTGGGCATGAAGAATGAGAAATCACTATCAGAACAGATCTTGCCCCACCTTACAGCATGGTGCTGGTCTGAGCTGCAACCTCATGTGAACAGCCAATGGGCATCACTTGCCTGGGGAGCACCAAGGACAGAACAACTCTCATCAGAATACATGAAGTATGGGGTGGTGTCAGTTGATCTATCCACTGCTTAAATTCACGATGTTCAGCCCTTGGGAGGGGTGGGAAAAGCAGCCTCATGCAGCTCAGCATGACTGTGGTGAGAAAGAAGCTCTGGATGCTCCATGAGGTTCTCTGAGAGGCACTGGGAGAAGAATTATTGCTGCCTCAGTTTACAGCTTCCCTGGAGCTTTTATCCCTATTTTGTTGTTGCAGTGTAATAAATTTGCACCATACTGTATTGTATCCTGTTGAGGTTAGGCAATTACTGGTGCCAATACATTTTTGAACTGAGAGAAAACAAAGACAAAGTGCTAAAAGGAATGCTTCTACTACACATCAGAGTAGCAAAGAACAACTACCTGCTGAATTCAAGAGATGTTTAATGTGCTGTTACTAACAGAAGTGCAAATACGTTACGGATTCCTGAGTGTACTCCTTCTTCATCCCTCATCTCCTTTAATCATTTTTTCCTGGACATGTGTGCTCACACACACATACTGTTTACAGAGAAAATGTTCAGAAAGGCCAAACAAGAAACTTGAGTCATCCTTCAGTTTGGGCTGAAGTTGAACTTTTTACCTAGTGGTCAAAAAACTGACTGAATATACTGTTCCCTTGTTTTCACCCATCAGCTTCCACAAAGGGACCATTTTTATTATACATGTACAAGCACACTGCGGTGGGATTAATCATAAACCTAGGCCTGTGAGTGTCTGTGTGTGTGAATGATGCTTTCTGTGAGTGGAGTTGCAGCCGAGAACAAAGTCAGAACTAAGCCTCAGAAAGCAGCCTCTGTGCTCTCCTTTAAATGCACTAATTCATCTCCAGACGAGAGAGGCGAGAACATACCAAGCAGGTCCCCTGAGGATGAAGTGCAGCTTGTGTCATGACAAACGCACAAGGAAGAAGCTTATATCAGACCTACTGTGCACTCTATTGACAAGTTTGGAAAATTATGACACTTTTCAGACCTTGCCTGCTTTTCATGTTGCTGGAATATTTCATCTTGAAATGTCATGTGGCTGTATGTACTAATGTGTAATTTCACATCAAACAAAGGTATAAAAAGGAAAAGGCCAGCATAGTCCTGTCCTGTTGCCTGTGTTCATATCTGAGTGTGAACTGACATTTTGAAAGTAAATGTGACAAAAATGCCATGTTTCGACAGTTCTCCCGAGTTTCTAGTCTACAGGGAAAGCTGGAGCTGGCTGGCTGCAGTGTGCTAAAGAGTAAAACTTCCTGTCCTATGATCCGTGATGTGGCAAAGTCCTGCATTCACCTGGTGACCTGCTCAGCCAGTGAGAAAATGAAAAAGCTGCTTGATGGGACAACATGCTTCATTAGGGCTAAGGTATGGTGTTGTTCTGAAAGAACATGTGCAAAAGAAGAGTTGTGCCCCCAAACCAGGAAATAAATGTGTCATCTATCTCATACACCAAGTGAAACAATATTCATATTTAGTTTCCTGGAAGGAATGAGCAGGCTGCTTGTATAAGATGGCCTTCATGCCTTCCCCAGACCTTTCTTGCCCTTGTAGAGCCCTGTTTATGGTATTTTATGTTTTCCCTAGACTCTTGCCCTGCTAGGGCCCTGCTCATACTGACAAGGGCAGACTGAAATGTCATCCTTCACCAGTCTTTGCCATTGGAGCTCAGGTGTGCTGCCTGTTTGGGGAAGGCCAGTGCAGGGCTTCTCTCTCAGGCCACAGAGTGGACTGGAGAGAACATGAGGCAGAAAATAGATGTTGTGTAGCTTTTATTTTCCAGACCAAATCTTGATTCAGATGTTGCACATTTTACTGCTGCCAGCTGTCCTGCCCTACCAGTCCTCCAAAAAGTGCAGCCCTCATTACAGAGCTAACAAGAAGGACGTGGCATTCATAGGGGTGGGTTCCTGATGAAAGGAACACAAAGAGCAGATGCATGTGCTCTTCTGCAGTCTCTGTGGGACACAGAGGACAAGACACTGCATCCCCTTGCTCTGGGCAAGTCATCAGATCCCAGCTTCCCCCAGCTTTACGAATTGTACAGTACAACACTCAGTACACACACCTCAGTACAACACTAGAAGAAAATTCTCTTTAGAGGTAGGAAAAGTTTCCCTGAAAACAGAGAAGAACTACAGGTATTTATGGCAGTTTCTTTGGCTAGGACAACTTCAAACGTCATTATAACAGTAGATCATTTCCTAGCACTTCAGGTTTTCATTATGCTTCAGAAAGTAATGAGTATGTGACATTGTTCAGTGAACTTGGTGTCCAGGAGCTTAGTAATACTATTGCAAACATTATGAATTAATTTGATAGTTGATTAGAGCTGATCAGAGTAAATTCATTTAAACTTCATATAGAGGTCATATGAATTCCCAAATAATGTGTGGTGTGATTTTTCAGTAGTTAATGGACATTTATAATTACGATTGAATGACTGAGTCCTCTGCATCAAGATGAGAATAATGACCTAGAATAACACTCATTCTTGTTGATACTTAAATAGCCAGTCTCATATTTCATCTAAAGAGAAAGGAAAATAACTCAGTAACAATCACATTTCTGGATTAACTTTTTGAGGTTTTGGGGTTTTTTTTTTGTTTGTTTGCTTTTTAAGGTGAGACCACTCCTTCCTCCCAGCTTGAGCTTTCTATTTTTTTGGAAAAACGTGTGTGACTTTCATTATCAAAGACTTAGCATATATGGCTCCTAAACAGTAATGAATTCATTCCCATACTATACTCCAAGGCTCACCAAATCTACTTTAATGTCAGAGGTCTCCTTAAAGAACATGTAGCAAAACTCAATTAGAGCAGAACACGAGACTACTTTTAACATGTATTTATTCAGATTATATATGATGAACTGTACTCCTCAGGAACTCTGTGCAGCTACACATACTTACTGAATGAAATTCTCCCAACACCAAATAAATATATGCTTCAGCCACCATAGTTATAAAAGGCCTCTTCATAACAGCCAAAAAAGTTGCACAGTGCCCACTGAATGCAAGAAAAGCCAGTTCACTCCAGCCTTATACCTTCTCACTCCATGGAATGGAAAAATAGATGGACTTGGCATTTTACCATGAGTATTAAGATGCTAGAGCTATCTGTCTATAGTAGGAGATAATCCATAGATGCTTTTTATTTATTTTGTATCATCTCTAAAAATCACATAGAGGTTAAAATCTACCACCTTAAAACTTACCAGTTGATGGCACATATCCTGAAGCAATGGAGTCATGGATAAAATTCTAGCTAGTAAGAAGGCAGTTACATTTTGCTCTACCTTTAGAGCCACAGTGTGCAATTTCAAGTCTAAGAAAGGCTGAAAAGGAGTTCAAGATGATAAGCAGTTTATTACCTTCCAGCAAAGGTCAGTAATCCTATTTAAGTCTCCCAAAACAGGTGTTGGCCTGCGACAGAGTAGGGGTGCCCCATTTGAGATGCATTTACATCTCCTATAATGACTGATATAGTAGACAGTGTTCCACCTGAGAGCTTACTAATGATTACATAGCGGATTTTCACGTCTTCTTTTTGCATCTTCTGTAAAACAGAGCAATATTAGTGTAAAATATTATTATAAATTTGCAGTCTGGCTATACATCCTGGGACCTTTCCTGTCACATGATTTAGGGCAGTTACTGAAACAACATTTGGTATTTGCGAATCCAATGTTCTCTGCCAAGCAGGCTGAACTTCTCACCGAATTCTTTACTTGACTTTGGAAAATCTCTGTGTTGATCTAATTTTGAATTCTGAGTATGTCTTAGAAAGTGCTTTCAGCACAGTCATTATTTAGTGTCAAAACCACCATCATTGCTGAATTTCTGTGCAGAAGTACAAAAATGTTTGATCAGATTATTATTTAGTCACTGAAAGAAAGTTATACAGTTTAAGAGGAAGACAGATTCAAGCTGCTAAATCTTCTGCATTTCACTTCTTCTCTCCAGTCAAGTGATGTGTGCCTAATACCTGCAACACAGTGAGCTTACTGAGATTTTTTTTTGAGATGAGGATAAAAATCCACACTATAATCACATACCCTCTCTAGATGGAAACAAGAGACAAGTTTTGAACAAAAGATCAAACATATGACCATATTATTCCTTTGTAATTAAAATGAATGCAGAGCCAGAGTATGGGCAAAGGCATGTGTGTATGCTCCTATGAGAAGAGCATTAAGGCTTCCAGAAGGGCACAGGAAAACACATAGTCCTACAGTACAACGAGAAAACACACTGTAATATTCCCAAGAAAAAGAAGTCCATTATCAAGGGTTTTGGGTAAAGTCTTTGGTACTAGAGGAAATACTACTTTGCACATATTTTATAAGTAATGACTAGTAGAAATTTATTATTCATTTCCTTCTTTCAATTCACTCCTGAAGGAGACAAAACTTGAAAATCTAACTATTTGGTTCAAAGGTGTGCTATAGAATGTAGATTTCATTTGTGAGTACAGATGAGGTACAGCAGTTATTGCAGAGAAAGGAAATTCACTCCATGCTACAGCATAAAGGTCCTTTAATAATTCTCAAATGGTCAACTAAGTGAAAGTTAATCATTCATAGAAATTCAACATGTTGTATCATCGGGCTCTCTGGTCTTGATATGTTATATATGTCACTTAAGCCAAACTCTGACAATAAGGTTCTTAAAAGTTATCTGTTGATGAAATGACAAAAACATTTGGGTTGGCCCCTTGTTTCTAGTAGCCCTTGTTCCATATCCCCTTAGAGCATGTCAGTGTGCTGTCTTTTGGGGCAGTTTTATTCTCCATTTGCCTTAGTACTAGTTTGGGCATTGTTTTTGATTTTGCAGCTGGTTGTGGAATATAATTTCTTCTCTGTTTCTCACAGCAACTTTGTGAGTTATGCCTCTGTCAGCTCCGCAGTGAGGTATCTCTGTGTAACAACTCTGCGGATTTTCTTCATGTTTCTGTTATCTTACATGATCTGAACCTCAAAAAATTACGGGACATTTAGTTTTCTTATGCCACTATCCATTTTTACTACATTTCATGTAAATTCTCCACTGTTGCCACAGCAAAAAAGCTGTTACCTAGTCTGCACGTGCAGTCAGCATGACTTCCAGATCAGTTCTCATGCAGTACTCATTCACTTTTTACCTAAAAGCATTGCACAGTTATTAAAAACGTGACTGTTGATCATCGTAGGGATAATAGTAGAACCTTTTCTAAGAAGTAGAAGGAAATAGCTAAGACAGAAAGCTGGCATGGAAATTTGCAGTGCATTTGAGCCAGGACACAGAGCATGTTGTCATTACTCCTGATACACCTTCCTATTGCAGGGCGCTTGGAATTAGATGATCTTAAAGGTCCCTTCCAACCCAAACCATTCTATATTTCTTTGATAATTGCATGATGATCATTTCTAGCATCTCAGCTTGGGGAGTGGACTAGCATTGTGGTTGTAATTGCCACAGGTTCCCTCCTGCTGGAAATAGCTATATACTTTAATCATGAATAATGATTGTGTGTGGTGCTATGATGATGGAAAGTGGGAAACTTAATCATAGTTATTTCAACAATAAAATAGCAAGCATAAACTGCAGACATGTCCCTTTGAGGTTGATTCCTCCTTACTGCTGACAGTCTTTTGGGTTATACTACCATTAATATATGCAGTGATAACAGGTACCAGGGCTGGTCTGGAGCATCTAGAGGTGTGAAGAAATGTGTCTTTGAACCTTATCCTGGTAGATTTTGTTACCTCTCCATACTTAGTTTTGCTGTCCCTTCATGCTCAGGTGCCTGTGGTCACTGATAGATTTCCCTTCAAACTATTGCTTTCATAGAAGCCTCAGCTGTAGGAAATGCCACTCTTTGCCTCCATATTTTCCTAAAATTGTGAGGAAAAGCAGGAAAACATTGCAGACAGTACAATAAGGGAAAGCATTACTCTGCTTACCTTTCTGTCTCACAGACCCCACCACCTCACCAACCTCCTGGAGCTGGTGATGAGCTCCCACAAACTGCTGTGGCGTTCTCCATTCCCAACCCAGTTCTCTCTGCTGCTTCTATGGCAGTGGTTACTGGAGTCGGTGCACTCAGTCTGCATCTGTTTCTCAACTCTAGAATAAGATGACAAAGGTTTTTATTTTCTCCTAAAAGTTAATCTTCCTCATTTCTTAGATTTTGGTATGCAGCAGTAATACTTGAAACAACATAAACAATTTCTTCCTTATTCCTCATCTTTAATTTTTGCTCCTCTCCAACAACTCACATGGTCACGTGGTGAACTAGAGCAGGGAGCTGATCAGTCTGCAAAATTTACTCTGGGATAAATAATGAAAAGGGTTATTTCTCTGATCAGTCAGTTCCCAGACTTGTTCAGTTGTACAAACAGATGTGTGGGTAAAACAGAGAGGACAGCATAATAGGTGTGGGTGGGTGCAGGAGGAAAGGCTAATGCAGTATTTTGGCCACAGTCCCACGTCAGTTGAAATAGGTCCTTTCCTCCTGCCCTCCTGCATGTTGTCTTCCAATTAACTTTTCTGCTATATACCTTAATTACTGCATTCCTGGCTTCAGGCTGTTTTCCCCTGCAGCTACCTTAAAGTAAGATAGTACAATTTTATAAACAAGTAATTTACATACTGACTGGATAGCTTGTTATTAGGGCATGGAAGGCGTAAACCCGTGATTTTTCCTTGGAATCCATTCGTATAACCTGCAAACACATAAAAATTAGTGGTCTGAGCATGAAGTGAACCTGAGCACTTCTTAAGATTTCGGACCCTCCCATTACAGACATTCAGCTGGGGACATGATTAGTAGCATTTAAATGGCAGATTAGACAAAGAGGGGTTTAACCTATTATCACTTAAATCTTCATTTAAAGTGCAGAATTGTTGTCTTGTGCTTATCATGGTTTACCAAATTTAGATGCAGTCACATCCCTCTCTGGTCTAATTTAAATGACTACGTGCTTTTCTTCTGGGGGGGGAGGGGGTTGGTGATGGTTGAAACAAATGCCAAATCTCTGCTTTTCTTTCACAGTCAAGGTATAACCTTATTGCATCTCCAACCTGCAGAAAGGTACAAAGGAGTGATAATTACCTGGAGGAATTTGTATTGATGTGTTCTCTTTCTTTCTCTCCTAATAGAAAAACAAGCAAAATGCTCTAGTGACATCAGAATTATTGCTTTCTGATAATTCCTCTATAATTTCTATTTCTTTATCTTCATCCATTTCCACAGTTTTGACTTTGAAAAATTCTACAATGATTCAGGAAATGTATTTCTCTTTTCTTCCCGGAACACTGATGCTTCTGCTTTAGGAAGGCATTAACAATGCATTAAATAGGAGTCATTACTCACACGTAAGAGAAATGCTTCAAACAAGTGGAATGGCTTGGTTTTAAATTGGTGTTTTATATCACTCTTTATAAGATCCTTTCTTAATCGCCTGCCACTAACAAAACAATCTATAGAATAGTTTCAGCATTTGCAAATACTGCTGCACTCCTAGAAATAGGAAAAATAATCTATGAAATTTCCATTTACTGATAAGACTGGAGTATGGGTTTGAATCATGAAGAACAGATTGCTGAATACATTAAGCAATGAAAGAAAACTTGCAGCTGGCCAGCTTTGCTAGCAGATACCTCTGCAGTCTATGGAAATAACTGCAGATCCAAACAGGAGTAAACATAAAGAAAAAAACCCAAAACTTTCTATAAAGACAAGGAAGGTTAATGAGATAGCCTTCCATTTTCTGTCTACAAAGCAAAGTAATTAAAAGGTATGTAAGTGAGTATTATGAGCTGGTGTTCATGCCAAAGAGAAAGAGGTGATGTCGGCTACTGAACGGCACATTAGTGCAGATGCAACCTGCTATTCTAATCAATTATCTTTTTCTCCACAAACATGAGAAAAACATATTGATTTAATCTTGTGCTTTTATTTCTATGCACACAGACAAAATTGCTTTTGGCAGCTTTTGGCAGCAAATTACATAAGAGTAATTTGCTCTGCTAATACTGTATTTTTGTGGCCTCAGATGGATTTGAATACTCTAATTTCCTCTTATTAAGCTTAAGCTTCCACAAAAGAAAAAAAGAAGACAAAAATGATGCTCTTGCAGGTTACATTTTTGCTCTCTGAAGAATCACCTTCTAGCTTTTTCACGTTAGAAAGTGATTAAGTTTTAGAAAGTATATTTATTCCGCCTCTCCACTCTATATACTGTAATTTGTGAAGTCTATATCATAAATCTATCCAGTAATCAGCATAACAGCATGACATTTTACATATTTCTTCCTTGAATTATCACACAGCTTTTGTCTTACAATTTGCTTCTGAATGCAGACTGGAATATTAAGATTCTCTGCATGAAATATGCTTCCTGAAGCCCTCATTAACTTTCTTTTCCTTTTAATTATCATGTGTGTTTCCTCATCTGTTTCCTCATCTTTTTATCAGTGTCACACTGAAACAAATGTTTTTTTTTTTCTGACATTCAGTATTACAATTACAACATATTAATCCTGTTTGGTTTTGGAACCTCTACTTCCAAACAGTACTGCTTTTGACTATTTTAACCTCTCTTCCTCCCTCGTAATTTTAGTTAGTGGTCCAATTGCCTTTACCTCCATCCTTCTATCCATCTCATTCACTTTCATAATTATAGCCAGAACTTTAAAAAAGTGTTACTGACATCAGAGTACTTTTTCAGTTCTTCAGTGTTTCAAGCAGATCTAAATCTATTTAATTTCAGAAATGTTCTCTCTCTCTTATTGATACACCACGCTTCACAACTCTCAGTTGGCACACCAAATGAAATGTCTGTGATCATTTATCATCCACAGATGGGAAAGAATTCAGTATGCAAGGTGAGAATACTGGGATACAGAGCTCTCCAGTGCTCTCTTTGAAACATTAACAGAAGCCTCATATTGAGTTAAAATGCACGTTGCCTAAGGTGAGGTCTCCTGTGAAGCTGTGTCCCATGAGCTGCACACACTGCCAGGTGCATGGAAATGAGATAGTCTTTCACTACATACCTCTACATCACTTATCCTTAGGAGGGAATGTCACAAAATCTTTCTTTCTCTGCACATCTAATTTACCATGCACATTTGCATAACATTTTCTTCCTCTTTTATGCATTTTACAAACATAGTAGCACTGTCTACCACTGCCACAGTGTGGTTGTTCTGTTTACACTGCCTGCATCTTGCCAAATATTTTTACCAAATTTGAGTATAAAATAAATTTTCTGTTGAGGATGAACAGAAAGTTACTGAACTTGGAACTCAGATGGCCTTCGTATATGTACTGTTGGAACACCTAGATGTGTTAGTGGGTGCTTCAACCAGACCTCTTATTTATTTCTTTTTCTGATTTCAAGGTCATCACACTCCTCCAGATCTTCCATATTGTCCCATGCTGTGGAACTCTGATCAAGATGAAGGTGTTTAAGTATTGTCAAAATGATCCAGTGGCTGAAGTCCTTCAGTGGGCTGGGATCAGACACTGAGTCATTGTTCAACATACAAAATTGTTTGTCCTCACCATCACATAACCAAGCTTTAAGAATCAACACAGCTATCCACAAGCTTTGAAATGACAGTTCTGTGCTAAAAAGAAGTAATATTGGTTTCAAGAAAATAACATTTCCAATTTTATGTGCCCTTTCAAGAGACTGGAAATGTCATGGAGCAATTTTATCTACATGTGTGTGCTAGGTACTGAGGTTTGTTTTATTCTTTCTGTCTGAACACTTTTTGACAGTTAACATGTACTGAAATTATCTACATTCTTCCTACTGTTTTATACAAGAAACACGAATAATTGCAATATATTAGAGTGAAGATGTGTATGTCCAGATCTCATTTCTTGACTGTGGTCTGTAGCACAAGCTCAGACAGAGAATCCAACAAGAAAAGGACATGATGAGAATGGCTCTCTTACCAGGATTCCGTCTGAGTTGTAGGAGCTCTCTGGAAGTACTGTTCATTTTTAAAATCACAGTTAAAATCAGTTATCTTTTATTTAATATTTCTGGAAGTCATTTTACTCATTTACCTGTTCCATCGCTTTGGAAAATTTCAACAGAGTATCCCCACTTGATGAGAAGTTTCTTGGGGGGTTTCTTAGCCATACTGGGACCCCATCTCAGAGAACTTCAGATCTCCTAATGATTTTTCGTCCTACAGACAGTTTCATTTCAATCATCCCACACACAGAGATGCACATCAATACATTGTGAAACTTTGATATTTCTATGCATTCTCAAGAAAAAATGATATTCAAAAGCCTCCCATTGATTTTTTGATAAATGGCTCATGCAGAAACTTGCTTGACAACAAACAGGAATGAATAAGCTTATTCCAATAAAATCACCACCATGTCTGATTACAATATTTTTCAATGGCCAGTCTTGTGCAGAGAAAGAGATCCCTACAGGGCGCTCGTTTGTCAGCCGGAGTCAGAGCTTTAATGTTACGCTGAAATAGCTTAGATGAAGTTGGGTATGAGTTTCTCTTTCTCCTTTCAGGAAAAAAAAAAAAAAAAAAGAAAGCAAGAAAAAATACAGAGAAACACAGCACTTGAATAAATCAGGACACAGCTGCCATGTAAGCTCCCAGTGCTGATGTATTCATTTTTTCTGGTGGGCACTTGTCTGTGAAAAGAAATATATAAATTTTTTACATCTACATTTTCTTTAATTTTGCCAGAATCTGCTTGAGCAGATTTTGGTGTTAAGGGTGATGTTTGTTCATGCAAAAGCTACAATAATATACACTGTTTCTCCAGGAACTGATTTTGCTCTCAGTTCTTGTCATAATTATTTTTAACTAAATGATAATCCCTCTGTCTGAAGCATCTTCTGCTCTAAACAGGAGGTTCAATGGGATATAAAATTTAAATGGCAATAATGCTACTTGCTGTATTCTGTGGTTGTCAGTCAAATCGGATTTTTTAGATACAGTTTGCACTGTCTTGTCATTGTTAACCATTTCAACAGCAATGTGAATCTACTGTCATCAGCAAGTTCTCATTTTAGTGGCATTGGCCACTAAAGGAAAGCTTTTACTTCAGTTAGTTCAGCTAATTCTATCTGATATAGTCAAAAATATAAAGAACAATAACAGCTACTATGGATTCATAGGGAAGCTTAAAAAGGGAAGCATAAAATGTTTTCTCTTAGTTTTTCGTTGCAATTTTGTAGTTTGATACATAACTGAAACTACAAATTTGTATTGTTAATTGAGAAAAAGTTTGAACTAGTTTGAACATGCTGTGGATGCATGTTCTGCTGCCCTTCCAGCATGTCATTTTTCTTCCTAAAAATCTCAGTGAAAACTCTGGTTTCTAGGACAAATCACCCTCTTTCTCTCTCTTCCTAGGGAGGGTAGATATTCAAAGTTAAATTCAAAAAAAATATAATTCCTAAATGAGACTCAGGTACTGGATTGGTGAATGTTGCTGTGTGTAGTTTTTAGGTGGCATATGCCAGGAGAGAAATCCCAGGTGAACCCTTGGGTTCCCAGAGCACTTCATGAGGAGATGTCTGGATTGAATACAAACAAGACGGACTGCTGGACAGGGAGTCCACTTTGTGCTACCCAACAGTATATGATCACATCTGGGCTGAAACCTGATGGTTCCTCAAATGTAGGCAGTGCTCAAAGAAAGACCCTCAGGTAGGATCCAGCACAGCTCATTTTCCTTCCGCTTGTCCCATCCTTCCAACAGAGTGGATGGATGGCACCATGCATATAACCAAACACGTTTTAGAAAAAAAATAGTGCCTCTGCACGTTGGTGAGAAGTAGGACCAGGAGAATGACATAAACTGATACGTGAACAAGTCTACATACACTCT
>JAOWBP010004700.1:48199360-48209829 GCA_028571105.1 Tragopan temminckii | reverse complement strand
GAGCAAAAGAGTGGAAAAGGGAGATCTGAGCATCTTTGAATTCCCCCAGAGTGATTAGCCATCTTCCCAGAGGCAATGGGAAAAATACTCAAAATGTTTAAGAAATAACAGTCTCACAAATAAAATACAAATCAAAGTGCAGCTTTTCTAAATTATAGTCTGCAAAAAGTACAGGAAATTTTTTTCTAAGCTCAGCATATTTCAGACACTTAAATTTAAGAAAGAGATAAAAGAAATTTATATTCTATTGCTGTTTGGTGCTTAAGAAAAGGTAGAAGAGTATCTGACTGCTAGCAGCATTTAAATAGCAATGTCAAATGGCTTTAAAAACAAAAACAAACAACACCACAATTGAAAGGCTATAATTAAAACAGCAAATGGAAAACTAATTTCTTAAGTGAGTAACTTCTGAAAATATTTCTATTAATTGTGTCTCAGTCACAAGTTGCCCAGTGATAATTAGAACCAAGATCTAAAATAACTTTCCCTGATGCAGCAGGTTTTACTGCTTTTCAGAATAACTTTCAGCTTTTTCCAATCAGTGGAATTAGATTGAGGCCAACATCAGGTGCACTATGCCATTATCTTTTCCTGTAACTAAAGACTGCTAATATGATAGAAACATTGAAGTTCACCTGGTCATAGTGGAGGTCCCCAGAGTACGTGGTAATGCAGTGAAGCTTTTAGTTAGTCAGTGAATTCAATATGAGTCTTGTACGTAACCATTTTTCATTGATTTTATGTTTTATGGCTCAACTTTAATATATTTCAAGGAAGATTCAGAATTCCTTGAATTTTTTAGGGAACTATGCTAGTAGTGGAACTTGCTTTTTATCTGCTTTGGAAATGGAAGCTAAACAGAAGTGTTGATTTATTTGCTTTATTTGTTAACTCGAGTACCCATACAAATTCAAACTTCTTTTAAGCGGACTGTGTAGATGCCTCAGCATATCTGGTAAGGTTTTCCTGGGGGTGTAAATTAATGCATTATGGCACTTAGCTTACCATACAGTGGCGGGGAGTGGTATGCACACAATGTCTGTCCTTCAGTAATGTGGAAACATACCTGCAACTGGTCATTCTATCATCATTTTCACAGATTTTTGTGTTAGGAGTTTTCTTTTTCTGTCTGTTTTATTTTGTTTGTTTATTAATGTTATTATATTATTTCTTTCTTTGGGGGTTGGGTAAGCAGTAGGATCACTTGTAATATTTTCCAATATGTAGCACCCTGTGCTATACATGTAACTTGTAATTTCTTATTTCTGCCTTTCCAAGAATTACATGAATTTTTTTTCTGATTACCTATATAGCCATTGTGGGCATGAGGTTTAATTACAAATATAGCAAAATACACTATCTTATTTTATTTGTACAAAATATAGCAAAGCATCTCAGTTTAATAAATGGTCTCTTGTGGATGAAGCTATATTTTAAGGTTGTTTTCAGGTAGCTTAAAAGGTATATTTATAGTGTTTATTTATCCCATACAATTGATAGTTGTAAGGGAAAATACTCTTATTTTCATGTCCTTTCTTTTTTTGACCGAGTCTCAAAAGCCAGTTGTCATGCTGAGATAAAATTACAAATTATTTTTTTAGCCGAACATAGTGCAAATGTACCTTTTCTATATTGACTTTGTCAAATGTACCTTTTCTATATTGACTTTCATGGGGGAAAAAAAAACACAAAATCAAACACCAAAACAAACCCACCAAAAAGCTGTCAAGGACACAGTTAGTATCTGGGTAATAATTTAAAAATAAACCAACAAACTGAGAAGAAATGTAGTCAAGAAGAAAGCTTTTGAAAGCACTAAGTCCTGACCTCAGTTTGTTCCCATTGAAATCTGTGGCAGTTTTATTACTGACTTCAGTAGAAGAAGAGTGAGCCCAACACTGAGTGGCTCAGAAAATGTATTTGGTCAGAGCTGTCATTTTGCAGGCACTATACATTTAGCTCTGCCCCGGCTCCCAAGGAAGGGTGGGAGGGAGTTGGAGGGTTAGGGTTTCTAAGCATAATGTGAAAATGTTAGCTGCTTTGTATTTATGTATAAATTTGTAATACATATAGTCACCTGTAATAAAGGAACATATTATGGCATTTGAAAATCAAGCAAATGAGGCTTCCTGTCTTTTATTGCTAGATATTATACATATTTCTAAGTGTTTGTCTTTTGACTGTGAAGCTCTGCATGTGAAGATTTAGTCCTTCAGTCTGATTACAGTAATATCAGCTGATGCACAGCTCAGTGAGCCTTTGAATTTAGTTTTGCGATTTTTATTTTATTTTTCAGTAGTTAATTTCTATTTGATACTTGTTTGGTAATAATGCTGTACTAAAAGCAAAAAAAAATTAGCTATGCAATAATGAATTATTTTGGGAAAATACTGTAATACAGATGCTATTATCTTAGTACTGTCATGCTTTCTTTTTCTTGGAGCGGTAGAGAGCATATCTAGAAACAGGCTGTGCACCCTCTACACGTCAAATACTGCTATATGTGGTAAGGAGGAAACCTGGTCTTATTATGCAGTATTTCCTTATAAGTACTTATTTACAATCCAGGTATGTTTTTTTAGATTGGCTGCAACAAAACCTCTCTTGTTGCAGCTTTAATAAAGAACTCATGGGGCAAATTTTGTCTGAGCTAAGCTGAGTAACTGTAAATGGAGACTTATAGGATCTGCTTAAGAGTAGTGCTAGAAAACAATTAAGAAGTGAGTAGGAGACAAACTCCCAGTTTTAAAATGATATGACACATTTCAAAGGTCAAACCTCGTGAAGGCCAAAGGAACTTCTAACATATTTATGGCTGTGAAGAAACTTTATCTTCCAACCGCAGCTTTCCAAGGACTTACCATTGAAGTTTGTTTTCTACAAACCGTGTAATAAACCTTGCATTTCAAAGCATTTCTCCTGTTCATATTATGCTATTCCTTTGCAGAATGGCCTGCCTTCACAACTCAAATATTTCTCCTCAGTGCTAAGGGCACATTAGCCTCAGTTCAGACCCAGTTATACACATTACTTAACTATGTCTCCATTAACTTTTCAGAAGACCACATAATTTTTCTTTATATATACAGGTATATATATACATGTAATATATATAGTTGTATATTCTAAATATATGTCTTCATAAGAGTGTGGTAGTATTTCAATATTTTCTAGGAGTTAAACACTATAAATTCCTTAGTATTTTTCCTATTTATGTTTATCTACTTTCTACATGCAAGAGCTGAATACTGTTCTATAGTAGAATTATGGGTCCAACACTTTCAAAAACATGACTCTCACGTTGTTGTATAAGCCTCAGTCAAGTCTCTTTTCAGTCTTCACTTAAACTTCCTTGACTAGCATACTCTTATGCTTAATAGATTTTGTACTACGTTTTAATTATCTTAATTATCTTAATCTTTTCCAAACTTTTCAATTATTTTCTTCCAGTCATTTTTTTTTTTCCTTTTCTCAACATAATGTCATGAGAGATAAGAAGTTCCTTTCTTTTTGTACAAGTGTTCTCCTTGCTTATTCGTCAGACTGGATATCATTTGCTGTTCTGGACTCTAAGTATAATGGCAATAGTTGTGCTCTTCTGGCATTGTAATCCTCTGCACTGTAGAGTCACTTTCTTTCAGGAGACATCTTCCTGCTTTTAAGTAAGCCGTACTGTGCATTGTGCAAAACCACTAGGTGATCCAAACAAATTATTTGCCACTACATAATTGCTATCGCTTCTTTTGATATCAATGTTGTTTCCCGCTCCCCCCCCCGCCAAAAGTGCTGGTAGGCATGCAGAATACATTTTTGGATTTATCCTTCTCTACATTTCTTGCCATAGTCCTCATCCATCACCTCATCTATGAACAGATCCTCTGTGAGGAAATTAATTCTCTAGCTGGGGAACCCTGAGCAGTGAGCAGAACAGTGTGAGACATGATTCTTGGCCAATGAGAAGCATGATGAGCACATCCATCCGCATGGCTTAATCTGGGGACCAGGACTTACTGCCTGCTGAGGTAACTGCACTGTTATTGATGAGCCAATGTGCATCTCCCGCTGAGACAAATTTTCTTCTGAGATTTCCCTAACAGTGTTTTAAAAGTGTTTTCTGATCTCTATCATTACTCCATTAAGCAAACTTGATATGTGACTGGATATATATCTCACTGTTGCAAAATGACATACAAAAAATTCTTTAGAGATACTGAAGGATATTGTGTCCACCCAGTCATATTATCTGCTTAATTTTCCACACCAGAAACCCAAGTTTAAAAAACCTATTTGTTAGAGAAAAAATGTTGATTAACATTAACTATGCCACTATTCTTTCAGTTTTTTAGTAAATGTTCCCTGTGTCTGTCTTCCCATTATTTTTGTCTTGTAACAGTCTTCTATGATCCCTTTGGAGATACGATTATATCTCTTCGGCAAATCAGAATAGTTTGCATATCTTTTTTCTAGAATCCCACAGACCTTTATAAAGAAATAAAAGACAGGTCATATCCTTAATTTTCATATTATCTAATTTTAAAAATCTAAAATTAATGTAATATTAATGCCTGCTTAATGTACCATTCATTAATACAAATGAATTTTCATTATGCATTAATTTAATATTAATTATTGCCTAAGGAAGCAGTGGCTTCTATTTCTATGCCTAGAGGGGCATAATTATATTTAATTCAAGCTTTACCCTAGAACTGGACTTTGTCTCAGGAAGTTTTCTGCACAACTCCTCTAAGATACAACCCTGTCTAAGATGCACATCCAGTAAAGATTCTCAGTGCTCACATCTATGAGGGTAATTGGAAACCACATTACTCTCCAATCAGCACAACTATGGATTTTCATCGACTTGGAAGGAATATGCAGTAGATGCAAAATTATCTTTTATGTGTCTATGGAAGAATGGAAGGAGACTGTTGCAAAGTAGCGAGTTCCTTTATCAAAACGTTTAATAAACAGTTAGAGTTCTGTTTTGCTATCATAGGTTCCAAAAAGGAGTGCACTTATGCTATCCAGCAACATTTTAATCCATTCGTAATGACCATTTTTTGTATTATCTTTAAAGTGCTATTTGATCTGTCATCATTTACATAGGACACATTATGCATATTTGCAGTGAATGACCCCAGCAAAGAAAAAGGTGTCTTTTCTTCTGTATTCTTCTTTGAGGAAAATAAGTTACACATATTTATATTTTATCTTCCAAAGAATTTTGCGTGTTCTGTTGAGCATCAGAAAAATGGAGCATATTCTTCTCGTGTGCTCATGAACTGGCTAGAGTTCATCCCCATGCAGCTGAACACCAAAAGACTGAGGCGTTTGTCCATCTTCACATTGCTTTTCAGTGGATGTATATAGTGAATCCAGCTTAATCTGTTTCAGTTGCTCATCAGTAACTGCATGTTGTGTTCCTTATTCAAAAAGAAGTGTGGAAAGCAGGCTGAAGTCTGTATCTACTAGTTTCAGTCTAGGCATTTAAAATTATGTGTTATACTCCAAGGAGAAGCTGATAACTTAGGAGCCTTGGGGCAGGAGGAAGGTAAAAGTGAAAAAGATCTGTTAATACTTGAAATTCCTTTTTAGCATAGATACGCTTTTTTTTTCTCCTAGCATTTTATCAGAATCTAAATACAGTCAGACAAATGGTTATTCCTTAGCAAAATATTCCACTAGAAAATACTCCGCAATACATTTGCTTTTTTTTTTTTTTTTCATACATTGTACACACACATTTATTTTAAAGTCTCTAGGATTTTACTACTGGCCTCTTCAAAAAAATTTTTTTTTCATCCCCCCTGGTTGATGTTAGGAATTAGCTGGATTTAAAATGGTGTAGCTTAATTTCTGATTGTGTAGGTGGTAAAAAAGCCTTGTAAGAAAATGGCAAAGTGTGGTGTGAGGAACTAAGTGCCAGGAAATCTCCTGGAGTAAAGAATTTTGCACATGAAAAAATACTTAGGAGAAATGCTTAAGAGAACAGCACTTCCTCACTGCATCTACAAGGCCGTGGCTGTGTTACGTTTTCGCTCATCACACAGCTCTGGCATGACAAAATGAGAAAGTGTCACAAGGCTGCTGAAGACCAGGGAGAATCTCAAAGCCACAGGAAACAAGGATCCATGACCCCAAATCTTCCCACTTTGTGCATATGGCAGTCCCCTTGTAATCCTCCTGTTCTTTCCTTGTATGCGAGTGCTGTGCACCAGTGCCGGCAGGCAGCACTCCACTCGCGCTCAGTGCCTACCCCTGCTCTGCCCACAAGCGTGCTGCTAGCTTACTAATTGCTCTCAAAGAAACAGGCTCCTCGTCAGCATAGCATTTGGAATTACCACAAAAAAATTTCTGATTTTTCAAGATTTGAAGCCTGGTTGTGGTCTTCACAGGTGCTCCTTCCCCTATCAGCACTCCCATGAAGTTGCGTAAAATTGTACCTCATTAGCATTTATTATTTTTGCTAGAGCCTCGCATGCTGACTGAACACAATAATGATCTCTGCACCTGGGAGACTCCAGGCTGGTATTATGAACAGTATTATGATTTACAGCTGTGCACTGTCAGATTTCACCAGGATAACAAAACTTTGCCTCTCACAACTTATGCACTTTAAAAGAAAACAAAAGCTGAAATTCCATAATACTCTAAATTACCAACACATTAAATTACCTGAGAAGTGGCCAACAATAATATCAACTATTCAGCCCTTTTGCTCTTAGTGTTACCTCTCGGGAGAATAAGTACGGAACACAGTAGTATTGGAAGAGAATGCAAATAAGGAAAAAATGAAAGATTACAATTATACTTCCTTTTTTTCTTTCAATTTTCTTTGCATAAGAGTGGAAAGATTTCTTTTTTAAGTCATCTTTTAAAAATCATTTATTTAATCCATTCCATAATGCATTTTAATGCTGAAATCTTATCATTTTATTCCTTCTCCTCTGTCCTCCCATGGAAGCTCTGTGATATAAATCATGGATGGATGTGAAATGAACTAGTAAATTGGTACATAATAGGCAATTTCTTTATATCTGATGAAGTATTTCACATGCACCAATAAATAAGTTATACTGAATATTTTAAGTGGCTTATGAAGGATGCACATTTGGAAACCTGTACTTTCTGAGGAATTTAAACTCCTGACTTTCAGTTCTCTGCAAAGACACAGGAGTTTTGGTCTGAAATCCATTGTTTGTTTTATATTTATTCTCTGGTGATAAGGACACAGTTACCTGTAGCCATGGAAGTCATTTCAGGAGAGATACTCCAGCTAAGCACCACAGGAACTAATTTCTTTATGATGACCTTGTGTCACTGCAAGCACAAAGCAGTCTTCACAGCTGAATGCTCTAGCCCCGGGGACTACTAATGATGGAAAGTAATAGCTTTTAAACTTCTAGCCACTGAGGTGCATGTCATATACATTTATTCCCTTTGGAATTTTAAAAATTTATTTATGCGGTATCTTTCAGGACATTTTCTTTGTAGCAGTATCACCTTGGTGATAAGTTCGCACAAATTTCAGTCGCATCTCAGAAGAATACTGTTAGTGATGAATTACCTCTAGAGAGCTGAGGGACTCCAAATTGTATATGACAGTATAGAAGACATTGGCAACTTACTGTTGTGTTTGTGTTATTCATGTGCCTTCTGTACCTTCAGTAAAACATTGTTTAGAAATGCTTAGAGAAACATGCAATAAGATAACAATAAAAATTTCTCCTTTGTTTCTACAGAGATGCAGACAAAAAAAATCACTTAGGAAACATGAATAAAAAATCAAAGATTTCTAGGCATAAAATACGAGACATAAAATGTAAGGCGTATCTGTCTGACCTTTACTTCAGTTCTTTCAGGGCAGATTTGTTCCCCGCTGAGCAGTGCCCTGAGCTCTGGCTGGCCAGTCTAAGTGTAAAACATGAAGCCATGAAAATGCCAGTCACTATTTCCTTTGAATGATTATGTATCCCCTTACTCAACTTAGTGTTTAAGAATTCATTAACAGTTTTATGGTCATCTCTAGTTTCCTTGATCATAACATCTAACAGCAATTATTTGTGCCTTTTTCTACTTTGGGGGATTGTAACTAACTTTAGCAGTTTTAGTAGTATTGAAGATATTTGAAAAATAACACACTCTTTTGAAAGCCAGCATCTGTGAGTAGCTTGTATTGCTTAAGTGTGTTGGGGCGAATGCTGGAAATGGTTATGTTGAGCAAATCATAGCAAAATGGACTTCATCTTGAGATGAGGTAGTATGGACATGTAGGTCCTCTCTCTGTGAGACAGCTGTGTGATGTTAAAAACAAATTCTTTTATGCATTTGCTGCTAAAGAAAGGGAAATGACTTACTTACTCCTTAATTATGTTGTTCTTCTGTTGCTATTTTTGAAATTTATAGAGACATTATTTTTTTAATTTCTAGTTGAAAAAGGAAGATTAGTCACAGGTGGACAGTGGGAGAGCAAGTGCAAGGAAATCTATGTGTTAGTAAATGTAGAATACAATAATACAAAGAAGTGTATAATATCATTGTAAGTAAGAATTTCAGTGAAGCATTTCATAAAATGGCTCATGAAATTTGACCTGAAAAAATTAATTCAGGTTAAATGAGAAGAACATGAACAGAAAATTACCAAAAGGTCATTAAACAGCCATGATAAACAGTAATCTGCTAAGAAGTTGGAGAATCGCTGCTGGGATATCAAAAAGTTTAACAGTAGTTTCAGTTGCATATAATAACTGAATTAATTACCTCAAGTTAAAAAAAATTGAAAACACATAAATTGAACATATACAAAATCCAGAACTAATGCTTGAGGTCAGTCTCTTTGGCATAGAAAGCATAAAATAACCATTTATATTTGGATCTGTGAGTCAAAGGAGTGTAAATATAAAACCAGGTATGTATTTTACATACGAATACACTAGGGATATCAGCTTTCCTAAGGAAAAGTAAAGCTCATATCATTGTCTTTACTATCCTGTAGATGAATATAATTACAGAAGACTAATCTGTAACAGCTATAGCTGAGGGGGGTGAGTAGGTAACAGGCACATCAGAAATTATCTGTCAGATAGGGGATATGTTTCTCTTGCAGGCAGGCAAGGCGGCCACAGGGAGGGATGCAACAGTTACTGAGCACTGGCTCAGGCCCCCAAGAAACTAAAGAGGCCAGGTGAAATCCTAAACTTCACTGTATGCACACACACACCATGTTTGGGTTACTACAGACACTACACTTCTGTTGACACTACACTTCTGTTTTTGTCTCAGTCCATGCATGGGGAGTACACTTACTGCTACGCATCTCAGCGGCTCCCACTGATGCTGATGAGTGTTTCTTTTGGTTCAGTAGTATTTCTACATCTCTACTTACACCAGGAGCAGAATTCCCAGTGTGGCATTTTGCTCTTAACATCAGTGAGTGGGTAGATGACTTGCTAAGATGGTTTGGACTCATGAGCTTCTATCACATTGTTAAATCATATCTGGTGGTCTGTAAAATGAGGCAGTAACACCCTCTGTGCTTTCGTTGACCTGTATCTTTATAAAAAGAAGGGCATATAATCTTCTCGCTCACCTTAATGGCCATAAATACCTAAATGGAGAATGAAAAGAGGATGAGCCAGAGTCTTCTCAGTGGTGTCCAATTCTAGCACAAGAGGTAATGGGCACAAATTGTAGCACAGGAAGTTCCCTCTGACCATCAGACAGCACTTCTGTGCTGTGCCTGTGACGGAGCACATGCACAAGGATCCAGAGGCTGTGGGGTCTTCTCCTCAGAGATAACACTAAACTCAGAGGCTGACAATACTAAACTGGGAAGAGCTGCTGACTCTGCTGAGGTTAGATAGTTCTTGCAGAGAGATCTAAACTAATTAGAGAGCTGAGCAATCTCCAACTGCCTGAAGTTTAACAAGAGCAAGTGCCAGATCCTGCACTTGGTGGCTCCCCAGGGCGTTGGTCGTGGCACTGAGATTGCCAGAGTTGAAGAAGTGTCTGAACAGTGCTCTCAGTTGTATGGCCTGATTTTTGGGTGGTCCAGTGTGGATCCAGGAGGTGGACTTGATGATCCATATGGGTCCATTCCAACTCAGGATATTTTATGATTCCATGATCCCCAGAAACTTCCTGGACATAAGTCTAAGCACCTTGCTCTGGCTGTTCCTGCTGGAGCAAAGTCTGGGACAAATGGACCCAAGGGGCCCTGCCTGCTTCAAAATTCTGTAATAACTTTGGGTAGGAAATGGGGTGAGGTTTGCAAAGCTAATGGTTGCTGAGTCATCTCTGCTCTTTAACTCCTCTTGCTTCTAGATATGCATCTGTTGTTAAATGCCTCTAAAGATACTCCAAACTTCAAAAATCTCTGTGTAGTGTTCCCTTACAGGTTTCTACATGCTTTTTTTTTTTTTTTTTTCTTTATTCAAACAATAAATGTTGTTGGGGTAAGGAGCACAGCA